>VWZZ01004064.1:157963-205251 GCA_013399095.1 Psophia crepitans | reverse complement strand
CCCCCCGCGCGCCTCCCCGCCGGGCTCCCGGCCGCCCCGCTCCCGGCCGTGCCCGCTCTCACGGCTGTCCGCAGGGCCGGGCTTGCCCTCGGTCCGTCTCTGCCTGCAGCCTCTGCCCCTCTCTCCCGCCGCCCGTGCTGCCCTTCGCAGCCTGGCTCGGACGTGCTCTCTCTGCCTCTCCTTCCCACCCCCTCCTCTTGTCTCCAAGCATCTGTTCGTGGGGGTTTGGGAAGCCCACACGGGGTTTGTAGGTACTTCTTTGCGTTTCTCAGGTGTCTTGAGGTAATTTGAAATGAAAAGTGCAGTAATAACATAAAGGCTTGTAGTGGTGGTAGTAACATAGTCAAGTGCTGACATGTCTTCTGTGTTAGCGTATAATCATTACAAATTTATGAAGGACTAGGTTCCTTCCATTTATTTTATGTAAATTATGTATTCATGTATGATTTAGTCATGCATTATCTGACTGTGCTGTAGGTCCTCTTTTTCTAATTAATTGGGCAAACATAAATGTAGTTTAAAGTGTTAGGAGCTTCTTAATTTGTATTTAGCTTCACTTGTTCATTAATATTAGATTTATGCTTGATAGATTAGAAGGTGAAAGATACACATAATTCTACTGATAATTTTTCTCAAAATAATAAACACTTTTCATTCCCGTGTTTACTTGTCAATAAAAAAGTTCTTACCAAATTGAGCAAGCGATTTCAAAGGTAACGTTATAACTCTGTCATCAGATTTTATCCTCTGCATAGGCCAAGTCTTTCAGGCATAACTCACATACGCTACAAGCACTTAATAGGATGGATTAATTGTGGAGTAACTGCTTGAAAACTGAATTATTAGTATGTTAAATCTTGTACTTCTGTTTTGGAGTCTTTTTCTTTTTTTTTTTAATGTCATGGCTGTTAAAAGAACAAATCTGGTTTTTTTTTCCCTCTTAATGCTTCAGAAAGGAGAAACCTTTTTCAGAGAGTCTTGAAGACAGTGCATATATGTGTACCTGCACCCAACATGCACATACTTCTAGAGTTTTAATTCCACCTTCTCACCCACAGAAGGAACTATCTGTTTCATTACAGGGGCCAAAATTCTGCCTCCTCTGGAACCGGACTGGTCCTTCTTGTTGAGTAAAACTGGGCCTTCATTCTCCGGGAGCTCAACAGCACCTGGGCTGCCCTCCCCCTCTTTTCTTCTCCTCGCCAAAAGGACTCAAATTCTACCTGGTGTGCTGAAGCTGTGGTCAGTCAGCTTCTGGACTGACCACAAGCCTGCCTTCCAATATACTGCTTAAAGAGAGAAGTCATTCTTTATTAATACAATGATACTTTGCACTTGCACCTTGAGTTGAAATACTCATAAATAAGTGTTTTAAACTCATTAGAGTGGGATGACACATCTTGCAACCTTGACCTTTTGCAAACTTCAGGTTGTCAAAAAAAAAAGTTGGTCCATGGCTTAAGAAACAATACTTAGCAACTAAGTAAAATCTGAATAACCAGATTGAAGAGGCATAACCTGAAGAACTCTGATTTAATCTCCTTCAATGTGTTCAGCTGGTATGATGTCTCCAAGTAAGTTGTACCACGATGATATTTAGAAGCCATTTTAGCATCTTTAACTATAATTCCTTTAAAACATGACATGTATGTTAGCAAAACACCATTTAAAACATAAAAAGTGAGACATCTTCAAAATGCCAGTGATGTTGGAAATTTGCCTTTTATAATTTTAATTTTACACCTGTTCTCCTTTCTGCAGGTTAACTGTGTTCCCAACTTCCTCTCCTCTTTGCAGCGTTTCCTTTAGCAGTCTTCTCCTCTATGGGTTTTTTCACTGCTTTCTCTCTTTTCCTCATTTCCACTCTCCTTATCATTAGCCTCTCTTTCTTACCTTCTCAGCCAGCCTTTCACTTTTTTTTTTTGGTTTCTTCTCTTGCTTTTCTTCATTCTAATACCATGAATACAGACTATGTGAAGAACCGTTCTCAGAAGACACTGCGGTTAGCTGGTACACTGATTGCACCCCAACCCTGTTAAGTCTATGGCACTATGGGACCGTAAATATGAAAGTCTGTATCAGTAATCACCAGTTAATCAATTAGTGCAAGCTGTCTCTTTATGCCTGTGAAACTGCTAACTCTGGTCCAGCTTCTTTCATAAACATTGCTAGTTTTGTAAAAACTTTTCAGTTAGTATCTGCTGCTGATGTATCTAGAATGCCAAACTTACTGTATAATTATTTAGCCTTTCAGTAACCTTTCTTGATGGAAATTTTTCTTCCTTGACCCTGTCAAACAACCATGCAACTATCTGCCTTTGTCCGTGTAGACTTTTCCATACGTTTATATCTGTTGCATGTGAGTAATCCTTACGAGTGATCTGTGCTTATACTCAAAAAGCTCTGTAAGAACTGTGTAAAATATGATCATAATTTACCAAGTTTATCTATTTAGTTTTGCTTCTGCTTGTAATCCTCGGATGTTTTGGTTTTTTTTTTCTGGCTGATTACCAGGTTACTGCATCTTACAGCGTAAGGACCCAACAGGAAGCGTCTTTATTGACTTCTAGTCAGTATTCTTCTATGAGAAAAATTACTCTAGCGACATGACAATACGTACCCAAAGCTGCCTCAGTGAATAAGAGCAGACTCCTAAATGCTGTAACTAGCGTTGTTCAAAACAAAAAAAATAACAAATATAGTTTTCGCAGCACCTTGTTTGTTAGGCAGTTTTTCTTACTGCAGAAATCCTGTCTCTCAGAACGGCGTGGGATTATCTGTGCGCACTATCTTCAGAAAAGGAGTAATTTTACCAGATAACCACTGCGTAGCTTGGATGTGACTGTATTGTTTGATACTGTCTGCAGTGTGTACTGTTGTAACACAGTTAAGCCCATTCAGAAACATAGCTGTTAAACTGTTAATAAATCATGTGGGTTACAAAATGAATTCATGAAGTGAGTACCGTGAAATGTTAGGAATTGTCTGGAGTCTTACTTTTTTTCTTTGTACTGGTTCTTTTAATTTCAAAAACTAAGAAGAAATGCTGAGCAAGTGAATCTAAGCTATAGGAGTTAATAAGGCAATAGAGTTTATTACACAAATATCTTAGTAGCAGAAATAGAATCAAACTATTTTCTATTCTTAATTACATTTAAACTAAAAAAAGAAACTTCTTCAAATGCTGAATCTTTTGTTTAGTCTTTCTTCACTTAGCTGCTTAGTATTCCATTGTTATAAAACTCTGTTTTTCTTATTGATAGCTTACAGAGCAAGAAATATTATAAAATAAGGCACTATATTTGTGCAAGAATTTTGTAGTGTAATCAAGGGAGACATTTCTGAGCAGAATCTGTGTTTGGTGGGCCTTGTAGTTAAAGACCTGGAAGAGGAAGGGTTATCTACAACTTGAGCGAGTTTATTATGGCTTAGTGATTTGCTGATTGATTTCATTTGCTGTCAGTTAAGGCTCTCTTAATGTCAGCTTTCTTTGCATAATGCCTTGAAATAAAGACTGATGAAGTTTTTCAGATTGATGCCGCTTACATAAACTGACCCTGATTTGCCCTTCTGCATGACAATATAAGTGACAGCAGTGAGACAAAAATACAGCAATGAATATGCAACTTAAGGATTAAGAAAAACACAGTAAACCTTTCAGAATATAAAACTAGGTGTAAAAAACCCAGGCTGTTCTGTTAATTCCACAGTTGTCCTATATTGAAGAAATAGACTGGGATAACATCCCAAGTGGTATACCACTGAAGTGAATTTCAAAGAGGATGAGTTTTGAATGGATTAAAAGCTAACCTGCTTTTTACCAAATTCTACCAATTTGCCACTAATTTATTTAAGTTTGGGGGAAGAAGAGATGTGTAAATTGTGGGTCATAAGTTCACATATGCTGTTACGTGTGAATTTTCTTTTTTACATTGTTATCTTGCAGGAATCATAATGAACTACTTTGAAGCTGTTGTCTTGATTTTTCAGTTACTGAACTGATTGATGGTCTAGTGATATGTGCTGCTAGAATCCTAAGGTCACAAGTTCCAACACTTACCTTGGACTGTGGAAAGCATAAATCCTTAGGATTGATAAGGTCTATTGCTGTAGGTGTTGCAGGGCAAATATGCTTGAAATAGAGCACTCATTTTTAGTGAATATTTGCCCGTTGCAGTACCCAATTTCATTATAGTCATCTTTAACTCTTCCTTCATTATGGTCTTTCCCTTCATTACAGTCTCTTCCCATTAGAATCAAGAAAGTGGGAAGAAATTAGGGAGAGGGAAGAAAATGGAGAGGGCAGAAGGGTGCTAAAGTAATGAAAGAGAGTGAATGTGGAACTGTTTTGTAAACCTGAGTAATACGGATACACAGCCTACATGTTGGCAAGTTTACCTGCAAAGGATTGAGTCTTTCACGGCTTTTAAAAATATCTGTGGAAAGACCACCATTTGTTTATTCTTCTGGAACCTTGATAGAACTCAGATTCCTCTGGATTGCTTCCACATCATGATCTTTTTTGACAGCAGTGGAGTTCTGAAGTAAAGACCAGGAGGAAACAGTCACCCATTCCACCTGTGGGCAAACTTGCAATGCCCATTTAATGCCTGAAGACTGTCTTTGAGTTCTGACTTCTCTCTGTTCAGGGGCACTTTGTATGTTTTTTCCAATACCGGCACCCAAATATAGGTCCCCCTCTTCCTAATTACGAAAGGGAAAGATTAGAGAGCAAAGCATCATGCTATTGCTATTGCGTATTGTGACAGAATTTCTCTCCATCCAGCTTCCCATTCTCAAAGGAATAACTTTTTTTTATAAATTACTCTGATATTGCACAAGCTAAAGATTACAAGTTGAGGTTAAAATTCTGAAGTTTTTACAAATGCTTGCAAAGACGACAGGATTCAGTTTTGAGCAGCAAGTACCCTACATGTCAAAATGTGATCTTTGTCTGTACCTTGGCAAAGGTCACTATCCTAGATGCTTGATTTGTTCTGCATTTATTCCATGTGAGACTTGCTGCAAGTTTTAATCCTTTGGGAAATAGACTGTGGGACTGAGTAAACATTTAATGCCTAGAAGGCGCATAGAAGAGCAGTAAATCTGTTTGTCCCTGCTAAAAAACAAGTCGGACAGGGGAATGTAAAAAGAAAAACAAACAAAACCAACCAAAAAACCCCCAACAAAAGAGCATAAGAGACAGGGCTAAAATGTCTCCAGAATTTATCCCAGCCTCCACCATTTTATTTCAAGGACCTCCTGAAACAAAGTTAGTATTTTTATATCCAACAGCCATTTATTGTCCTATTGCTTTCTGAACCATGTAAAGTAAAGCGTTCCCGTGACTTGTGGAAAAGACTTTCACAGCTTAATTACACGCTTTCTGAAAAACTGTTTTCTGTGTTTGTTTTGAAAATTATTTCTGCTACTGCGTTTGAAGTTAACATGTTAATAAATATTCCCAGTTCACCTTCTTTATACTAGTCATTCTTTGGCACCATCTATCATAATCACCTCCCATTCTCTGCCATTCCATTAGTAGTTGTTTCTTTTCAGGGTACTTTCCTCATTTCCGAAACTATAAGAAAGTGTAAACCAGTAGAAATCATCTGTAGTTTCTAGATTTGGTAAGCCGTGGAAGTGATTTCTCTATGTAACCAACAACCTAGGCACAACTGCTTATAAATGACCTACCTGCATGTAGTGGTCCACTCTGAAAAGTGGATAAGGAAGTAGTAACCAATTATCATCAAAGGTTGTTTGGGAAATGCTGTCCTCTGAGGTGTTTCTAAGTTAGGATAGCCTGGGATTCGTGGATAAGAGCCAGTGGATTTTGTTCATCCATCATTAAGGCCACCACTCATACATGTGATGTTGCAGTGCCTGTAGTTATTACCAAATCTGGTAAAAAAAGGACTAAAAAGGACTTTCTCGATCTAGTTACAATACCCTATGATATGGGATATTTTACTTTTGATCCTATTGTTGAAGGCTACTTTATGCTCTCTAGACAAACTCATCTCACCAGTGCCTATCCTCCTTACTTTTCTCCTTTCAATGTTTCTATAAGCATCGAGGTTTATAAAAAAAATTCAGAATGTTACTTTATCACTTATGCTGGTAATGAATGGGCTCTAACTGTTGACTGTTGGCCAGACAGGGGAATGGACCATAACAGCCTGTTCTTTATTTGCAAGACTCACACCCTAGTAATTCAAATCCTATTCTGCAATTTGATGATAAGTTCTCATTTAATGAAAAGAGCCTTGGTGCATTTGCTGAAGATAATGCAGAAAACCAAAGTCTTCCAAAATATAGTCTAAAAAACTCAATGGTTAAAAACACATCTTTGAATGGTTGTTCTGAATGAGAATAACAAGAGCTCTGCCAGCAGAAAAGGTAGTGACTTCTCTTTGTCTTCCAGGCTGTTCCAAGCGAACAGCTTTCTCATTTGGCTTGTGGACCTCTGCAGTAGGAGAGACCCAGACTTCAGTATAGTGGTCATCCACCAGTTTTTAGCATGTGTTGGTTGGGATTTATACCTTTCTGAGTTGACCTAATCTGTCAGCTATATGACAAATACCAAAAGGAAAAATAGATTTTATTTTTTTCCCCAACAAACGTTTTCTTCAACTGTACACCCATTGTTAGCAGAAATAGATATTCAGAGATGACAAGGGTAATTTTATTTGTTTCTCTTCCTCAGATTATCATGGTTAAAAGCAAACTTTGTGAGGAAAATACTTTCTTTACTTCATACTAAGCTTAAGGATAGCAAATTGTGACAAATAATGACAGTACCACTTTTGGCAGGCATTGCCAATATTCTCCAACTTTTGCTTTGGAAAGAAGGATGCTGTTGTATATGCTCATAGTGAAGGTCAGTAGTAGGTATATTGCGCTCTTTAAATTTCCTTGACTCTTCATATTTTGGAATAAGAGCTGTTGTCCGTGAAATTTCTAATAAAACATTTTCATGGCATAAACCAGATCTTGAAAGCAAATCTGCTTGAAAAATCTACCCATTTGTATGTTGAGGGTCTTCTTAATACAAATTTTTATAAAGTTCAAGAATGCGTGAAGCAAACTAGTTATCTCAGTAACATCTGAGTTTAGGCAGAATAAAGGAAGAACACCTGTCCATCGTATATGTGGCAGCGGACATTAGATTAAAGGTGCATCCATTTACCTGCTGAATGCAGTTCAGCTTTTCTAGATCTTACTTTCTCTGTAGAAACTGACTGGTGCTTTTTCCTGTGCTTGCATCATGAATTTCTGCACGTGACTGATGTTTTGGTGAGAAGCCAAAACAAAAAAAATCCTTTGCTGTCCCACCTTACAGGTATACTTTAGTGTCCTACAAAATGACAAAATGTTGCTTTATGTAGGATGAAATATTTATGTTGAATTAAAATGCAGTGCTACCATGAGCACTTCGTAAGAAAAGCGAAGGAAATGAAGTAACTATATCACAAAACTTTTTTCAGTTTTCCGGCCCCCAGGCTCCATTAGACTTGATCATTCACCTAAAATCTGATATGAAGATTAGAACTCAGTAATGATTGTTTATGTATGAGCCACATAATTGCAGCTGTCGTTATCGACTAAACCTGCCAGAAGGGACTGTTGTCTTTCCTAATAAATGGCAACTATAGATGGTGGTATTCATCTTTTTGCATGAAAAATACTTTTGTATTTCCCCCTTCTAAGCATAAGTAAAATATTTTATCTAATTCAGTTTTAAAATGGTTTAATCTAAAATTGAAAAGCTGCTTCATGTGGCCGGAAAGGAATAATCTGTATCCCTTCATAGCTCTAGTCAAAATATGTGAGGAAATGTCTATGCTGAACCCAGATTTTGAGGGGTGATCATTTTCTTCTGTTGGAGTCGGCGAGAGAGTTTTCCTACATTGGTTAAAACTAAGTTGTTATTTTTTCATTGGTTTCTAAAAAGATTCATAAAAGCCTCAGTAACATCTATTTGTCTGGGAAGCATATTCCTTTACTAAAAATAATTGAAATTGGTCTTAGTTAATAGAGCACTCTTAAAACCAATGACAAATGGTATTTCAATTTTCAGTATTCATTGTTTCTACTATGTTGGCTAATAGTCAAGTTAGTTACTTATGTTGGATGGTTTGTGGACAGCACTTCAGAAAAACAGAAAAAGTTTTTCACATCTCGCATCTACCTTCCATGTGAAGTTGTTTCATATTTTCCTGTTTAGAAGCTTGATAGGTAAATGCCTCTCTCCCCTCCTTAAATTGTTCTCATACACATGCACCCATAATTAATCCATCAGATTTCAGAAAGTTAGAACTGGTAGCTTTTGTTTATAAAATTGCTTATGTAGGATATCCTATCCATATGTAGGAGTCCCTTAAAAAGAATTTGGTTTTTGAAATTCGTTTTACTTCTATGAATTTGGTTGTGAAAACAGAATTCTATACTTCAGCTTTTGTGTATCTTCTCTGGTTCTAAGATGTCACTCCAATGGACCAAAACCAACATCATCCAGATACAGGCAACTTGTACTTTCACTTGACACTTCACCTGGATTTTGATGAGAAGCTTTACTCTGTTGTTTCTCCTCAAGACTGATGGTGTGGTGGAACACTTCCATCTTTTAAATAAAGCTGTATCCTGCCTTTTCTGTTGTGCCTGCTGCTGTTTAGTTCCTCTCATCAGTGGTAATATATTGTGCTCACTCTAAGCACATTTTCATGCTCACAGCTGAGGCACTTTAACAAGGACTTTATATTATTTTCAGCGACTACCTGAAAACTACGTTCTTTCAGTTTCTCAGCAAAACCATTTACTTGAAAATTATTTTCTTCCCTGACAGACTGAAATGTTCTTTTTGTATCAAGACTGTGTAAGAAGATGAGAAGGGCTGCAATGCATTGGTAACATTTTTCCCATAGCTGTTCTTTGGGGCAGTGATTGTTTTTCCTTTACATTTTGCATGCAGCTATGCTTGGCGTTGTGCAGCAGACAATGAGAATGGTCTTTACATTAAATGCTACTGGCTTGTCAAAATCTGCATTTCCGTGATTTTGTTAAGCAGTAATTTGTGTGCATCGTCCAGAGATGTTTCTGAGCAGTCAAGGTTGCTGGTACGTCCTTTGTTAAAAAATTCTCAGGATGCTATCTACCTGATCATACTAACAAACACATTGGTCTTAATTTATCAGTTTCTAGAAGATCAATGTTATTTTTGAAACTCTTACACTTTGTAATAATTTTCATGGCAGTTGTTATGCCCATCTGCTGTGGTTTCCAGTACAAGCACTTTCCCTTCAGTCCCTGTCAATTTCAATGCTCTTTCTTCAGTTTTGTTGTAGGAAGTCATGTCATTACCTCTTGCAGAGAATCTAGCCTTTTATTTAGAGCTTCATTCCCCTGGGCTATCCTCTGAGACCTCAGGGTAAAGTAATTGTTATTGAAGCGAAGGGGATAGAGTTAGGCCCCGTGTGTGGCACTGAGTCAGCTTTCGTTGGGGAAAAAAAAAAGTTGTAACAGAACTGACCTGCTTTTTGGCACATTTAAATTGTGCATGCCACGCTTGAATGGAACCCAACAAAAAGTTTAGTGTGGAAATGAGATACAAGGAGAATAGATCATTAAAGAAGTGCCAAACAGCTGCAAAAGTGCAATTTTGCTGAATGCTGTTTCCCTTGAGGGTTTTTTCTGATGCTTGAGAAGCTGCTCTGTTTACATCCTCCAGTGATGTTGCCACTAGACATTTTGGACTATGGGTCAAGGCAGCCAGAATGGGTTTTCAAATGCTAAAATGTATAGGGGAAATTAATTTTGATCCTGTCTTCTGCATATACAGCTCTCCTAAGTACGTAATATGTATCCTGAAATCTTACTTCTGAAAACAAAAAATAACTGTTGTGTATTTTTTTTCTGGACTTATTTTAACTAATCTTATTTATGTCAGTTTGACGCAAAGCAGTAATGACAGGCATTCTATAGGTTATCCATTAAGTATGCAGAGCTCCACTCCGTGGAGTTTTGTTTTCACACCAGTTGCTTTTGCCTGAACTGCACTTCAGCCAAATTCTCTACCATAAATGAAATTCTCAGTCTTTTCAGAGGCTCATTTAAGCACTTTGTTATACCAGACTTATCTTTCATTCTTCTGAAGTCCATTCATTATTACTTCTCTCATACTTTTTCATCTTTTTGTATATGTAGCCCTTAGGTAAATTGACTACCTGCTAACATTCTTTTTAGTTGAAAAAAATCCTGAAGGGAGAACCTGACAGTCGAATGTTAATTTTGACTTATTTTTTTTAAGCATATTGTGTAAAGTACATGGTCTTGTTATTCTGGCTCACTGCATCTGAGGTTACAAACTCAATGCTCATATTGTCAGGCTTTTAGTTTGTTTGATACCTTTTAATAAGCATCATTTTGCATAAGGTCTCCTTCCTTTAGTTTTGTTCGTTCTAAACCAGAGATACAGTTCTATGGTAACAGTAGGGCCAATAAGATCCTGAGTTAATGGTATAACATGGATATAAAACCAAAGAAACTGATTCTTAATCAGTTGGTATTTTATTTGTAACTTCAAAATAGTCTAAAACTTTAAATTGAAACGTCCATTCACAATTATTTATAATCCATAATCCAAATAAAAATTGTTTTGAACTGCTTTTGTTCTCATTAGCCAAGCAGTGAGGGCAAGGGAGACAACATGTACAGTGTTTTAATCTGGAATTAAAAATGCTATTTGTATAACGCATAATAAATACATTAAAACACTGGCAGTGTTCAAGGCCAGGCTGGATGGGGCTTTGGGCAATCTGGTCTAGTGTAGACCAGGCAGGGGAGTTGAAACTAGAGGATCCTTGTGGTCCCTTCCAACCCAAACCATTCTATGATTCTGTGATAAAACTCTGATGAGAGGTCTTCTGCTAATTTGCATATCCTGGTCTGTATATTTCTTGTCATATGCTTCTGCTATAACTGAATTGAGAACAGATGAATTTTGAGTAACCTTTGAATTTCATAGATTAATTTTAAAAAGTTCTATTTTCATTTTGTATGTCATAAAGATTGTTGTGTAATTTGTCAATATTAGTCATTCTTCACTTTAAATATAAAGTACTGACAGTAGCCTTCTTCCAGTCTTGTAAATTTATAGCCAGTAATACATGCAAAAGCTGTTTTAAAGCGTTTAGAGCATTATGCACCTTAAAATTACCGGTTCTAGAAATGGTGTACAGAACAAGGAAATGATTGGTTATTCAAAAGTACACTGAGGGATTATTATAAAAAAATGTTTTTACATGTCCTCTGTATGACTGTCTCTAATGTTAAGTGTTCTTAGTCCTTTTAAAGATTAATCTGGAGAAAGAAAGCACAGCTCAAATTTTGTTATTTGCACTGCAGTTCACTGGCTTGTAGTTTATAAACAGTATCAAGTTAGTTTGTCTGATTTTTACTCTGAACTCAAGTTTCTCAGCTTCACCAACCTGTAGCTTAAGACAGAAAATTCTGTGTGTACTATCGTGTTGCAGGTGATACATCTCTGAACAGGTCATAACAACCTTCTTCCTTATGTCTGCTTTGAAATAAACCTCATCAGTTAATTTCACTTAAAACATGTTCAATTTTTGTTAAATTTTGTATATGTTCTCTTTTATCCATTTATGTGCTTATCTATGTATATTCAGGGTATTGAAGCATTGGCAAATGGCTCTGCACATACATGGTTTTGCAATGCTCCTGTCTTCTGGCCTTGTTTTTACAAGCTGGGGAGGCAGGCAGAACAGCCAGGTGTCCAATGCTCAGAATCTTCAGAGTCTCATTTTCTAAATGAATAGGTACCTGAAATTTAAAATACTTTATTCCTTTATCATGTGAATAGTACTTCCCTGAATTTTTCAAAATTTTCTGATTTGTTTTGAATTTAAAGATAGTTAAAGTGCTCATAGGGATTTTCTAGATGGGTATACTGTTTTAGATGTATAAATAGCCTTAAAAAAAAGATCCTTAGAAGTACTTACGCTTAAAATAACTTGTCCATTGAAAGTTATGTTTGAAAATTGGACTTGGGCACTCTTGCAAATTTTGTGCCAGTCCAGCACCTTCAACATAAAAGTGTCCTTTCTCCATTCCAACCTTATGCATATATTTTTATCCTGTGAGTTGCAGCTAGTTATCCAGGAAGGTCATGCATCTTTTTTAATGAAGCTGCCTGTGTCTTGACTTAGTGCTGGAGCATGGGTCTCCTCTCACACTGAAGATACTTTTGACATTGAAAACGCTCCGTTATAATTTGATTCTGCCATATCAGTAGCACATGATGTAGAACTTTGAATAATAGTGAAATCCTTTATGAAATAAGGTATTGTGTGGAGTAAAATGAAAGGGAAAGGTCATTGAGAAAACCCTTCAGCTGTCTGATTAATTTCTCTTTTTCTTTGATTAGTGCAGAGTAATTCATTACAATTTCTGCTCTTAAAATTGACGGTCTTATGTAAATTTCAGTCATTATTAAGGTGCATCGTGCTCTGTCCTCAGGAAGACTTTGTAATCACTGAATTATAGACTGGTTCAGATTGGAAGGGACCTCTGGAGGTCTTCTAGTCCAGGCTCCCTGCTCAAGCAGGGACACCTAGAGGCAGTAGTGTTTAAAATCAGTATTCTTCACCCCCGTTATTCCTGTGGCCTCTTTGATTAAGTCGTCTCACTAACTTTCCTGAAAAGTGTCAGACTCAACTGTCTGAAAAGGTTTTAACTTTTAATGTGGTCCGAGTTGCAATAATATTGATTCCTATAATGTTTGGGTATCACTACATCTGGCCTTTCTGAACAGAAGTAATTTTCTGGGGTGTATTTTTAAAACATTTTTATTTGTAACAGAAGACATTTTTATTGTTTCATGTTCTGTTCTCAGTTTGTATGTCACGATACTACCAACACATTCAAAACCAGAAGTGCTTGCTTAAATGCAGATCCTGCAGATGTGTATAAATGCCAATTTTTATGCTATAAAAATTAATCAGGAGCGTTGCTAAAGTATCTTATTGCTGTGCATGCTTAAAAACTATGTATGCATCTTACTGCTATGTATTCTTAAAAACAAAGCACTACTCAGCTGGAGAAAAAAAACAAAAATCTGAAGAACTAGATGTGCCTTCTGAAATTCTGTCAACCAACTTTGTTGATCATGGAACAGTTTCTAGAGCTGCAGATATATTTGTGTCTGTAACATGCAAACAGAGATCCAAATTAAAGTTCTGAACTCCTTTAGGGATGTGTTTAATCGTTATGTGACAGATCTCATAGCATGCAAGTGACCAGGTTCTGTGCCTAGTCCCCATGTATCAAGCTAAGAAGTGAACCTTTGTATTGAGGGAAACGGATCTGTGACTCAATCTGTGACTGACGTGTTACATAAAATCATATGTAAATTAATACCTTCCAATGGCACGTCAAAGCATTTGCCTTCCTCCAGATGGCATTTAGAGTAATTGTTCTGCGCACTTATTATCAAGGATTCCACGTCACCCGCCGGAAGAACCAAAAATATTGTTTCGCCTACCTGGTCCTGAGCGAGGGAAATCTAAGCCGACCTCTTTGCTAGGGGGTTGGGGTATACTGGAAGGAGTGTGTACCTGTGGGTGCATAACTGCTACCTTCCACAGTGGTAATGAATCATTAATATCTGAGAAATTGCTTCCTTCTAGACTAAAAAAATCAAAATCTAAGTGTCTTAGAAAAAATATTTGTCATGTCTGAAAATAAAAGCTTGTGAATGAATACATTTTTCCTAGATTGAAAATTCTCAAAATCTTTAAACAACTGAGAAAATAACTGGTTTGAGCAGCGAGGAATTGATTACTGCTGTTTGAGATACTGCATGGGCTTGGAGGGGTTCTGGAGATACAGGATGAAGCTGTACAGGTTAGGGGCTTCACTAGCTTTGTGGCAGCAGAGGTAAAAGGAAGAAGGTAAGGAACTGTTGCTGTGCGTTCTAGTTCAGTGGCACCTTTAAATACCGTGTGGGAAGTAATCAAAGGAACGCATAAGAATTTTTTCCTGTGAGATTTGAGACACAGCTTGTTACGACGCATTGGTATAATCCTTGTTTATGAGTCACAGGCCCAGTCCATAGATGTGTTTCAACATATGTCTGATTTTTAACATGTGGGCAGTTGCCATATGAAGATTCTCAAGCAGTTTTATATGGGGTGTGAGATATATCCACACTCTTGCTTGGGATTGTTTGTGAAGAGCTGCAGCATTTTAGTCACATTGAATGTGAGTGACAAATTTTAAACGCAGGATCAGAGCTGACAGCAGCAGACTTACAGAGCTATGTGAACACACTTTCAGAACTAGCCCCAAAGTATGTAAAACATTTCGGATATTCTTTCTGATGAGAAAAGATATGATGATGTTAATTTACCACTGCTGTTTTCTGCATTTGACAATGAAATAACTTGATCGGTTTCAGCTATGTTAACTTTTATTCTGAAAAGCAGTAGTGTGTTTGAGAACAAAGAAAGGAAGACAGTAAAAATCTTTGTGAATGCTTGTTTGTGGTACTAAGTTTATTTTTGCCTGTACCACAGACTTACATCCATAAGGCCAATTTCATATTATCTGTAATATGTTCTTACAGCAGAAACTTGCTACAGGTCATTTCAGGAGGGAAAACTATAACTTATAAAATGTGATTAACCAGTTGTAAAGAAGACCAATAATCTCAACAGTGTTACACTATTTAGGGTAGATATAAAGTTACCAGTACTGCTGAATCATTTGTACTCTCTTGTGCTGCTAACTTTATTATCGGTCTGATCAATATTACATGGTTGGGACATTCTTCCACTATATACATGAAAACAATTATATTTTCCCAGCTATATTGTAATCAGATTACTTACTTTCAGAGGTCTGTAGGTTTACTGTGTTTCTTTTGTTTCTGCCAAATTCATTTTTTTTTAACATGGAGTGGGAGGATTAGTAACTCAACTCATTTTGAAAGTACAAACATTTACCTGAAACCATGTAGCGATTCTTTGTAAACAGAAATTGAACTTGCACTGAGTCTTGTATTTAAATACAATGAAAAATGGTATCAGCTGCTCATTGCAGTACTGCGTCTTTGAAACCGTATCATCAAAACGCAAAATTGGGGTGCACAGTTGTTTGCTTTTCTTAAGTGCTATTAATATTTAAGATTTTAGAAGGAGTACAAAATCCCATGCTAGACCTTTTTAATGTGTAAGTCCTGAGACTGAAGTTTTGCTTGGCTTCCAACCTTTGATTTCTCTGATTAATAAAAGTTCGGTCTTCTGTAATGCATTTGGAGTATGCTGTTTGGCATTTAAGTATAGCCTGCCTGGCACTGATGATTTATTTCACTTTTTAAGGCCATGATTAGAAGTTTTATGGACATCTACCAACTTGCAAGTTCCAGAATTGACATGTTAGAGAGAGAAACAGCATCTTGTCAGCTTCATGCTGCAGCCCTGAAGTCCAAGGACCAAACAGCTTGTCTTCATGAAAGTGAGAGCTTACAATTGGTAAGTCTGCTTTTCAAGTTTCTTTTGTCATTTGAATGTGGCTTTCTAGCCTGCATCTCCCTTCATGCTGCATAGTTTCTGAGAGAAATACAATTATATTTCATTAGAAGCATAACAGAGCAATAAAACTAGTGTCAACAGAAACCTTCTGAGACTTTTTCAGAAGAGAAAGGGAGTGGTAAAAGTTAACACAAGGATTAGTTTTACGACTGTATCTCTTATAAGGACCTGTGCATTGCTGCTGTCACTGGAAAATTATATATCATGATTTCTTTCTTTTGGCAGTACAGTAAATGGTTGAGTTTTGGATCTGAAGAATTTAACTATATATAGATAGAACACCATATTAAAACCGAATGTTATCAACTGTGCATGTAAACAAAATGTTTATTAGGACACGTAATTTTTTTGTTGAGACAACTGCAGTTATGAATAATACGTCTCACTAAAGTTACAAGGTTAAAATCCAATTTCAGAAATAATTTCTTATCTAAAATATCATTGCCCACAAAGATACTTGGACTTGTTTAAATCTAATAAGGTCATTCTTCAGATCTGAGATCTCTCTCTAGGGGGATTACTGAATGCAGATCTATGTGTGTCACACAGGCAGGAGGCAAGACACATAAACTATCATAAATATGTAGCCAAGTATGTCTAGAATGAAACTGTGTAAGCTATGCAACTTGCATACACTTGATGTGTTTCTTCTCCATCCTTCTTTACTTTTCCACATAGGGTAAAGGAGGACGCTTTGGAGGTGGTGGTTTGTTGGTTTTATTTGTTTTTCCCCTCTCCTTCCTCCTTTCTCTTCTTTCATTCTTGTGAAGTAAAAGACCATAAAGAAAATGAGGATTGTTTATTTTGCTTTTTGAAACAGAAGATCTGTAAGAAGAGAGCCATCGCTAATGCAAATGACATAAACACATCGGCAAATGTATATTCAAAGGCTGTGGCTGTGGCTTTGGTTGTTTCCAACAGTATTACATTAATTTCTTATCCTGCTTCTAAATTGGATCAGCAAAATGGGAAATTAGCACAAATAGAAAATACATTAATCAGTGCTGAATTTCAGTTTTAAGATCTTGAGATGATAGTTGTTGAATAAAGCTTTGTTTTATTTGTGACTGCACAACCTTCCTGAGCAACTAAATGAAAATGCTTCACTGAATTTGCTTCTTTTCTCCTCCAGCCAGGCTTTCTTTGTGTTTTCTGCTAGGTTTACATGTATCCTGCTGAGCCTGTGCCCAGTGTAATTGGCTTGCTGCTTTGCCTCTCATGATTGTTTTTGTTGTTTAAATCAAGGTGACCACTTGTGTACTAAGGATTGGGAAGTCTGCCAAACTTTAGCAGCGAGGTTTGCTTTCGTTTGGATTGAGCGAGCTTTTAGCAAAGATTATGCTAGTCCTGTCTATGAAGGGCCATGCAGTGGCTTGATGTGTTATAGTGAAAACTAACAACTTGCTCCCCCAGCTCTCTGATGCCTGTGATTAAATGCAGTGCTTTTAAAGTAATTTGTGTCTGCCTATAACATCAATGTAAAGATGATACCTCTTGCATGTAGTAGGATCTGTTGACCCTTCTGTACAGCCCTCTGGGGGGAAGAATATTTCTTCCTTTAGATGCAGTTTAATTGAAACATAAATATAAACATTAATAGAAAGTCTAAAAGTCTATAAAGTCTAAAATTTTAATGTAAAGGCAAAAACCACAGAATGATAGATTCTCAAATTCACATTAAAAAACTCGTAGATATTCATGGTATATTTTGTAGTATTTGTTTTTTCTGTGAAGTTTGTCCCTAATATTTGTAAAAGTTACATCAAGCATAACTTCAGACGTCACAACTCTGGAGTGACATACGTTGTAAAGTTTCAGCTAATACTGTTCTGTCCTGATTTTGAGGAAGAGGTTTGCACTAAATTTCTTTCTGTATTAAAAAAGTAGAACAGATGTCTTGCTTTATTATTTTAAATGAAAGGGAGTAATGACTTTTCTTGAGCGTCTGTTTGGTTTCAGAATTGTACACACTTTGTTGGTTTCAATCCACTGTGTTCAACACCTACCCAGCTCTAGTAACACTGCAGGCAGAAGTTTTCATGTAGGACACCTGGACTGTATTAATTGCAGGTCCTCATATGACGTATGCTTGTGTTCCGAGAACAGTAACCTATTGCCCAGTGCTGAAACATGTTTTTGACAAGTCTTTCAGGTGTATACCGTACGTGGCCTCCTACCTTCTAAGACTGGGTTTTAAGTCACTATGTTGTCGCTGTCTCTCGATGTCTTGTATGCTAGTCATGTGAGGTTCTTGCCCTCCAAACTGTCCATTGCATCCAAGTTTGGGCTGTTCATCACTATTGATCTTTTCCATGTCTAGAAGGTATTGCTTTCCTAATTGACCTTTTTGTACTGAAATTTGCTAACTATGTTGCCTTTTTATTCACACCACTTTTTTCCTCTTCTGTTGCTTTAGGTTTTGATGATAATTGTAAAACCAAAACTGATGCCATAAGGCAACATAAGTGATTCTGACTTCTCATCTCTTATGTAAGACTCTGAATTGACATCTCCATCCTCCAGTCTGCTTCTAGTCCAACCGCTTTCCTGCTAGTCAATAGTGTTTAGATTCCGAGATTGCTATGTGTGTCATGCTAATGCCAACAGAGGGGAACAGGAAGGGATATGATTATGATGGACAGAGGTGAGACGAGCACTGGAAGTGCTGCTTACAGAGAAGAGTATTATTATGTGGGGTGAAGGGGAGTCAATAGCAAAATGTCTCTGTACTTTTCATTAGTGTCCAGCTATCTGTCTGTTGCACTCATCTCTGATGATTCTTCCTCTGTGCAGAGAAAGGCCCTGTGCATTTTTCTTTCCTGCAACTCTTTAACATTCAGCATGGCTGAAATACAGATTATTGGTTTTCTACCTACACCTTCTTTTTTTCTATTGTTCCTTATTCCTGTATCTCTTTTCCATTGTTTTGGTTGGTTGGTTTGGTTTTGTGTTTTGGGTTTTATTTATTTATTTATTTCTCCTGTGTTTTGGTTTTTTTTTTCTCTTTACCAAATACTTCTGGAGTTTCCCTTTCATTTCTAAAATGTCTTTCTATTTTATTTCTGTAATTAAAGCATTAACATTTTGTAATAGTCTTTCTTGCAGCCGTAACAGTTTCACTTCTGCGCATTTCCTTTCTCTTTTAAATTTACTTTCTCTGAACTGCAAGTACCACAGTCACAATCCTGTCCTCCATAACTTGCTGCATCCTCATACTAAGGATCACATCTGTAATTGGTAGAGCTAATAATAGTAAGAGTTCAGCTAAGATGATGTCTCTGATGTGGCCATAAGGACGTAGTTTGCCGAGGGAGGAACAGAGAAGCCAGCAGTCAACCTTTAGCATGAAGTAAGATGAGAATTATTTCACTGAGCACTGAACTCAGTACTGGACTGGCACTGCCATTTTCTCCATGGAATTTAATAAACTGTATTGTTTCCCTTTACATGTCTGTCTTTATGCCTTCTTATGATTTTCCTTAGGAAAGCTTAATGTGCTTAGAAGCTGTGTTTAATGGAAGTACTTCACTGGTAGTAACTAACTGTACACATGCTCTGTATGTAAGAAAAGAAGGTAATTCTGTGATTCTGTGATAGCTAAAATGTTCTTGTATTTCTTTTTTCCTGCCTATTTCTTTTTCAGCAACATCTAGTAATATAAACATCATAAAATGGACTGTGATTGAAGGCTTCCTATTAAATGAACACTTGCCAGTTACTTTAGCAGCACTGGATTCTGCTGCTTTGATCCATTTTACTTCTTCAGATACATTAGTTTATTACTATACTTGCACTTTCATTCAGAGTTGCAGTAATAAGTAAGCTTTGAACTGAAAGCTTTTAAGTGCTGTACTGTGCAGTAGTATAGTCTAAAGCAATTACTTTGTGGGTGCTGTGGGGCAACATGTGGCATCATATTAGTCACGTGGCAAGCATGTGAATCCATGGTGTCTTTACTGCCAAAGAGTTTGTTTCCGCAAGCACAGTGCTGTAGGGAATGGGTGCAGCGACACTGTATTTTCCAGTGTGACCTGACACATATGAGGAACTGGCAGAATTCAATTCACTGCTAAATTTCTCCAGAAAGTGTTTTTGTAGCTTTCAGACCTGAGATTTTGTTCTTGATGTCAGTACTGCTGTCAGAATTTTAAGAATATAAAATATTCTCCTATCAGTTTTGGCAAACAAAAGTAGCCACTGTTATATTACATTGCAAGTGGTCAGGCATTTCTCTAATTCCGAATGTACAGCTTGATCTGGTGATGTTCCTTCCTTTTTCTGCTTTCACTGAAGAATCAAAGGAGAGTAGAAAGTTAAAGGGAAAATACAGTAATGTATAAGGACCATAAAGAGAGAAAAGCTTTGTGTGCCCTGGAGAAATGGAAATTTGGGGAGCCAGAAGGATAGTTTGAGCTGAAAGGGGCAGAAGGTGAGTTTCAGATGGTTGAGCGGGGTGAAGTGAAGGTCTGTAAGAAGAGCGGAGTTCTTTAACCGCAAAAACAACTGTTGTCTTTGGATGCCTCTCCTAACTGGGGTTGGAAATGAAATCACTCATTGCTTTATGTGGCTTTGCATCATCCCTACTTTTTTTTCCCCCACAGTTGTGACTATGTCTGTCTTTTGTCTGAAAATGCCTAATGATATCACTTAAAGTACTGAAAATACAAGAACTGTAGTTTTTGGTAAGGTAAGAGAAGCAAGTAGAATGATCGTATGCGTGAATAATCCCTGTTAATTGTTGAGATGCTAGTAATTGACATACGCTGTCGTATTTTTATGTTGAAGAACAAAATTAAGCAAAATGTACACTTCTTACTCAGAGCAATCAACTCTCAGTTCTCATGATCTACTTGAACCTGGTTCTTGTGGGGAGGAAAGAGAAGGAAATATTTAACACTCAAACTTACCAGTTAACTACGCCACTGACAGTTTCCTACTTATCCAGGCAGGTCAGGGCAGTGAGTTTAGAAGTCGTTCCCCCCATACCCTTTGTTTCCTTGTCGCCAGTTCAATCCATGTGTCAAGGCTGAGACCTGCACCTAACAGGGATGCAACGTCTACATTTAGAACTATGAGAACGGAACTGGAGAGAAAGGAAAAAATGTATTTGCCATTTCACTTGCTGCGCAGGAGAAATACACTCACTCCATCGGTGTCGTGTTAAATGTTAGAGAGCGTCTTTCATGGGCCAGAGCCATATCTCTTGTGTTAGGACATGGAATGACTGTAGCTGGGGGAATTCTTCCCAGATGTTGCAAGCAGCAGATAGGTCCTGGATGAAAACTCTGCTTGGCTTTTCCACTACTTCATGCTAGCCTGATGCACAATTGAACTGGAAAGAATATTTGAAAGATTTGGAATTGAATTGGTTTTGTGAAAGATTTGGTGATACTAGTTCTTAATTTGCCTTGCAAAAAGTAATCAGACTTTTTATTTTTATTGTTCCCCTCTGTCTTGCCACGTTTTCTTGGAAATAGTTAGGACAGAATTCAGTAAGATATGAACCTCAAATAATTGTAACTTTTGGTTGTACTGTTAATTACCAGTGCATGTTTTTTTTACTGTGAAACATATGAATGTTCTTAAAGTGATAGTAAGTAAAGAAAAATCTGACAGGCCCACAAGGAGAATTTCCCAGCTATTGAGTTGATAATAGTAATGAAAGTGTGGAAATTTCAGCATGAGCAAAACCAGAAAACTGTGTGCATAGTATTTACCAAGCCTGAAGTCTCTATCAGGCTGAATCTGCAAAGCAGTGATATATTCCAGAAACTATTTTTAATTGAAATATTTGCATTTCTTACCTGATTTGAAGCAATTGGGGGTCACTTACCAACCTCAATGTATAGCCAAGAAATGCAGCTATCCCAGTGCAAATGCTCACCTTGTCATGTGGTACTGCTTACACAAGTAATAGTTGTAAACCAAACAGTATAAATCACGCAGTTTAAACTATTTGCTTATTGTGTAATACCAATAAAAAAATAGTAATATAAAATCAATATTGTAAATCACACTATGTAATTTAGGGCAGGGTGTTCAAAACCAGTTGCAGTAATTCGACAACACATTTGCTATTTTGTAAAGAATACTTCCTTTTCTATGCAAAAATTTTTTGATACTCAATATTCTAGGTATGTGAACTTTTAACTTGTCAGACTGTTGTAACATATTTGAAAATTATAGTAATTTGATTAAAATGTTGCCTATAAGGCAAAAGGTTCAGTTAATAGAATCCATATGTAATTAAAATGCAGAACTAAATGTAATCAGACCCCAGTGACTGATGCCTGCATATTGGTAGTTTTAGAATGGCCTCTGGGGTTGAAAGTTTAGGTTAAAGTTACCAATGTAGCTGAGCTCCAGAAAAAGAGCAAGAAGGTTTAGCTGTTTCAGGTATGACAACATCATGAAATGATAGTCACACAACAAAAATAGTTGGTAGTCTGAATTTTTGGGGTATCTTCCACTGGCAGGTGCTAGAAGCACAAGACTGCTGGAGTGTGCTAGTCAGAGAACTGTGTTCAGCAGCAACACTGCTGCATAAACATCCCCAAATGAAGGATCTTGCTGTGAGCAAGTAACGGTGTATTTTTTTTATAATATAGTTACTTAATTTGTGTGAATTCACATTTGAATCATCTGAAAGTTATAGACACAACACTATGTACCAAGCCACAAAAGAAGTTTAAAAAAATTTCCTGAACTTAAAAAAAAAATAAAAAAATTATTTTCTCTGGACAGTTTTAAGAGTCGACATCCTGTGTTAGAGTTCTCTAATCATCACCAGCACAATTTACAATCAGAACACACAGAGAGCCAGTTTAGACCAGCTCATCTGTTGACTTTGGCAGAAGCCCTTAATCTCACTGTGTGCAGCTGCCACTTGAGAGCTGGGGACTCGGCAGAGAGCCGAAGGAGGGTGGGATGCAGGGTTGGTCAAGGCATGAACACATAGGCCTGCTTCATTTCAACAGCCGTACACTGCTTTTTTTATAGTCTTTTCATTTTACAGCTTTTTTTTTAAAAAAAAAAAAAAAAACACACCCTGAAATTAAATGAGGACCTCTCATGAGCCACTGCGCTCCAGGCATAAGAAATTGTAATGTCTGGCTTCCAGAAACTGTCCCGTCAAAATGTGCTTCTGATTAGGTGGCTTAATTACAGCTGTGAAAACAATGTTGATTTAGGCCTCAAGATTCCAGTGCATGTCAGCCGTTATTAGCTAGCCTTGGACTGAAGCCACCATTTTAAAACTCTGTACCACTAAAGTCACACACTGCCTGACAACATTTTATTTAGGCAGAAATGTTGCCAGAAGCAACACATTTTATGCAAAATATTTTTCATTGCACAAATTTCAAATGTGACACTGTTGATGGACATAAAATGGGTAGTTATGGGTGGACTTCACTGAGTCCGAAACCTAACTTTTGCAAAAAAAGAAAAAAACCAGAACCAAACAAAAAACCCAACCAACCAACACCACCCCCCCCGCGTTTGAAATAGTTTTTATAAAGTTTGACTGACATAATGCTTAATTTTAATTCCTTTAATTCAGTTTTATTCCAAATCCAGCATGTTGGTTTAACCACCCAATTTTATTGCATCTAAATTTTCCTGACAGTTTCATTTGCTGTTGGGAAATAAAATTGCCATTTTTGCAACATGGGAAATAATGGCTAGTTTCAAAACCAATATGTTTGAAACTTCCTTTGCCTGAAGCAGGTTAAGGCACACACTCAATTTACTTTAGGGGAAAAAAGCTCATTAAATAGTTTTTAATATTTTAATATAATTTAAGTAACTGCTTTCACAGTGGGAAGGCTTATTAGGCCCATGTATTTACACCTGCAGAGAGGTAAATGTTTGGATAATTAGGTGGTTTCCAATACTTCAGCTTTTCAGTGTGGTTGCAGAATTAATGCTGTAAACACTGTAGATGGACACAATGCGTTCACCGCATTGAAACATTACATTTCCACTTGTATCAAGTGCTTAAGAAAGATGTTGAAGTGGGGTTGGTTTGGTGGTTTTTGTTTTGTTTTGTTTTGTTTTCTCCTCTGTTTTGTCTGTTCTTAAAGTCTCCTTGATGACATGAATTGGCTAAGGAATGTGAGTGAATGTGTGTGGGTGTTAGCTCTCGGCAGAGGCCGGTGCTTTGGAAAAGCAAAATCTACATTCTCACTTCACAGTTGCCATGAAATTCCAAATGTCCGTGCTGTGCGGTTTAATGGAAACCATGAAGTTCCTAAATGACCGCAGGTTTGTTCCGATGTTAAGCACAAAACAAATCTTTCAAGTCATTGGCTGAGTCGCAAAAAAGGAGGGTCATGTTTTCAGGAAGCTAATCTCCTTTCCTTTTTTTTCCTTCATGGTTTGCATTTCTATGGCATTAGAAATGTGTTTCTAGTGAGGTACTGGAACTACCAACTCACAAACAAGGGTCCTCAGTTCCCAGGACTGAAAACAAGACGCTTGGAACCTGAAGCTGTATTCATCTCTTATCCTGTCGTAGGCCAGTGCAGCAATTGTACCTCCCACAGCAACTAGTTGGAAATTGATTTAGAGAAACTAATAATTTGGATAAGGAAACAAGACTGAAGTATAGGTTCAAGTTTGCCCTCTAAAAAAATCATCATGCATTCATTATCTGCCTGCAGCAGATTAGCAGGAAAAAAGGAAGTGAATGCCTACGCTTCATTTTGTTCAGTTTTTTTGAAGGAGAAAAACTGGAACGAGCTAGTCTTTTATTTTCTTTGCAAAAGGGTTTGTGGGGTTCTCCTGACACTGAATGTTTGGGAAAAGCCCTAGTTGCTGTGGAGGGCAGCTGTGAGTTGGGAGACAGCCGTGATGTCATTTTCCTTATTAGGTCTCTGTGCAGCGGTCTTCGAAAATGTGTTTAATTGGTAATGCGCAATGAGTTTTAGTCACCGACACCATATGGTTGCTTTCTGTTTGCTGCACACCCCTATTTCCTTTGCCTTTTTTCACGCACCTCTCAAAGTGACATTTTCAACACATCAACTTAAAATAAACTTTTGTATATTATTATGTACACTGCTAATGCTGCAGTAGAAATAAAAGTTTTGGGAGTGCTAGACAGGCTGTTATTTTGAGAACTGGATATATAGACCAGGACATTTAACCCCGGGAAAAAGGTTTTACAAAAGAACAGAGCTGAGGACACAATTTTACTGGCTTTATAGAAGAAAAGGAACATTCTCTACAAAGGCAGACAAATTCACTTCTTTCCAGACTCAAGGACTTTTAGTGAGGCCAGAAGGTGCTTCCTCCTTCCTTTTGAAGAAGTTATTTCAAGAAAGAGAGCTGGGAAGCTTCTATTATTCCCTGCTAAACTGTGGGTTAAACATAAAGGGAATGTCTGTTTGTTCTGAGACTGTGAATTCACTGAGAAATTTTTGGAGAGGATTAAAGCGTAGCTGTGCCTGAGTGAGACGAGCTCAGATACATAAATGGTGAATGAAACCATGCAATCCAGACGGTCATCTTCCTGATATTTTCTTGACATTTTAAATTTAGATCCCATAAGGTATACTGTTGTGAATAATTATTTTCTTGTTCTGACACCTGTTTGTTCTGTTCTGTTTTTCAAGCTAAGTATGTGAAGCACTGTTTGTAAGAAGAAAAGTCAGTGCTGATCTTCAGGCATTAGCTTTGATAAATAGTGCAAGATGTGTAGATACTACCTGTGAGTTGCAACTCAATTGATTGGGTTGATAGGTGGAAGGATTTTTGTTGTCTTTTGTGGTGTTTCTTGTTTACTTTGTGCCACTAGCTCACTGCCCAGTTCACAGGGAAGAAAGACGAGAGAGCAAGACCCAGGGCAGTGTTTCTAGGAGTCTGCCTCTTTCTCAGCCAGCCTCAGAAATGCACCTATGTGCAGCATGCCCCCCACTTAAAATGTAACATGGATATTGCTAGATGCACTCATTAAGAAAAAAAAAAAAGGGGGAGAGAGATTTGTGCTGATATTTAACTGGATTGGGCCTGAAGAATCTATTTAAGCATAAGCTACCTTTAAAAAAAGTGGAGAAGTAAGTATTCACTTCAAGAGATGTTCTTTAATTATTTGTAAAGCAAAATCTTGTGTTTAGAGGTTTATTTTTCCCTTTGGATTGTAAAGAGATGACTGATGCCCCACCACCAGAGACTTGAGTGCCAACCAGTGGACGGACTTTCCTCCACAGCAGACAGCTGTCTCTGATGCTCTATCTCCTCTCAGTCTCTTATTCTAGAGGAATATTCCTTCCACTGACTGGAAGGAAGGTCATGGGAGCATAGCACTGGGTATCGTCTCCACCCTTGGTCCCACAGCAGATTTCTCAGCTGTCAGACCTCACCTCACTAGTCCAAGTCCGGAGGAGGAATGGATCCTCCGCAGGCCAAAGGGAGATAATGAGAGCGATAAAGAAGGGTAGCTGTAAACCGTAACAGTCTCCTTCACTTTGTGCCTTTCTGGAATTTATAAAATTGGATTGTTTTTCTGTTGGTTTGCTCATCCTCTTTTCCCCCACCACCTTCTATAATTGTGCATGTTTGCATCCTTTTCGACTGGACAAAAAACCCCAACAAACCTTTGTATTCCTCTCTGTGACATTTTTGCAGTAGACTAACGTATTTTTTGTAGAAATATATGTATTAACCTACTTCCATTGCCTGATTGCTTGCATTTTATACTTTAAGCATAAAAGTTAACGTGACAAATGAAGAAAAAAACAACAAACCCACCACCCTTTAAAATATATTAGAGAGTATGACTTGCAGAGATAAAAAGACAGGAAATTCAAAGTTAGGGCATGAAGTGTAGCACTGTTCTTAACTCACAATTTTATTCCTGTGATGTTGACATGACTTAAGGGCATACAGTCAGCAAGTTACATCTTAATGTTTGTTTTTATTGGGTTTTACATATTTAAGTCACACTGTTTAATATTTGCCCAACATGTATTTATTTATTTATTGTCGGTGTTTTTAAATGGTGCGTACAAACTTTTCGTGGAAGTCTGTGAAACCCACATTATGTAGTAAAGGCACAGTTCTTCCAGCTGATCACAGTAAGGACCTATTTTCTCCAGAGACTGGGCCCCCTGAAGCAGTTTGACCTGTTGAATAAACTAGTACTTGAACAAATTTTAAAGATGGGAAATGAGCACACAGCAGGGTAAAGAGCTTCATTGTCAGTTAACAGGATGTTACTATGATAATGATATTTCAAATAACTTTTGGGTTCTTCAGTTTACGTAATGGTTAAGTTAAAGAAAGACATTGAGAAAGAAGTGTATTTCTTAAACTATATCTTTCCCATTTTACAAGAATTTGGCGGGTTTTGTTGACTCGTTTCAGAAACGCTACCTTTTGGAAAGGAAGGACTCTCTTTGTTAAGCAATCAATTAACTTTTAAAATTTTTTTAATGGAAGGTAGGGTATCTTTAAAATGCACAGTGAGTAATAAAATTTTGCTAAAGACATAGGCAAGAATACTGTGGTTAATCACCAGCAGGGTTTCCCTGCTACATGTGATGGCATTAGGAAAGCAAAGTGACATTATGATAGTGCAATGATTCCATTTCATCCTTTTCAGATGGTGTAACTGTTTCAATTCCTGCAGCTTTTTAGAGGACGACCCATGGAACCTTTAAAGCTACAGTGCTTTAAGACACCACACTTTTGGACTTCACCCTCAACCAAAATTGGCCCATAAACCCATAGTTCACTCAGTAGTATGTTACCATAAAGCTGACACTGCAATACTTGCCTCTCTTAAATCTGTATGTTCACCAATATTTTGAAAGCCTTCTGTCAGATGTAGGTGTTGCAGGTAATTTGACAAAGAAAGCCCTTGGATGCCAAAGCCACAATAATTAAACAATTCACTAATTTTTCAGGTTTTGTTGAGTACCAGGGTTCTCATTTGGTCACAGAAGAATCAGCTCGTGTGGTGCTTGTGGTCAGAGACCTGTTAGTCTTTCAGACTCTGTGTGGCATCTAGTTTTCTTTCACAGGGTCGAGTAGGGAGCCTGAGCATGTACTGTAACTTAACCAGGATTTTGCAAAGCTTCCTGACACTTTAAATTTTCCAGTTTGGTTTTAACTTGTGCATGTCAAAACATCATATTACTTTAGACCTTTCTGGTTTAATTTAATAACTTACTGAAGTTTACTATGCTTTAAATAAGAGATTTTTTTTAGAAGAGCATAATCTAATTGGGAGCTCTGATTTAAGGTATCATTCTGGAATGTACAAGGCACACCAAATTACTGAGATGTTCCCATGTAAAAGGATTTTTTAAAGTTATGTTACAGCTTGTTTTACAAACCAGAAAGCTGAAGAAACCTCTCTCCATGTCTCCTTCTACGTTCTTCATGACTCTTCTGACAAAACATGCCTGACGAAAGTTTGTAGTGTTGTATGTGGTGGTGGGTTCTATTTTTTTGTGAGTTTTACTTGTTTTAACTCTTCCGTGCTTTCAGACATATGTTTGGTGCATATATACACACAGAGAAGGATGAAATTCCATTAGTATTTTTTAATGTTGATTCACGTAAAATTTGGTTGGTATGCAGGAAATACTAGTTCCATTTGCTTAGCGGACTCACGCAAACTGCATGTTCAGCCTCACAGAAAGCAATGATCTAGTACCTGAGCTAGGAGCAGTTCTTAGAGGCCGATTATGCTCAGGAATTTAATACGTATGAAAAGTTCTGTTGAAGTAATTATTAGATTTTTTTATTTAATTTCAGTCTGAAGTATAACTGTATATATAAATTCAGCCAAAACCAATAGAGACAGTAAACCTAGCTCACCCACACTCAAGTTGTTTATAACTGATAAGCTTGATTCCTTGCCTAGTTAGTGTAATTTGGATCTTGCATTTACAAAAGACCTACATGTTAGCCATCAACTGAAATTGACCTTTTTTTTCCCCCCCTTTTTTTTTATAGCTGTTCAGATATCAACTGATATTTTATAAGCAATACTGCCGGAAAGCCAACTGTTTTCCCTGACCATTACTGTTATAAAACTACCCTTTAGAACTCTATTGCATATACACTGCTTCAGATATTGCATGCAGTTTGTTGGAGAAGGAGTAATTCCCTCCTGAAGTTGCTTCAGCTAAGTTTTACTGAGGATAAATGAACATTAATGTGCTTGGTTTGGATAAGCAAACAAAAGTTTGAAAACTATCCCAAATGTACAGGGAGCCAAACGTACCTCTTCCTGATGAATCTTTCTCTAAGCTATTTTATGGGGGAGGGGGATGGAGCCCTTATCAGGATTTTGGCTGGTGGGTAGCAGGCTACACGTCTGCAATGGACAATCCAGAAAATGTACACTGCATTGGTCAGTGCTAAAGGAGTGAAACTCTTTGTCCTCTTAACACATTGATGATTTTAATAATAAACAATCATTTGAGAAAATGAGGTTGACAGTAGTGATAGTTCCCTTCAAGCGTTGGTATAAGTCAGCCATTTTTTTGCTCTGTCATTGGAGGATCTTTTTAAGAGGCTACTTGGTTTAACACAGTTATTGAGATGAACTGAGATTTAGATTAGCCTGTAGTCCAGTGCAAATGCAGATGTTTTTACTCAGCATGAAAGTGTTTGTCTGTATTTTGGGTAACAGATTGCAATCAGTCTGTTTTTCAAATAGGTGCAGATAGGTTGCATAAACCGTGTCTGTATCCAGTTTGTGATCCTAACTCTATTTTCTCCAAAGAGCTAACATCAGTATGCTGTCTGTTAGGGGATCCTAAACACTGTCAATTCATGAGATTAGCGTTTCCTTTCTCACTTCAGGATTATGGACAACACCAGATTATATTCTCACAACCAAGTGGATGAAAATGATTTTTTGCTCACCTGATGGTTTTTGGAGACATCTGAAATAACACTCTCCATGAAGAGGCCTTGTGTGTCCCTGGCACTTCATTTTAAGTCTGAGTAATACCATTTTCCTAATGGAAATTCGAGTGAGATGTTCGCTACATTTTTTTCACTGCCACAAATCTACCCATTTTTGTGTCAGCAACCTCTGTCAGAGGTGTGCAAGTTCTAAGTCCTTGTGACTTGCTTCTTTTCACCACCTTTCATAAAAATGAGTTGGTTCTATGTCCTTGCCATAAATTCCCATCAAGAAAGGTGTCTGCTTTACACGTCAATCAGTGTATTTCCTTTTTGTTTTCCTTCCTTCATGCTTATGGCTTCTTTTGAGCTTCCATTTTCTACAGACTGGATGTTTGTTGCTCTTCATGAAAATCAGATTTCCTGTGTGGAAAAATGCCCTTTCAATGGTTTGTAGAGAGAACTTCAAGAGAATTTGTCCCTTTAGATATGCTGGGAAAGCAAATAGGTTACATAACCCATCTAAATTTTTGTAGTTTAGCAAACACTGGAATCTGAAATGGCTTAATGGATAGTCTTTTGAATCTTGCCTTGCTGGAGTTCTGGTAGTTGAAACCCACGTGGCCGCCAGAAGGCATTCGCCACAGCGACTGTCCTAGTTCCACTGTCCAGACACTAACACTTATCCAAACTGTTCCAACCTTTATTAATAGTGTGCTTCTTCAGCAAAAGTGCTTGAACATCATCAGCAGTTATTGTGTGCTGGATTTTTAAGGGCCTTTTCTGACCTACTTCACATATTTAATACAAATATACTTGAGAGAAGTAGTGAGCAAACTGAAGTATTTTCAAGGCATCTGTCTGCAGAATAACAGTGAGTTCCATGTTTGTTCTCATTTTTATATAAGCTATCAGGAGAATCCAAAAATGATTTCCATTTTTTTTAATAGTTCATTTGTTTTGTTAACTACATAGATTTATATTTCTGAATATTATTCCTCAAAAATATTGCATATTTGGCAAAAATGCATAGCAAAAATTAATCTTCTGAGTGCCTAAAGATTTTTTAATACAAGAAAGCTGAATCATAAAGACACTTTCATTGTTCCTAGACCTTTCTCCTTTATGTTGTTAAATGTTACTATTATAAATAATTACATTTTCCCTTTTTCCCTGTTGTATCCGTAATGTGCTGATACACTATATCTTTATTAATTATAAAGTGATTGAAATATTTTACTGAATCAGTGTAGTTTCTTTTTTTGCCAAAATATTTATGATGATTAGCTCTAGGATTCTGCATTAAAATTAGTCTTTGGTAAAGGATAGATTAATGCACCACTGGCAAAGGTCTGCTGTCCTTTTCCAGTTTAGTAGCAAAATGCCTAAATTCTAGTTGCTCCAGTTTGGAGCAAACAGACAAAAAGGAAGGTAGCTGAGCATTTTGCCTTGCGTGAGAAGTTAGAGGGCAAGCAGACACCATGCACCTTGACCACCTATTATGAAGCTTTTTGCTGCAATGTCAAGTGAAAGCGAGTTAATTGGGTGAAGCTGTAGAGCATGTTAGGGGCATGGTAAAGGGTTGCTGTCTGACAGCTGAATGTCAGCAGAAGCTAGTGAAGTGTGGCTGAGAGACAGAGACCTGTCACAAAGTTCATGTGGACTATAGCACAGTTAGGGAGATGAAATGTGGTTCTGTCTCACTTTCTCCCTCATTGCATTCAAGCACCTTAAGATTTCACACTGTATGTGTCAACCCTTGTTCTCTAAGCTGTTTTCTCCTAACACTTCTGCATTCAAATGATTGGACAGAAGATGCTAATGTTTGGCAAAATGAATGTAAATACACTTTCTTCCGTTTTCTGCAAGAGCGGCAATATACATGCTACTCAGACAAAACTTTGAAGGCTTACGTCAGACAGTCACACTGTCTAGGAATTCAGCTGATGACTGAATACATTTCTCAAGAGAATACGAAGTTTGACACTTCAACTAGTTGGATAGGGACTGTTTTCCCACTAGTACCGGCAGAAGAAAAGGCTCAGTAGGGAGGACTATTTCATGAGCTGCTTGTGCCTCAGCAGTGTCATGACTGTTTTAGTCTCTGGTTGTAGTCACCTTCTCCTCTTCTTGCTAAAAAGAAGCGAAGAGCTGAGAGGGAACCATGAGACAGAGAGAGACACACTGATCTGAGGCAACGAAAAGCTGTGGGAAAACTCACATAGCAGGAAAGGCTCTCTTGGAAGCAGGACGATCATCAGTTAAAGATAGCGACAATCTTATACGCTGATGCAAAACATGGAGAGGTGTCACAACAGTTTAGTAAGAGTACAATGTGCCTTTCAATGTTATTTACAACATGCAGCACAAGATAAATCAATAGTCATTTGGATTAGCTACTCAGATTAAAAATAAATAAATAAAAGTTGCTGCCATTCTTGAGAAAGTGGAAAGACAGCGGTAGGCAACGTGGGCAAAAAATACTGAAGAATTTGGAAAGTTGGATTGAAATCAATACAGGCTGAGCATTTCACCATGAAAACAGTGCATTGCGTAGTTTGCCTAATGTTTTGGTATTATTAGTGTATTACAGAGAATTTGACCTGAAATTGGGAAACTTCTATGTGTATTCCAATGAAGCATCTGGAAGAGAAATTTACTATATAGGCTGTAGGGTGGATTTTGGCCGAAATATGTAGAAATCATCAGAATTAGCAATGCAAAACCGAATTATTTGTCTTTAAGCCAACAGCACATTGAAGATAAGGTGTGTGATCATCCATCCAACCCCGTGTGTTCTTCAAGCATACCAGGATTAAGTATGTTTGCATGAAACAGGATTTTTTTTAAAAAACACAGCATTATGAATCTTCCTTTTAATTGCTTTTAATTGAGCCTCTGGAGTGTGATTTCACTGAATGCATTAAATGTTAAAGCATTAGAAAAGCAGGGGGAAAAAAATTATTATTTCCAGATATTTCAGACTCATACCTTTGTTTAAAAACTCCTGAAAGTGGAAGAGGGAATTCTTTGATAATGAAAAAAGCCATTAGTATTGTTGGCTAGCAGCACCCAAAGTATGTTTTGTGTCTACCTTTCTGACTTAATGTCTAATGAGTTGGCAGCCCATTGAATTATTCTCTGATAGCAAATTGTTTGCAGAATCCAGGCAGGAGTGCTGACAATTAAAATTTATACCGAATGTTACCATTTTCCTACTTTGTGTCAGAGCACCAATTTAGTCCTTCTGCCTCAGCATACGGAATTGCAAAATCACTGACATGGGAAGCAAACTTTCCAGTTTTGGCCAGCATACATTCCGGCTTTGAAAAAGTTTGTTAACTAGCACTGTATAGCACTGACACCCACCAGTAATACTTTCCATTTTAAGCACCGGTTTCTAGCATGTTTTATTTATTTCAGTGAGAGTGAGAAACGGCTCTTGGAGCTACTTTTAACAGCAAAAGAATGAGCAGCATACTGGCAATCCTTTGGCATTATCTGGCGAAAGGCAACTCAGTTTTGGAAACAGCAGTCTGAGAAGGAGGTTGCGAACGATCTGAAAATGTGCATCTTTCTCTGCAGGGAAATAGGTTTTCCACATAAGTGCTGCAAAATGGTTATGGAAGGCGGTGGTTGTTTCTTTAACACTTACTGGAATTGCTATTGCTACAGTGAAATGATGCAAGCCACGATGATTGCATAGGTGAGAGAAGCTGAAAAGAACGTTGTTGACCGCTTGATTTGCTGTCTTCTGGTATTACTGTGGATGTGTATGTTCTAGAGTTGGGGTGAGAGAAATCAGTATCAAAAATCAGTTGTGGAGAAGTATATTGACAGTTTCCCACTTTTCCCCCATCGCTCTCTGTGTCTGTGCTTACCTTACATTTCCTCCTACTCTTGAGGGACTGTGCTGCAGCCTTTCCAGAGATTTTAGGGGTTGCTAGAATTCAGAAGAAACTATGACTTGCTCCTCTGTCTGCATCCTCACATCCACAGGTATCCTGTGATCTGGTGATTTCCAGATCACACTTTGTCCTCATACTTCAACGATTGTCTTTAGTTTACCAGGAGATACAACACTGAACTTACTACTGCTTCTGCATCATCACACAGGGAACCCCCATAATGGAGTCTTAGTGTTACGTTGCACCTTCAGTATTTCTGCCCTTTTATTTTGTCCCTTAGTCATTCTCTGTTCTGATTCTGAGCAGTTTCATTACCTTCTAACCTCAGTCAAAGCTGTATATTGAAGCTTGTTGTTCACGACCCAGAAGCCTTAACTCACAATAACCTTACCACTTTTTATTATTCTGATTTTTTTTTTTGTAGTATCGAATGTTACATGTCATAAGAATGTGGAAGGGAAGTTTGGGCTACTGTTTTTTGAAACTGAATATTTTGAAGCAGATTAAAGTGACTATAAAATTAGTGGTGGGAAATCCCCAAATTGGAAGGAGTAGTTGTTGTAACATACAAATAGTAGAGGGCAATTGAGAAGTTGTAGTGTGGTATTACAGTGAAAATTGAGGTCCAGTAAAATTATCCTAGTGTAGACTTTGAAGGCTGAAACCATTCTGACTGATTTATCGCTTCAGCTCTGGTTGTACATTTTACTCCTACAATTGAAGATAAACAATATACTTTTATCAGTGAATTTCTTTATGTAGTTATCTATTTGCACCACTGTCATGACGTGCACAATCTTCTAAGTGTCTAACTCAGGTATTGATATACAGAAGCAAAACGGGGTGTCCTTGACCACAACATGATGCTTTTGAGTAGGCTGACATTGCAATAAAAAAAAAAGGATATAATATATGATGGTATTATATTATTTCGTCACAGTATCATACATAATAATGGAACCCACTATAAATCAGTTTTAACTTTGGTAAAATGTCTCATGTGTCATGAGACAACTTGTAAACTAGATCCTAAATGTGATCACACGTTAGTCACAGGAGAAAAACGGTAGGGAAGGATTGTTTTAGAAATCTTTTTCCTTGTCTAATACTAAAAAATTGTTTGAGTTAACTATAGTTTAGAAAGCAATTATTCCATAATATAGAGTAGCCTTTCATATTTTCGTCTTTGGGAAAACATGTTTTATAAAGTTAGGCTATCAAATTTTGAAAAATCACCATAGGACATGACCAATTACTGTATTATGTAAATTTTTTGAAAGCATATTTTTACTAGAAATATTGTGTCCTAAATATCTATTTACCTGATGAAGTGTAACAGTCTAAATGGAATCATTTACAGTTTATTGGGTAAATAAAAGTGCTATGCTAAAGATTTACCTGAACAGACACCTTATTTAGGATACATAATTCCTCTTTTAAAAATTACCTAAATGCGTATTTATATGATGGAGTATCATCACATCTCTGGCATAGTCATTTGAGTTTGTCAATTTAATACATGTTTTAGAAAGGTGTCTAAATACAATAATGTCGAAAGAGGTCTGTTGGGGAAATTATAACTGCTTTTAAAATTCCTGCATACAGGTATGTGTTCAAACAATGAGTGTTATAACAGTTCTGAGTAGTTTTTCTTCTAACCTATAGAATCACATTTTCTTATTCATCATGAGTGTATATAATGATACTGGATCAAAACAGTTCTTACAAGTAACAGCCAAGATTTTTTTTTACATCAATCACATTGCTGTTAGATCCGATTTCCCTTCTATTCAGTGAATGGTATTCAGTTCTTTGTAAGAAGTACAGCACGATCCGGATAACTAAAACAGCTTTTTTTTCCCCCGACAGTGAAGCTTTTACTGTAACATAGTCTATTGACTTGCTGCCAATCATTAAGTTTCATACGGTTTTTTTTGCAACTCTCAAAGGAAATCTGATTTCTTATCTCCTTAGTGAGATTTTGATGCCATATTCTTCATAAAAAAACCTCACTACATCTGGAAAAAGAGTAATATGAGAGTGTAATGGTAGCATGTGATTCTTACTCATTGTGATATGCTGATTAATTCAGATGTTGAAAGCAGTACAAACCAATATGTTTAAATTTGTCTTCAGTATTTGTTATCCAGAGTGAAACCTGTTTATAGCTTATATCTTATTGATTTCACTTTTTTACAGACAGAAGTGTTTTTAGAGCATCAAAAGTTATTTGCATATTTCAATATTTTCATAATATTTTTTAATGAATGGCTCTTATTTAGCGATAATTTTGTCTATGCTGTCAGCTGACTAAAGTGTACAAATAACAGACTGTTAATCAATGTAATAGGTGGATGCCTTCATTGAGATCTCATTTCAGAAGTGCTGATACAAATGCAGTAAATCTCATTTGTGCCTTGGCTTTTTAGTGGTTCCCATTCTGCATAACTTTGAGTCCAGAAGGACTGAGAAGCTAGACTGTTACTTGCCAGTTCTGCTGGTTATCTCATCCTCATCACCATATTGTTTAGAAAAACTCAAGGCACTACCTCATTTTAAATATCTACTTGAAGCAGTCATCTAAAGTTGCTACTGTGTGGGTTCTTAATGAAGATCTAACACAACCAAGCTATTTACAGTAGCTGCAATATGGCTTGTGGTGAATCAGGAAATCAAAAGAGGCCTTATCAAAGGGAACTGTTGAAGTAGGTGTTAGAGGCAACCATTGATTTTTCTCCAGCGGCAGTAACAGAGGAAAGGGGAAATTTTCATGGATGTGTCTTTATACGTATGACTGAGTCTGGATTTGTTGAAATATGAATATACACACCCCCTTCTGCTTCTCTCTGGGTAGCTATGAGTATGTATATTGGAATCTGTGCCTTTGTATATATGCATTTCTGCCTCTGTGGGTGTGTTTATATATGCATGTATATGTGTCACGAATGCTGAAGAGTGTTTAAGCCCTCAAATACACTGTAACAGTCTTTCAGTATCTTAACTCTTGTCTTTTCTGTAATTACACTTTGCATGTGAAGTTTTCACGTTTTTTATGACTTGATGAAATAATTAATGGTTAGTGCATTCACTAAAATACCTTGGTAAAGGGCAAAGGAGTAATATAGCATTGTCTTTTCTTAAGTTTGTTTATTACTATGGATATTTAAGGGTGTACAGAGCGTCTTTATGTAGCATTTAAAAAATATTAGTGCTGATATACTGATACTATCCATAATCTTTCAAAGTAGGATGCATAATGTTTTGGTGACGGAAGTTATTTAATGTTGAATTTTAACTGACCTAACCTTTATAACTGTTTGACTGAATGTCGACACCCATTGAAATACGAACCATGTTCCCCATCAAGGTACCTTCAGTATATATTCTCTGGCCATCTTCTAACAGGCTAACATTTGAAGAGTATGAAGTGTTTGATTTCAACTGATGGTAAAATATATTTAAAAGTAAATGAATACCTTCCATGGCTAGCATGACATATTTTTCCTATAACCGTGGCAGGGAGACTGTAGAATAAGTGGGTTTACTTGATTAAAAAACCCCACACCCTTGAAATTATAATGAAGAGGGGTAAAAGCTTTCTGTGTCTCTAGTACTGCAAATAAAGTAGACTGTTGTTTTCTAACACTCACTGGTGCAGAATAATCTAGCTAATGTCCTTTGTTCCTGCTTATGAAAGATTAATATATATATATATCCAAGTACCATGTATTTTAGATATGTGTTTGAAACAAGAAGCAAATACTTGCAAATACTTTGTACGCATACTTTTGTGAAAGGCATAATGAAATTATTTTTCTTTCTTGTTTAACAGTAAATGTAGGTTATTTTTTGTTTTTTTTTTTTTTATTATTTTATTTTACTCCAGGAATCAAGAGGGAGTTCAAACATCACCATGGCTTCAAGCTAGGAATTCAGCCTGACCAGAGCTGTATCCCTTATTTTTGGCATTGCAAGCTGAACCTGACACATCCTACAGTTTTATGCACAATAGAGCCAGTTCTCAGTCTTCAGTCTATTCCTTCAGCCTGAATGTCACATCCAGTCCCAAAAGAACAATGGAAAATGGATTTTCAGATTCTTCGTATCAATAATCTTTTCAGAGAAAAAAATTGCATTAATGTAAAATGATGCAATTAAAGTGCAATTTTGTTGCTACCTTTGAATTGTAGTTGAGTGTATTTTTTTACAATAATTTTACTTTTTTATGAAAATGTGCATTCATATGTTCACATTTCTGCGCTTCTCATTCTTTGCATACCGAAACAGTTTTTTTATAACTTTATTTATTGCAGTTGTTCATTTTTTATGTAGTATATTTTTAAATGTTAAAGAATGACACATTTTGGGTAATTTTCCTCAGTCTTTAAAAAAAAAATCAATAAGCCATTTTAGTCTCTATCTATCAAAGTTGTTTCATACTTGTCTATTTTAAAGCAGGACTGCAATACTTTAATAGGATTGAGAGAGCTATTTGAAATGTATGCCAATGATTCCTGTCATTTCATGGCAGCCCTGCCATGGTTCACTGAGCCCCCTCTTTTCTCTTGTCAGCTCAACTGAAGACAAGCATTTAGTTGCAAACTTTAAGCAGGTTGTGCAAAACAGAAATGATGTGACTGCTTCTCTTCCTGCACAATAATGTCACTGCTGGTCAATGTGAGAAGGTCAGGTTGCTCCTTGTAAAGCTACATGATACCACTTGCCTATTTGAACAAGTTAAGTTAACTGCTGAATCTGGTCCCTGCAGGCGCTGAAAACTCACCCTTTTATCATGTCTGCATTTCATAAGAAAGAAGAACAATTGTGCAGGGAGGATTTCTGATGATATGTTTATGTACTTTATAAGGACAGTTCCCAAACCAGTGTTGCAGGTAATATATTTAGTTTAAGCTGAAAGGCTTTAAAGTAATGGCTGTTTTGACCTTCAAATAGACTCCTTTTTTGTTGTTGTTGGTAGGACCCAAGAGTGACGCCCATCTTTGATGCTGACAGAATTTAAAGCAAGGCCATTGCCCTGCATTTTCTGCCTTGTAGCACACAAAAGTAAAATTGTATGTCAGGCCGAGATGTCGGGGAGCTGACAAGATGCCCCAGTGACATTTCAGCTGGAAAGAGCAAGTGTCTTGCAACCAAGTGGTCAAATATCAAATAATAGGTCAAGCAGGAAGGAGCTGAGTTCTAACCACAAAGAGGTTTCTGGTAACTTACTTGACAAGCTTTTGGGCGCTTTGTGGCTTGACAAAGTGATGTTCTGTTGGGTATCGCTAGACAGACTGTTCTTTATCGCCTTCAGAAGATCAGACATTGACATTGATTAAACTCTTTAACCCTTAAAGGTTAAATCCTAGCAGTTTCATCATTGTGAATGAAGAACAAAAGAAAATTTGTAATATACCATTTGTTTTCATATTAATCACTGAACTCCCCAGTGCTATTAACTTTTGATGTGCTATGTAGTTTTTGACAAAAAGATTGAATGCAAAATCTATATAATAGATTGTTTCTCATTATGGGCCAGTGATACATTAGAAAAATAATATTATGCATTATGGAATTTGTAATTTCTTCTAATATGTCAAATGTAGGGTTTGATTTTAAAGCCTCCCAACTACTGTTGAAATTCCATTTTGCATGGAAAACAGTATTTGCATAGATAATACACTGCTTACAGTAACCAAAGTCTTCCAAATACCCTTGTTTTCAAAGGTACCAGTAAAGTGAAAATACATCTCAAATTTACAACAGAAGAACTTTAATCAAAGCTAACTTCAAGTTTTCAGGTATTCCCCCACTGCTCACAGCCATGATGTGGATGTGTGCGTGTATACTAATACAGAGCTGCGCAAAACCAAATAATAAATCCTGCAAAACTCTCTCATGTAAGAGTTGACTGATAGAGGAAGAACACTCCTTTTCTTTGCAGTGATGTATCTAGTCTTAAATACTACGGAAAGAAGTTTCATTTCCCTCCAAAAGTCTTGGCTCACCTCTTTCCTGACAGTGACTGTTGCTGGTACAGGCACTGCAAGTACTGTATTCTGCTCTCCCAAATACAATGTCAAAGATCTCTTACATTTGTAGGAAGAAAGAAAGAATATATTTTACTGAGCATTTTTCTATTATGTATAGAAGCATGTATGTGCTTTACTTTTTAAAATACATTCTCATGGTACTCTGTAGTTGGAGAAAGAAAGTGCCTGTTCTTTGCTACGTGACCTCAGACTACTGAAGAAAATTTGCAACGTATTTGTCCCTTTCCCATCATTGCCAGTACATGTTGTATTGTGCATGTAGAGGTGGAAGGAATGCTTTCTGAAACCTTTTTTTCTTTCTGAAATCAGCATCTTATTGAGACGAGGACTGACCTCCTCCAGTTACTGCTCCAAACATAGGTTCATGTGATTTCACAGGGGCCGTAGTGATGGCAAAGTGGATGTAGTTAATAGGAATAATCCTGTGAGTGATCATTTCTTACATGAACTAGCCTGTACATTCTCACTGAAAGGAGAACATCTACCTCACTTGCTTTGTTTAAATATTGACCAGCTGCAACTTACAGACTATTTTTCTTAAAACCATCCACTTTGAAGAGACTTTGAAATATCTTTTGTTTGGATGTCAGATATCCCATTTTTAAAGGAAAGCTCCTCTTTCTCGTACTCTGAAGAAGTTGTTGAGTAGTAACCTGGATCATCATTAGTCAAATACTCCTGTGTTGCTTTTCCAGGCATCTGATAAATTGAAATTTGTGATAAATTCCAAATGAACAGAAGAAATCCAGCTGGCAAGATCCCCTGTTAGTAGTTTACAAATGATTCCTCCAAAGCATTTCTTTCCCTTTTTGGGGACACAATAAAAATCATGATTGTGTAGAATGTGGCAACACAGTTCAATAACAGTAGCTGCCAGAAGAGCATCCTGACTGTTTTATACCATCTGCTCTCTCTGGCTTGCTTTGAAAATTGCAGAGCTTGAGACCTTGATCCTTACTTTCAGAGTTTTTTATGGTTTGGGCCTGAAATTTCAAGAGGACTGCTTCCACTTGGATAACCTCAGCTCCACCATCAGCACTGCTCCATGAGACCAACCGAACCGTTTCCTTAGAAGAAAACCCATGTTTCATGGGACTATAATATTCTTCATGATTTTGGAATGTGACACAACAAATAATTTGTCAGAGGTCTCTCTTCTGATCAGTCTCAAAATTCACAGTAATTTATTTTCCAGCCAAGCAACTCATCTCTGAAAACTGATGGTGAAATACAGGATTTCTTCCCTGCAGTAGGAAGTTTTACAGCTGTTAGTACAAATTGTGTTTGTGCCTGCATGCACACACATGTCTATAATTCTCAGCAAAGAGTTTGGTTGTTGGGCTGCCGGTATTATCACTCCACGTACTGTCAGCAATTACTACTACACCAGTAGTACAGAAGGGCGTTTCAGCTCCCTCTGTCTCCCACACATATGCACGAATTCAGCACAAGCGTTACTGCCAGTTAAGTTTGATATACAGTTACAGGAGTCTCCTCCATTGCTGGAAAAGACTTTGGATGCCTTTACCAAGTTAATCCAGGGCAGCCGAGGTTGGAAGACACGTCTGGAGACGATGCAGTCCAGCGCCCCTGCTCAGTACACAGTCAGCTACAACAGACTGCTGAGCATCATGTCCAGTTGGGTTTGAGTATCTGCAAGGATGGAGTCTCTCTTGACAATCTGTTCCAGTGTTCAATCACCCTCAAAGTAAAAGTCTTTTTTTTCCTTATGTTTTAAGTGGCTCCATCTTCTTTACTTTGCAGGTATTTATATGTGTTGATAAGATCTCCCTGAGCCTTCTCTTCTATAAGCTAAAAAAATCACGGCTCGCTCAGCCTCTCCTTGCGTGACAGATGCTCCAGTCATCAGTCATCTTTGTGGCCCCTCACTGGACTCATTCCAGTATATCCATGTCTCTCTTGTACTAGGGAGCTCAGGACTGGAGCCATTACTCCAGACAGGGTGTTGCCAGTGCTGAATAGAGGGGAAGCATCACCTCCCATGACCTGCTGGCAGTTCTCTTCCTGATGCAGCCCAAGGAGGCTGTTGGTCTGCTTTGCTGCAAGGTCACATTGCTGCCTCATGGTCAGCATGGAGTTTATGGGGACCTCCAGGTCCTTTTCTGCCAATCTGCTCCTCAGACAATTCATCCCCAGTCTTGGGCCCCCAACTTGTCCTGGTGCATGAGGTTATTCCACCCCAGATAGAAGCCTTTCTTCTTCTCTTTTCTTGAACTTCATGAAATTCCTGTCAGCCCATTTCTCTGGCCTGTTAAAGTCTATAAACCGCTTCTCCCTGCTTTGTGTCATCAGCAAACTTGTAGAGTGTGCATTGTGTCCCATTATCCAGGTCATTAATGAAATTATTAAATGGTATTGACCCCTGTGGTGCAGCACTAGTGGCTGGCCTCCAGGTGGACTTTGTATCACTGAACACAAACCCTTTGGGCCTACCAGTTCACACAGTTTTGAAACTGACTTAATTGTCCATGGTCTAGTCTGTATTACTCAACGGTGGGCCATTTTCCTATGTAAAGGGCTCTCAAAATTCCCAAACACTGCTAAAGACCCAGATTAAGTGAAATCCATTATTTTATATAACCTGTTTGTCAATTAGGTCAGTTTGATCATTTGATCACATTCATATCAGTGAAAGATGAAAGGTGACAAAGTCTTTGTCATGGTAATGTGGGTCTGATCACTGCCATGGGGAGCATCATGTAGGGATTTTGTGCACTTTGTGTAATGTGATGTATTGTAGTTCAATGCTAATGTTAAAAAAAGATTCTTTACAAACCAATCATTTGGCAGTGCATATGAAACTGAATCTTTGTCATTTCTGATGGTGTTCAGTGACAAGTACAATTGAATAAGGACAAAAAAAAAAAAAAGGAAAAATAAGAGTGAGTGTCTGAAAATGAAGTTGTTTCCAAGGAATGCTCAGCATGAGGTAGGGAGATCCCGTGATCCCCCTATTTGTTTATCACTTCTACTTTACCGTACTTGCTGTTTCTTTATAAGCTAGTAGTACTAATCATCATTAGTGATATTAGATTGTGTTCTCGTGGCTGTACTGTGCCTTACTAAAGCTTCAGAATTTGTTGGATTTTGTTTTGACTAATTCAGTGAAAGTAATTAATTAAAAAATGAAGAACGTTGGATTTACTTTAAGCACAAGTATTGTGAGCATTATTGTGTAAGTATCCTTTCTTTTTTGCAGTAACAGATTTTTTTAATCTACTGCATAATGGTAGCTGGGAGGTTGTTCAAAATTAAGGCAACAATGCTAATTATATTAAATGCATGAACATATTCCATTTTGCATGATACAAAGCTAACTTGTATAGCAGCCTCACTAAGTGTTGACTCATAGATGCTGGAATAGTGTACGGGAGTGGTGTGCTCCACCAATAAGCATGGTAGACTGTGTACTTGTGGACAGTAGTCTGTTGAGTACTTTACAGGGAAAACGGTGTTAGGTGTAAGAATCTGGCATATGTGCATAGTAGTGCCAGTCTAAATGGTGGCACCTTTTGTATGAATCAGAAAAGAGTTTCAGTAACTTCCAGTGTATGCTGTGTTGATTTGCCAGCCCATTATGACTTCACACAAAGCCTTTCCAATGCATGGGATTCTGCTGACACACATGGGGAAAGACCCAAAGCTATACTCCATCCTGTGACATTTGGACAGTGTTTGAGATTTTTACTGAATAAAAAACTTTTAAATATGATTTCCAATTCTCAGTTCACAAGGCAGTTATCAAAAAATGAAAGAGAATTAGGAATTAAATATTAAATTCTTTCCTACCTCTATGCCAGGTGAAGGTTAATAAAATTTGTCCCCATAAACAACAGCACGGGAGAAATCTTAGTTGCAATATGTTTGCAGTAGAAGATAAATCCTGGTTTCAGGCTTCATTCTCAATTGGCTTAGTGATACAAGTTGATGTCAGACATCTGGGGTGGGAAGCTGTATATGTTAAAGCACTGACCTTAACGAGAGTCATGCAGCTAAAATCCTGCACAGTTCTTTTAAAATGTCAGGGGTTAATGTTATTTAAATGCAGTATTTGGTGGTTTAATTGAGTCATGCTTCGTTGTCTTTTACTGCACATTAATGCCAATGAAACACTGATTGTTGACAGAAAGTTCTTTTCAGCAAAGTATACACTGACATATTGTGCTGCTATAGAAAAATAGAGTGCGAGACAGAGCAGTTGTACTCTGCTGGCATAGGAATCCTATACTGTCTAAATGGTGGCAACGTTCATTATACGCTGACAGGAAATGTGAACTTGTTGGGGGTATTTTTGTATATGTTTTCATACTGCCTCTTGAGAGGACTGATAAGACAGAATTGTTGGGTCCATAGATAAATAAATTAGTCTCAAGATTTTTTTTGTCGGGTGTGTCACACAGGTTGATAATTGTACCTTGAAAAATACAAAGCCACCTCCAGAAGGCAGATTTGTTACAGAAGCACCTTCTGATAACTTTTGTAAGTTTGCCTTAGGACACACCAATGACTTTTCATCTTGTCTCTAAGTTTGGGAAACTTTATGTTTTTCCCCTGAAAATTTCTTAGTGTTGTATCTCCATGCCAATCTAAAACCCTCAAGAGGAAATAGATGTTGGCTTGGCAAGTGAGATATAGAAAATAATATAAATTGTGGACTCAAACAAATGTTTTTGAAGAAGAATATGGGAAGCAATAAACACTTGGTGAGCTTACAAGAGCTTGTGTACACAATGGGTGGGGAATATTGCATATTGTGCTTTTGCATGGTAGAATAACTATTCCAAAGTAACTGCCCTCACATGGACAGCTGTTATGTACTTCCTTATTTTGGCTGAAGTAGTCTGCATTCTGTTTGTCGAGTCCCGTAGGGCTTTGCTATGCTTTCCAGGATTTTTCTCATGACTGCAGGATGCTTTCTGGAAGTCATTAGAATTCTGTGTCTTGGAAATGAGTTTGCAAATGCTCATGAATTACAACTTTTTTTGATTTCTTGCAAGCCAATGTCATTTTTCAAGTTGATGTCAGCCAGCCTGGTTGAAACCTACAACTGCAAATGGACCTAACTCATGTGAAACTTTTGATACATTATGGGATCTTCCTGGTTCTCACACTAGCTCATTAGGTGACATCGGGACATCACACTTGGGCTCCTAAGGGACTAAGTAAGTGTTTGAATCTTGTGTGAGTGGTAAATCACAAAGAGTTTCTGCAGAAAGTCATAATACTCAGGACTTCTTAGAAGTATCAGCCTGTTTAAGTACCTGTCTTTATGGGTTTAAGTAAATATGTTTAGCTTCTTCCTAGTGTCTAAGATATCGTGAAAGTGTTTGGAACAAGATTAACTACTTCACAGCAGGAATTACTGGTGAAGTTTGCAGATCTATGTCTTCTTCCAAGATCTACGCTGAGTCTGTTGTATACTATGGAGAGCAGTACAGTTCAGTAGGCAGGACCTATAGAGGGAACTCAATTCTCATGTCTGCCACTGGCTCAAGGGCAAAAAATAAATCCTTCCAGCTTCCAGAAACTCACAGCTGTGCTGCAAAGAGCACTGAGCAATACAGAGGGGCAAAGCCACACAAACACTTGCGGGAACCTGCTGTAGCTCAAAGTCTAATTGTCCATATGAACATTTGAGTTGTGTATTGGCTTCCTGAACATGTTCATGCTTTTATTTTATTTAAAGTACTCCTTAGCACTCTGTGGCATATGTGCTGTTACACATATTGTGCACGTTGCACTGAAATCCTTATTTTGCCCAGAAGCACTTACAGCAGTCAGGTAGAAACAACTTTTGCTTCGCGAACTCTTGAGCCTCTGTGGAGACAGAGTGTGTTAAATTATTAGCAAGAGGTAAGAGGAAACTTGATGATTACCAGTAAAATGAGAAGAGTTTATTTGGCATTGTAAATAAGCCCTTCTTTAAAAGAGTGAGCTAGATATCACAATCTAGGCTAACTGCAGAGCAGTGCTAGTCATTTGGTCAAGAAGCTCCAAGATGAAAGGCGTGTAAAGCTGACTCATTAGAAAAACTGTGATGGTATTTTCCTAATGGACATCCTAATTAAGGAAAATAATATATAAAAGGGGAGAATAGCTAGAAACAGCTGTAATTTTGAAGGACCAGAAAGACAAGAAGACCTGGGAATCTCTAGGTAGTTTCAGAGGACACCAGGTAACTTGTAGCCTGATGCCAAAAGGCTCTGTTTATTTCTAAACAAGGTGTTTGTGTGCTTTTTGCAATAAATCAGGATTTGGACACCAAATGCTGTCTATAGCTCCCTGTAAGAAAAAGAGCAAAACCCCATTTATTTTTCATGTCAACTGCTACTTAAACACCTAAAGAAACAAACAGAAAAATTCCCACCTTACCCTTCAAGATAGAATCCTTTTGTCCAGAAGCCTAACTGCAAATTATTGTAAGAATTTCTACCTATTTTTCTCCAGTACTTTTAAAACATTTTCATTCTCAGATGAAAAATGCTATCTATCTGCAACGTCTGTTCGTTGTCATCTCTACTGTATTAATGTCTTGCCATCTATGAAGCTATCTTAATTTACTGCAAATGCAAATTTCCTTCAGTGTGAAACACCTTTACAAGTGTAAGTACATCAAAAGTCTTCATTAAGTATTTGTGGAATACTTGTTGTTTGTGTCGCAGTTTTGTACCTGTATGATAGGCTGATCACTGCACAGGGAAATCAATAAATGTTAGTACTGGGATATTGGATTTGCTAGAATTTCAAACAAATTGCTTAAAACCTAATAGAGAACACCCTAACTGAACTGACTGGAGAAATAGTAAATTTAAAAGGAAGTGATACAAAGGATCTTTTATGAATGGCTCAGACTTGTTTTCTTGTAAACTAAACTTAGAAGCTGCTGGGTTTCTACATAAATAAATACCTTTGTTAATGGACTGACTGTTCATTTTCTTTTCGGAAAAATTTGCCTACAGTGGTCTCCTGTGGTCACAGATTCTGACCAGACTACAAAAGGATGAAGATTCACAAGCCATATAATGCCATTCTCTGCAAAGGAAAAGTAGGTTCATTCCCCTATCAGAAGCAGATAGTTTTACAGTGGGCTGAGCAGAACTGTATGATTCTTCCTATTTCAGCAAAAATGTTTCTGCCTTACGTACACACACAGCTTGACTTCCTGAAGGGTACAGATTAAACAGTTGGGGTTATTTGAAAAGTGTCTGAAGTCCTCTTCCTAGCCATAAAGAATTGCACTATAAAGATTTATAATTTGAAAGGGAGGAGTTCCCTCTTTTTTGGTGCTGCACAAAAAGACTTGGTTTCTTTTAATAACTGGAATGGTTTCTACCTCTGTCTGAGTCTAGAAGAACCTCTTACAAAGTTCATGGAGTAGTTACTGTTCACCATGTCAGCTAGTCAGATACAAACTTATTTCTTTGAGCAGCTGCTAGTCATCTTTTTCATTAAACCAGCTATCTAATTCACATCCAATTTAGAGACTATAATTTTATAGACAAGTCTGAGGGTCTTGGATATAAATCTTAGAGACATGAAGATGAAATGTGGAGAGCTGCTTGGGTTGACTTGAGACTGGAATGTGAGCTGTTATCCTGAGAAAAGTGTTGTGATAGGAATTTCTGCATGGCTTCCATAAGCTTTATTTTTTTCCAATTTCCAATTCTTAGTTTCCTGTATGTCTGCATTTTTCCTTTTACTGTGTGTGTATATATTTATTTTCACAGTCAAAATTCTGCCTTTTCCAGAATGATTCTCTGTGGGAAGGAGGGAAGGAAGGAAGGAAGGAAGGAAGGAAGGAAGGAAGGAAGGAAGGAGGGAAGGAA
>VWZZ01004064.1:142159-157228 GCA_013399095.1 Psophia crepitans | reverse complement strand
GGAGGGAGGGAGGGAGGAGATACATACATACCCACATAGTGCAGCGTTGAGTGTTTCTGGAAGTGCCCCTATATTATGGAAGAGTTTAAACATTGGGTCAGAAATACAGGGTCACTCAACTGGGTTGTAAACCTGATACCCCAGTTTCCTTGTTCTGACTACCAACATAAGTCAGTTCTAAGTGATATTTTAACACTTCTTCTTTGCCTCAGTTATTCATACTGTGAGGGGTTTGTCTAAAAAGAGTTGTCCTCTCCCCAAGAACAGCATTATGTTACCATTATTACACAAACTCAGCTGCTTTTTCTTTAAGCAATCAAATAAATTGTGCCATATACGTTAACTAAAAAGTGTCAGTATGGGAACCTAAAAGACTGCAAAGGTGATAGAAAAATGAAGGGCATTAAAATCAGTCCACACATATTTGAAAACCATAATGTGCACTGCACAGTAGTGGGACACACCAATACACACACATACAGCTATTAGTCAAATAAAAAAATCGGAGGGGAGCTGCATCATTGTGAAACCTGAGGTTTGTGTCCACAGCAGATGAGAGGATGAGCGTATCCTAAAATTTCATTGTTTGTTCTGTCTTTAGCTTACAGTACCCAGGAGAGTTTTGGTTCGTTAAGGATGTGTTCCTGTTTTATGATGATTACTCCATCTATTCCATGATGCCACCACATGAGTGATGTGATCATTCTTATGGGCCACAGAACAAAGTAATCAAACTTACAAATTGTTGCAGCAAATAACTACAAGCAAGCCACTGGCTTACAAATCACAGAATCACAGAATGATTGAGGTTGGAATGAACATCTGAAGATCATCTAGTCTGTCCTGCCCTGCTCAGAGCAGGGTCAGTTAGAGCAGGTTTTCCAGGACTCTGTTCAGTTGTGTTTTTGAGTATCTCCCAAGGATGGAGATTCCACAACCTCCCTGGGCAACCTGTGCCAGTGCTCGATCACCCTCACAGTGAAAAAAGTGTTTCGTGATGTTCAGAGGGAACCTCTGGTGTTTCAGTTTGTGCCCGTTGCCTCTGGTCCTGTCACTGGGCACCGCAGAGAAGAGTTTGGCTCCCTCATCTTCATTCCCTCCTGTTGGGTATTTATACATATGAATAAGATTCCCCTGAGCCTGTTTTCCTCCAGGCTGAATAGGCCCAGCTCTCTCAGCCTCTCCTCATATAAGAAGTGTTCCAGTAGCTTGATCATCTTCGTGGCCCTGCACAGCAGTTGTTCCCATATGTGCATGTTTCTTTTATACTAGGGAGCACAGAACTGGACGTAATACTCCAGATGTGGCCTCACCAGTGCTTAGCAGAGTGGAAGGATCAACCTCCTCGACCTGCTGACCATTCTCTGCCTAAAGAAGCTTAGGATGCTCTTGGCCTTTTATGCTGTGAGAAAGCATTGCTGCCTTATGGTCAGTTTGTTGCTGCCCATCAGAACCCCAAAATCCTTTTCTACAAAGCTGCTTTCCACCCAGGTGGCCACCATGTACTGGTGCCTGGGGTTATTCCTGCCCATTACAGGACTTTTCATTTCTCCTTGTTGAATTTCTGGAGTTGCCTGTCTGCCCAGTTCTCTAGGTATTTGAAATTCCTCTGAATGGCAGCAAAATGCTCAGGCGTTATCAGTCACACTTCCCAGTTTTGTATAATCTGTGAAGCAGCTGAGGATGCAGTCCATTCCATCCTCCAGGCCATCAATGATGATATTGAACCACACTGGGCCTGATTGTTCAGCCACTTTTTAATTGACTCCACTATCCAGTTACCTAACCTGTACTTGTCAGCTTGTCTATGATAATGTTACAGGAGACAGTGCCAAAGACTTTGCTAACATCAAGGTAAATACCATCCACTGCTCTTCCTTCGTCCACCAAGCTAGTCACTACATTTTAGAAGGCAATGTGGTTGGTCGGGGATAATCTTCCCTTTGTAAATCCATGGTGACTATTCCCAGTCACTTTCTTGTCACTCGTGTATCTGGAAACAGTTTCCAGGAGCTACTGTTCGTCAGCTTCCTAATAACTGAGCTGATGCTAAACTGCCTGTAGTTCTCCAAGTCTTCCTTTTTCAGCTTATGTACAAACACTTTGTTTATGTACTCCCTGGCTGGGTCCTCCTTCACTGAGGGTAAGTAAGTCTTCCTTGCTCCAGATTTTCCCTTTGGCTTCAGAGGAAAACCTCCCGAAAGCAGTTTTTACTGGTAAAGACTGAGGCAAAGAAGACATCGAGCACCTCTTTCTTCTCTACATCAGCTGGCACCAGTTTCCCAGCTCCGCTCAGCAGTGGGCTCACATTTTCCTTTTGCTGTTCCTGTCCTTGTAGAATACTTCCCTGTTGTCCTTTGCATTCCTTGCCAGATTCAACTCCAGGTGAGCCTTACCTTTCCTAACCCCATCCCTGCATGACTGGACAGCAACACTGTACTCCTCCTGGGTGACTTGACCCTGCTCCTACTTCTTGCCCAATTCCCTTTTATGTCTGAGCTCAACTGTACGAATAAAATGGAAATGAGGGTCATTATTCCATGTCTATCTGGATGTGCTGATTTGGTTTATTAACAGAGAGGGGGACAAATATAAAGTCATATTAACTGCTACATGTGACTAAAGATCAGCAGAAATACAGCTGCTTGTTGGTAGACTATGAACTGCTAGACCTTTAAACACTTTCCTTTTGATGGACCTAATTGTCACCTCCAACCCCTTGGATTAAAAAGTTAGACTATATCCCAAAATAAACAGCTTAATTGTATTTTGTAGCAGGGAAAATTGCTATATTTTCCTCATCTGTATTTTAGGTTTTGCAGATAGATATGGAAGTATATCTACAGCTGAATTTTATTCTTGTTTGGTTTTTCCATGTCAAATGAGAAATTCTGAGAATAGTAAGGAAATTGTATAAAAATTATTTTGCATTAATGGTTAGTAGAACCTCTGCAGTTTTTAAAAAGAATGCTTCAAAAACAGGTGGTGAATAAGAATGGGTAATATGACACATAGATGAAAGTGGAATTTATAGAAACTGCTGATGTTCAGAAAACCAAAGAGCTGGTAATAGCAATTAATGATTGTGAAGTCCGCTACTCTGTTCTGTGAGATGCTAAAACCACGTCTGAAAAGGGGAGAAGATTAAAATACATATTGATTGGCTGATGGACAAAAGGTAAGGTGTAAAAGGAAAGAATTGACTAATATGCATGGTATTAATTAAACTCTTCTCATCATTGTGAATAAACAAGGGCTGATAACACATATCTGTAAATTCCTGAATTGATTCCAGATTGAGTGTACTTCAAAGGTCTATGCCATGTAAACCAGAAATCCCCTTCAGAAGGGTCTTTTCCTGCACCTCAGGGGAACTGCAAGACACCATGTTTTCTGCTGCATGATTTTAATTCTGAGTTTTCCTGCTGATTTAATAGGCAACATATAGTGGATGGATTGGTAAGATAGACTCAGAAGTGTACAAGTTTGCCACAAATACCTAATCCGTCTTCCCTGTGGACAGACAGCACAAAAAAGGGAAGTGTGTCAATTTAATCAGTGGCTGATAACCAGATAAGACCAGTTATAAAATATTTGGATTAAACCTGCAAACATGGAGACATCAGGGTCCTGCTGAGAAAGGACAATAGGGGTGGTGCTTTGGAAGCAGGACTAATAAACTGTACGGAGACTAAGGTGGGACACCCCCTGTGTGAAATACTGATGCTATTGAAGTGAAGAGGAATTCTGGTCTTTTATTCACCAAGACCTGTATTACACCCAAGATGGGTGACTTGGCTGCTGGGATGCCCAGTGTTTTAAGGAATGTTACTCAGGCAACATGTGCTTCTCATTTTTTCTCCTGCCTTGGGTGTAGATCTTTTTGCTAGGAGAAACAGTAACAATACTCAGCACTTCTTTTCCCTGAGACTTTGAAAGCCTTTTATAAAGTGCCTTTAGCTCACTTTAAAACTGCTGCAACTATGGCCCAAGGAAGTTTTAAAGGATTTGTGTAAGCTAAAACACTCCCTGCTGTATAATAAATAAAGCCAAATATTCTGCCTCCTTATCTTATACGGGTCCCATTTCCCTTATCTGTGGTTCTCTTGGATTTTTTTTTCGCTCATATTTTGATACTTGAAATACAATTTAAAAATTACAAGAATGAAACTGAAATAGTTCAGTGAAGAGGACAAAGTGTCTGCCTAATTACTACTTGGTGTCCCCACCTTGTATGCAGGTTTTATATATATAAAATAGATTTCCCCCCCCCCCCCCCCGCCTCTTGCGCCCAGTTAAAAGCTCAAGAGAGAAGTATTTGGGCTGTTCTGCACAAACCTTCTGGTCATGTAATCATCTTAAAACTGTCCTGACTTTTGAAGACTGAACTGATCAGGATTTTATAAGTTTCATTTTAGGTAAGAGTCTCGTATAGGTATCTTTACCAATCTACTGACTTAAAGAATTCTGCTTATATAGATACCTTCTAATGGTGTATCTGCACCGTGAGCCTGCAGATTCAAAATGTGATGTAGTGAAGACTTAAAAAGTAATACAAAGAGTCCCAGAGAATGCAGGGGAGAAGAGAAAGTGGGACCTCAGGTAGAAATATGACTTTTCTCAGGGCCTCTAATCCAGACATCCTTGTTAGAACTGGTATGGTAAATCTTACGGAAAGGATGTTAAACGTCAGTCTTCACATCTTGGCATGAAACCTGGGTGTACGTGCAGATCCTTGCACATTTTTTAGTGCTGTTCTCGAAGCTACCTGCACTTAGCAAGCATCTGTGTGTGCTGGAGTACACAAATTCATAGGGCCCAGTATCATAAGCTTGTGTTCACATCACATTAAAATGGGGATGAAGGGGGGTGTCTTTTAATTGATTATTCATTGCTATATGTACTTTTATTTGTGTATGTGATTACTTAAATTTTATCCTTCAGATTCCATTTAAGCATCATGCAGCTAACTATTTTTTCCCCCTCTTTTTCGTTGTGTTTCTTCAAGGTAGTCAGTTCTTGTATTCAACATACGGCTTTACTCTCCTAAGTGCTGTTGTGGAGAGAGTTTCAGGACAAAAATTTACAGATTACATGCTAAAAATGTTTCGTGATTTAGATATGCTATCAACTGTACTAGATGACAACGAAGCAATGATATATAACAGAGCAAGGTAAACAAGGATGATTATTTTTTTTTTTCTCCCAAAGCAATTGTTGTTTTTTCTATCTTTATTATGCCAACTGAATTAAGCATGTGTGATCTTTAAAAAAAAAAAAATTTACTATTTTTTCAGGGTTTTAAATGAAGCAGATTGTTATTTCAAAGATAGTAATGTAAATGACTTTATGTCAGGATTATGGTATTAGTTCTGTAATTAGCATGTAAAATTACAGAATAGGAAATAACTGTTTCCTGTTATAAGAGTATATGTGAGGGGTAGTGGCAGGGGTGACTCTGAAGGTTGCATTTATTTTCAGTACAAATAAGCAGGTAAGTATAACTGGAATAAAATAAAGGTGTAACTAGGAGATAATGTTAGAATATATAGTTACCTTGGTTTGCTTAACACACTGACTTTTTAAAGAGTTCCATGAAATTTTAATAATCTCACAGTAACACAAGATATTCATAAATTAAATTATAATGTCAATTTTAACCAAAATTAAAATTCTGTTTAACATAGAATATGCTTTACCAATTGATTTATTTTTATTGACTTAAAAAAAACCAACCAACCAAACCCTCCCAAAATAAAACCGATATACCTCCCAAAAAAGTCCCAGAGAAATTATGGTAGTCTTGGACCATTCATGTGTCTTCCTTTGCTTCAACCTCAGATTTTCAGTATTATGGCTTTCAGAAGTTTGCTAAAACTTTTCCAATATAAGTGCAGACTAGATAGGGAATGTATCTCTCTATTGTTTGATAGTAGGCTTGTGCCCTCCCCCTTCCTCCCCCCCACCTGCATTTTTTTGTGGTTCCTTATCACAGCTTCTCAAGTAGTACATGGACCTCTTGTGGTCTAAAGGTTGAAGTTCATCAGATTATGTAGTTACTCAGCATTCCTTTTCAGATGCTGTATGAAATTAATCCAGTTATGATTGGACTGTTTCTTTCAAAAGCGTAATTCAGTCTGCACTCCTGTTGTGTTGTTGTGGATAGTTCACTCCATGGTTTTGGTTGGTAGTTTCTAATTTGTAATAATTTAAGGGCAGGTTTTTCAAGACTTTCATGCTTCTCACTTTTCTTAGTAGTTCCAGAATATTCAGTTGTTGTGGTATATGACAGCTGTGATGGAGCGGTGGGGGAAAATCAATCGTAAATGGAAACTACTGTCTCGGAGCAGTCACCTAAGGCTTCAGTGAAATTTCAGCTCAGTGTCTGATAATCGTGGGGTAGTTGTAGGATTCCTCTTTCTTAAAACACTTTAAATCTAGTACAGGGGTTTGAGAAAACTCCCGTGATGGCTGATCTATAGATTTCTGTCACATCTCTCATTTTTATGTTGCCTTTACTCTTAGCACATCCTGAGAGTAAGTAGGAGAATTAATATTTTTATTGAAACTAAGCTTCTAACCTCAGAACTCACCTTAGTTTTTGTTTTCCCATCTGAATTTCTTGTTTATTTTCCCGCAAGAAATATATTTAAGAAAAAGATATTTTAAAAAATTCTGAAGTTTCATGGGAACAAGCTAATACGTGCTCCGTTTGCTCTTTTAAGGTAGGACAGCTTAAGATGGTTGTGCATAGTATTTGAGAATGACAAGTTGAATTTTCCTGAATTCTAGGTGTTATGTTTACAACAAAAAGGGACGGCTGGCAAATGCACCATATGTGGACAACTCTTACAAGTGGGCTGGTGGTGGCTTTCTGTCATCAGTAGGTGACCTTCTGAAATTTGGAAATGCCTTGTTGTACAGTTACCAAGCCGGACAATTGAAAACCACTAACGGCAAACTTCTTCCTGGGTACCTCAAACCAGACACTGTCGCAATGATGTGGACCCCAGTGCCAAAAACGGAAGTATCGTGGGACAGGGATGGTAAATATGCAATGGCTTGGGCTGTAGTAGAGAAAAAACAACAATATGGCTGTTGCAGACAGCAGAGACACTATGCATCTCATACGGGTGGTGCAGTGGGGGCAAGTAGTGTCCTCCTAATTCTTCCTGAAGAGCTGGGCTCTGAAGCTACAGACGCTGGGCTAGTTGCACCACCTAGAGGAGTAATTGTTAGTATTATCTGTAATATGCAATCAGTTTCTCTCAACAGCACTGCCTTAAAGATTGCAAGGGAATTTGATAAAGAAAAACGGGCACAATGTGTAGATTAAAAAGAGAGATACGTGTAACTGAACTCACTGTACTGAAACGTGAAAAACAAATGGAGAAGGGTGTAATTGGACTCTGAGATCACTAAGGATACATGAGGAGAAAGCATGAAAAATTCACTTAAACTTCTGCTGGTGGTGCTAAACTTGTGTGTAACTGGAATTCATCTCTCAGGGAAGTTCCTAACTTACAGAAAAGGAGAATGTTAACAGTCAGATTTGACTTCCTGTAGTATCTGTGTAAATTATCATTATATTAGCAGGTTTTTTTCTCATCGAGTCAAGTACTTGACCAAGATTTTAAAAAACAGCATTGGTTTCTTGCATTGAGAAGTACAACAAATTATCTACCTTAAATGTTGAACTTTTGAAAAATTTCACTTCTTGATTTGAGCACACAGAGACGTAATTCATTACTCGCATAGTTCCAGCCTACCAAAACTGTTCCGTATTGCTTTTTAAAGAAAAATGAGTTTACTGTTGATTTTTATGTTTTCACCTAGCGCTTTTCTTACTTGCTTACAAAAACCCAAATCTTTAAGCTACCTCCAGAACTCAGAAGTACGCTTTCATCAGAGCTGTGGATTGTTAAGAATTAGAAAAGAGTAAAGCTAGAGTAATGTAAGTAAAAATCTTTTCGTTATTTACATGTCCTCTCTTCCATTTTTTTTATTGGACACAGCAAATGCGTGAAACTAGTTTACTGTGAAATAAGGGTATTATTTCCACACTCAGATATGCCCAAATAGCACAAGGTGGTGAGCTGTCAAACTGTCTCATTGTTTTTGCATGATACACATGCTAACTTTGGTAGCCAGAAATGGCACCATATTCTGTAATGTAGATATTCCTTTAGATACAGGAATTGGGAACTCAAATCACTCAATAAAATCTAAAGCCCATTCTTGAAGCCAGTAGTAGAAGTCTCACGGACTTAGAGATGTTTTTTTGAAAAGCGTCCTTTTTTCCATTTGGAGACCTGCCTCAAAGAGTTACTTTTGCACAGGGTTGAACAAGAAATTGTGTTCCAAAGCGGCATTTTCTGATCTTCAATTTTACTATAGGAATAGAGTAGCATGTGAGTATGTTAATGTTATATATTCCATAATGGCATGGAAGATCTCCATGATCTCAAAAATTTACTCCCACCCAACTTCCCCTGCAGTTACATCGGACAGTATTTCCAGGCGGAGACAAAACAAAACAGCCTTCGGGAAAGATTTGAATACTTACGTCCCTGCGCTGCTTAGCAGCTCTGCTTCTCTGAATTTAAGGAGCAAGGTGTCTTAGGCAACAGCTAGCAGAAGATAGCTTTATCTGCCTCTTCCCAGCATTAGTGCTTTTAGCGTTAACTTCGTAGTTGTTACCTGCCTGGTGATGGAACAGCATGCCGTCATCTCTGTTCCTAGTATGCCTATGATAACATTTATTAAGACTGACAAACGAGGAAATTTAGTATTTTGAGGTGTCAGTGGTTTTGACTTACGTTTTTAATTGAACCTAGTAGGGCTGGTTTAGTACTCCTCACTGTAATAAACATTCTTGTGCCTTAAACCCATAAAAGCTTACACCTGAACTATTTGCTTGAGTTTTCTCGCCTACTCACCAAAAGGTCACTTTTTTTTTTAAATTCATTAATAATGGGTTGTTTTTACCTCAAGCGTATCAAATCAGTAGAGACAACAGAGAGAACCTTTCTGAACAAAGTTTCGTTTCGTCAGGCAATAAATTACCTACTCTTCCACTGAAATCTTTGATATCGTTTGACAGTTCCAGTACAGAAGTACAGGATGTGAGTGTCTTCTACAGTAGCAACTTCATTTTTTTTTTTTTTTTTTTTTTTTTATTCCCCAGTCTTGAGCACCTACTAGCTGGGTAAACATGCAGCAGTGGAAGTCATTGTCCGTTTTACACAGGGAACAAGAGTAAGTAGTTCTGAGTTGTTTTCATGTATTCATATTCATGAATAGAAATAGACCAAATACGATGTTTTAAATGTAGAAAATCTGAAAAGTAACAGTTACCTTAGGATTTAGAACATACTTTTCTCATACGATGTGTCTGTTTTGCAAATGGTACTAATTTTTCTTGAAAACCATTTTGCATATTTGTGGGAAAAAAGTTTCACTCACTGACCATTGTGTTTGAGTTTAGACAGAGATTCAGAAACGTAGAAGGCACAGGTTTGTCATTATGCTTGTCTGCATATGACCAAACATGCAAACATCTGAAGCACATATGAAAGTGAATAATGCTAAAGGGTGTCTAAGGCATTTCTAACACCAAGACATTAATGACAGTGTCTCACTCACTCCCCTCATAGAATATGTTTAGCCAGCAACTTCTTATATGCATACTATGTTCTTTACACTGAATCTCCCATTACTTAAGGCTTTTGAAAAACCTCTGCTGTCATACGTACAGTATTGGAGATGCTATGATGTCTAAATTTCATCTTCCAGTACCTGGAACAAAATGGTCACCAACTTTCTCTGGTTTCCTATTTACTTAATCCTGAGTTCTTATCTTTTATGGTGCAGAAATGCAGAGAGATAGGAGAGACTAAGAATCAATCCGGCCGTAGCACATGTATTCAGGTTACAAGTAAATTAATAATAGTGCTGCTTTGATCTTTGTTCCAAAACCAGTTATTTGATGGACTGGCATGAAGTGTGGGAAACTGGTCAATTAAGAGCAGCTTTCATGGTAAACTTGCTCTTGGACTAACCTTTCTTGTGAAGACACAGTGTGGCGCTGACATAAAACTGTGCTTTTGTTAAAAGGCACGTATACTAAATTGGTGCATCTACTTCTGTATCAAACATCTACTTTTTGTATCTGGTAATTATAAGTGTTCACTGTTTGAATTAACTGAAATAAAACTTACGTTGCAAATGCAATGAATTGCGGTATCGGGTTTTGGGGTTGGTGGTGTGGTTTTTTTTATTGACTAGAAATGTGCAAGTTTTAGGAGTCACAAAAAGAATAGTGGTTACTTAGAAATTCCCAATGATAATTAGTTCACCAAGACCCCTGATACTTTGAAAGAGATGTTGATACATAACTTTGAGATATTACTTAGTAAAATAAGATACATCTAAGATGGAGTGTTTTCTCATGGTTTAAAAAAAAAAATCCACTTTTTAACAGCCACTTAGAAAGGGATGGCTTTTAAAAATTAACTGTTTCCTCATTGCAAAAGGCAATTATTTAATGTCAGTATTTAATAGTGAAAACATGTATGGTTTTGCTGTACTAGTGTGTTTTTTAATCACTGGATACCACTCAGAGCTGTTAGTGAAGTTTGCTGGCTTACTGTTCCTTGCATACTATCTGCCTTCTCTATACTGATTGCTTTCAGTGTTTTGCAAAAGACTCCTTCTAGGTGTGTGTGTACAGAAATGTCAGTGTAGAATACCAACTGCGGTTTTGAGACCAGATTAGAGGGAGGGAAAACCTGTCCGTTCCAGGAAAACAGCCAAACATAAGTAACTTTGTATCTTTATTTATCACCACATTATTTAACTCAGTACTAAGGAACTAAATCCATGTTGAAAGCAAATGAGCTATTTTAAACCTATCTAGCCTTTGCAACCCTTGCAGTTAGGGTAACTGCAGTAATAAAGTATACAAAATGCATTCTTACAGCAGTTCTTGTCACCATATGCATTACACTGCTGTACTTGATGATTAACAAGGGGAAGGATGCGGCAAGTCCAAGGTTTTTATATTCAGTTACACCACCCAATTAAGTTTAAAAGTAAAATTATAAAAATAGAGCTCAGTTCTCTGCAAACTCATGGGAAAAACTTATACTTCGAATCATTTATTGAAAAAGAGATTCCAGCTCACTAATCACTAATAGCATGTAATTTTTACAAAATCAGTCGTAATTACATCGTTGTATTAACCAGGTATTTTTAAACTGGTAAGGCTTTCTGGAACGCAGATCCAAAACCCCATGCCAAAGTGTTCAGTGTTGCTTTCTCCTAAATGAACAGCCTGTAACGAAATCACAATCAGTATAGGTATGAAAAGTCCTTAAATTGTTAGACTGCCTTGGAAAATTGCCCACCCAACTTCAGCAGGAAAACTCATGCAATAAATTTAAATTTCACGTACCACAAGAGGTGAAGATTTAGTACTTTGAGTCTTCTCGAACTCAACCAGAACGATGTGGCTGTCATACAATTCCTCGTAAACTAAGACTAAGGTATACCATTTCTTTGCTTCCAGATGCCTTTTAAAATTTCAGTCTACTGTTATTAGTGATACAAACCCCAAACGGAAACAGCTGCTAAGAGTGCTGATACCTTTTCAACTGCTCAACAGCCTTACTTCAGGTATTCTGTCTTCATATAAACTACATGCTCTAAGCACTACTATATATAATTTCCATATGTATTTACCTTCTGTCCTTTAAACAAGACATGTATAAAATCTGGATTTGTTCTTTAATTTTTTTTAAACCCTCAACTGTTTCCAGTGTTTTTCAAACAACCTAGACATAGGGCTGTATTTCAAGATACTGGTACTACACTAGTTATCTGTATGTAATTATCAGTGGTTATTTCTTCCCTTATAATTTATACAAAACAAACTGTGATTAAATACATGAGTGAGGGCACTGCCTTTGCAGTGCTACTGTTTAAAAACAAACAGGCAAGCCACCACTGACTAGCAGTGGCAGTCACTTCAGCCTGGCAAAAGTACCCTACTCCTTTAATGGTGCTTTTTAAGGTTCTAAACTTACCACAGTAGGTATTACAGATAGGCTAAAGGAAATAGCAAGTCAAAGCACCTAAAATCAAGTCTGTGTGTCTGCTTAGCATATCTCTATTGCCATTTAAAAACAAGAATCTGAAGAAAAAATTGCAGCTTGGGGCCCATTAACAACAGCCTAACTAATTTAGTAGCCAACTCCAACCAATTTGCAAAAACAAGCATTCCAATGTCAGTTTTCAAAATCAGAACTAAGATATGCGCAGGCTATAAATACATCAATGCATTGATTTAAGTGTCATATTTAGACTGATAAACATTGCCCCTTACCTTCTGTGAGCCTGGCTTTCCCCCCCGTGGGCTGACACAGGACAGTTGAGCACCCTACACAGAGAACTACTGTCTGAGCATGGCTGAATACAGTGGTGATCTTGTAGCATCCTAGAAAACAGCATGATTAAACTTTCCATTGTGTACTTCTGGCACGATTTCATCGTATGTGCAATTGAATCTGATACTCTAAATACACTTGTCCAAAAATGGATCTGTGTTTCATTACACAGCATACCGAGTAAAGCAAAGCAGAACATCGTTATTGTGGTCTGAAGCACTTGCTTTTACTAACACGCATATGAAAGCAAGTTAGTTACTAACTGAAACTGTTCTGACTCCCCATATGAAAATCAACACAGCCTGATGTCTGCTGGCAAGCCCTAATTTGCCTGTAGTGTATCTCCTGCAAAACAGTTAAGGAGTTCTAAACTCCCCTCCTCTGCTGAATAGAAGAACTCATCTAGCTAGAGAAATATTTAACTTTGAATAGCAGAACGCTGCTCTTGACAAAGTCTGGCAGCTGTGAATATGGACACTGCTGTTCAAATCTGTGTTTGCTTTCTGTTTAATAATTGGTACATGTAAGGCACGTGCTTGATCACATTCCACAAAGCTAGCATCATATTTAAGCACGAAGTCTTGGACAGAATAAGTTCAATAATTCCAGATCCAAGAAGAGGCATCACTAACACTTTTGTCCACAACTTTAAATTCTATGACATAAGAAAAAACAAAATCACTCTCATGCATGGCTTAGACAAAGGGATTCTCACTGCTTTCATTCTTGTCCCTGAAAAGTATTTTTAATTAGCCAAGAGGAATTTTTGGAGAGAGAAAACTTGTAAAGGATTTAATATAGATGTGGATACAGAAAACAAACAGATAAAGGTAAGCATAGATTCCATTTTCAGTGTGTGTGGACCAGAAAGATAAGATACAGTATCTTAACCGTGAGGAAGGTTTTCAGAAAGCTCTCTGACAAGAAAACTGGTTGGTAGAGAAAACTCCTGTTGGAATAACAGATTTCTGCTTTAAATCACATGGTAACTGCTTGAATCCTTGCTTGCAAAAAACTGCTAGCAGCTAAATTTTAACCATAGGAAATGTTGTTTTCCACCCATGAATGCGAAATTTCATGTTGATGAGTTCTTCATTTTGTGGATTTTGCAGGGAAATGAGCTCAGTCCATTTCAGTAACTAGGTAGCAACTTCCAAAAACACTGATTAATGCATAAGGCAATCTGATATTTTCAGTGCCTTGTGCTTAGGACTGTCATCAGCGAAGCTCTCCTGCTTTGCTCTATATATCCCTCAAACTCAATAACCAATTAATCCAAAAATAACTAAGCACTTACGGGCTGCTGTTGACATTAACTGTATCTTAATATATGCATGCATGCACACTGGTTTGAAGAAAGTTTAAAAAAAAAACACAAAAAAAACCAGTGAGCCGTTAACCATGTATTTTTTATAAGTAACCACACTTTCAAACAGTGTTAATGGATTTACCTCACTTGTAGATGGAAACAATACCTCAGAGCTTCTTAGAAATGTAAGCTACTAAGAAAGAATGAGATAATAAGAAAACCTGAATACAGCAACAATTCCCTGCTTCTAGTCAGGATGATCACGATTGTAAGTAAGTTTATGCATTTTCTTACTGCTGTAATCTTACACTGCATAGTTGCTAGGAGGTAAGTTACTACACTTGTACAATTTCTGTGCCTCAATATGGATATAGCTGTGTTGATCAAAGAAGCTGTTTCCTGGTAGAACATACTCTTGTAATTGTGCCAGAAAATCCTGTATTTTAGTTTATAAAAGAGAAGTTGGTTATAGAGTTTCTGAGCCGAAGTAATGAAAATCTGTGAAAAGCACACACAGGCAACACCTTAAACGTAACCCCTGTGTACCTGAGCTAGGTGTCAGCTTACTTAACAGCAACAGGCTAAAAAGGCAGCCGTAGGTGGTTTACTTTCTGTGTAAAATCCCAGTATGCCTGTGCATACCCTTCTGAAAGATTCTTCGGGTTGCTCTTCCAGAATCAACCATCTCACAAAAAGAGGAAAACAGTGTTGTCTTCTGTGCAAAACCTGTGCAATTTCATCTCACTTCTTTTACATGCAAATCTTGGGGGTTTGGGTTTTTTCCTTACTTGCCAGGATTTCATAAAGGAAAAGGAAAAGCAATGGAAGTCTCATGCCATGCCTCCAGAAGAGAAACTAAAAACCTGTTTGTTTAAATTAGCTTTTGAAAAAGGTTGAAAACACTTTTATTGTTAAAAAAAACAAGCAAACAACACATCAATATACAGACTTTTTTTTTTCTCTCCGGAACAGATAAATGACGTTTAGATGTTTAAAAAAAAAATAAATTATAAAATCAGACCTTTTATGCAGATGACCCCCACACAAAATTAGTTTTGTGTTCCTTCTGTAAGATACGAACACTGTAAGTATTTACCTGGACATTTTACATCCATGAAGTAGGAGTTTGGGCTCTGCACCAGGCGTTTCTTTTTGTGCTTCCTCTTCTCGTCCTCTGCGGAGGGGCGCGCCAGGTCCCTGGCCAGCTGGGCAGCACAGGAGAGGAACGCGCCGCACGTTACGCAGCGCGCAGGCTGCCCGGACGGCCCGGATGCCGCGGAGCCGCCGCGGGGGGGCGCATGGCGACACCCCTCG
>VWZZ01004064.1:52177-134018 GCA_013399095.1 Psophia crepitans | reverse complement strand
GGTCGCTTCGTGTGTAGCGGTGAGCATCCAGAAGGTGGAAAGGGCCCGGACTACTGACGCTGCCCGCGGCTCGTGCTGGGCTGCGCGGGGACGGTGCCCGCCCGGCTCTGGGCAGGCCGCTGCGCCCCCCCCAGCCCCACCGTGCCCGCCCGGCTCGCGCTCTGGGGCTTGGAGTCCTTCTGGTCAGGCGCCCTCCTCAGCAACAGTTGTCCGGTTACAGATTCGGTGGTGAAAAGGGATTTCTAAACCTCAACTGGCCTCTTCTAACATATCAAACCAGACTGCCGTGGCTCGTATTTCGGTGAGGTCTTTCAGGCTTCAGGTACTTTCTGCTGAACCGAGCCTGGGCGGAATCTTCAAGTTCCTCATGGAGATGTTGCTGAATGGAAATCTGTGTGACGAGACTTGAGACGTGTTGTCTCACACATCTTGTTGTCGTTGAGGTCACTTTTGAAATAAAACGACTTACGCTTTCTGGGATGAAGGAGTAAAGCGCAGCGGAGGTCGCTAGTATTTAGGAGGGCAAAACTGATGCTGGCCTTGGAAAATAACCTTAAAAGAATGAGTAGACTATTGAATCGAATTGGATTTAAAGATGAGGTGAAATAGTGTGTGGCTTGTTTTATGTTACCCAAACGCTGTATCCTCTTCAGATGCTCTATTGTGCAGGGAAGAAAGAGATTTTTATTTAGGCAGATACGATCGACTAAATGAGGTATGGCTGACATTTCTAATGCTTTAAGAGCAGATTTTTCTGCATTTCAAATAAACGTTTCTGAGGAATTAAAATGGCACATTCCTTTTCTCTCTGAAACCATTTTCAAAATGCTGTGTTGGTAACACCTGCTAATCGAGGCCTGACCAGCATTTTACCAGAAAAGGTATTTTGCAGGATCCGTGGTAGAATAAAAGGCTTAATAAACGTGAATAAATGCTGTATATTAAAAAAAAAGCCTACATTGGTGCTGTGCTAAATATTAAATATCTCTTTATACTTTTAAAGAGATAGCTAACATAAATGGGTGCATCTGTCTTCCAATCATTTTTCTTGATGTTTCTTGAACTGCTTAGCCCCTTGATACATGTTTTTTTCACTGATTCATTTTGTAGTCTTGAGAATTATGCATGTGATGCTCTTTTTTCTTACTGTATTCAGTAAATACAGGATTTGCTGCCATTTCCTTCGTTTATATGTGCTTTCACAAGGGTCTTGTTTTCAGTACTTTTCAGCTTGAAGAAGCTCACTAATAATTGAGGTATACTTCTAATTCCATGGGTAGTATTTGTGATTTCACAGTTACATTTTCCTTCTTATAATTTGTTTCTTCCAGTCCCTTTTATTTTTTAATGAAGGACCTACAAACAGGAAAGTTGACAATGCAGGAAAGAGTGAAACTGTTCATAAGGTGCTGACGTATCTTAAATAAAAATGCGTGGGAGTTTGGGGTTTTTTTTCAGTCTTCCTCTTGTATTGCTTGTATTACTTTCAGGTCCACTGTGTATATCTGATACGTTTCTTCTTGAAGACACATGCTCACGTTCTCTCTGTGAGCGCATGCAGGCTGCTCATAAGTAGTCTGTTTTACAATCGTAACTAACACATCTATCTGATGAGCTTGGGAGCATTTCACTTCTAATAATTCTGATTGTATTCCTTGACTGATAAAACGTAGCCCACCATGGTGTGGAGGGAGATGCACGGATGCCATGCTTTTCCCAAACAGGCCCCCCTGTCGGTTGAAGTTTTAAGGTCTCCCGGTTAGGATTTCTAACAGAGTACACTGAGTCTTCCTGAAAGTCTAAGCTGCTAGGCTGTTTTGTGTGCATGCTTTCCAAAAAGTGGATTCTGCAATATGATGGCACTTACTGTTACGGTGTGTGTTCAGTTCACAGTGGTTTTAGTTAGCACACCCGATATTATGCGCCCTTAGTGGTGCTCTCGTTCTCTTCCTCTGGTCAGTCTCTCTACTAAGAAGGTCAGAGTTGATTTAACTGTAGAAGTCTCAGAAGGCATATGCTCGTCATGTGTTGACATCAAATTTTGTTATTTAGTCTTATGTATGTAAATGCTATTTGTGGGTGAGGTAAGTAATTTAGAGGTTTTTCCTACCTACGTGGGGTTAAACTTTTAACTGCTTCAACTTTTTTTCTCAGATTGTACATCCAGAAATTAAAGCAAACTTTGTTGCCGTGATGGAAGGGCCCACATCGTATCTAAGCACCAAATCTTTCTTACAATTTCTCACTCCTGTTGTTGTTTAGTACTTGAACTGGGGTTAAACCACAACATTTCAGTTACTAGAGCAATGGAAATGCTTTCCAAAAGGGAAGAAAAAAGGAAGTAGGAGGGAGATACGTATATATTGTTTTATTGTAGAATATTTGTTTTACTTAGCCTCAATATTCATATTAGAGAAATGAGTTGATAATGAATTGTAGTTACTGTGACATCTTGTATGCTTTACTTGTGTTGTACTTCAGATTTCCCTCTCTTCTGTTGTCAGGTAAAGCATGCCTGCAAGGCCACATCCTTGTAGATTGCTTGGAGGTTTGCAAATGGTCCCTTGACTTTTCTCCTCAAGACTTTGGTCTTGCCATAATGACGGCTGTACTGATTGAGGCAGTAAGCTCTTCCAGCCTGGTGTCCTTTGGCCAGTGGTTGCGTAAGAAGTAGGATAAAAGTGCAATGCATATATATCTATATTTTATCAGACTTTTTCTTTTCTTATCTTTTTTTGGGCAACTCTTGGTACAAGAATCTTTCTGTCTTTGTTGTGACTACCTGGCAAAACTAATACCTTCAACTAACCTTGCTTCCCATTATGAGAAGTGAATCTGCAGTCTTTCTCTCAGGTGATCTTTTTGGTTATTCTAAGGGACGGATTTTCAGTCTGTGAAAACACAGATTGGCCTTCAGCAACTTTAGGCAAAGGTGGGTCCTTGGCCTTCAGCAACTTTAATTTTTTTTGTGTAGGGCTCTGTAGCTCTGTTTTGAAAATTTCTAAGAGTTGACAAGTCATAGTACTGCTGTGGTTCCTAGTGAGGATCAGCTTTTCACTGTGAACACGGGATAAAACTTTTTTACAACCAGAACGTGTTATGTAAGGTTATGTTGCTGCTTCCTGAGTGGGAACTTCTGCTTTTGCACAGTGCTGCATGGAAAGTAAAATGCAGTTGAGTCAGCTCATATGCACACTTCAGCAGCTCCTAAAGCAAAACTTACCTTGGAGTATCTCGTGCATTTTGCTGGTAGTTTCAGCGTGGTGTACAAGAATAAGAAGCATTAATTTAGCAGCGGTTTCTCAGTATCTTAACTTGCTGTTCAAGTAGTGGTGTCCGGTAAAACTGGATTTGGTTTATCATTCCAAATAATACGGTTTATTCTTTGCATTCCTTTCAACTTTTTGTTTAAACTAGTTTCTATGAGAGTAAAGTCATATCTTTTAGTTGATAGCATTTCTGACTTAGTACAAAGGCTTGCTGACTCTGAAACAAAATTTGTCGTATTTATTTTTTTTAATTCAAGATGATATCGGCATTTGTCAGGAAGTTGCCCACACAAGATAGTACTGTATCTGAGAGTTGAAACAATTCGTTGATTTTACAGAGATAACTTTTCCTTAGCCCACATCTTGCAAAATAGGACAGTATTCCACCAGTCAAGCATGTGTATGCTGACCTTTGAACACTTTGAAAATCCTTTGACCAGCAGAATTATCAACTTCCCTCTTGCAGTGAAATTTCCATGTCCGTAATGTGTAATGGAAATTATTTTAGCGTAGTTAAGTCACATTATGCCTCGTATGAAATACGAATATTTCTACTCTTGTTCCCCATGGTTACTTGTATGATCGACAAAAGATTGGTTATTGGTTTGCTGGGTTTTTTCAACCCTCCCATTAAGCTTTAGCATTCCCTCACTTCAGCATTCAGTCACTTTCTGCTGGGCTTCTCCAGATGGTAGACGTTGTAGAAGAAAACGCACATCAATGATAGATGAGCCAAAGGGAGAGTAGAGTCAGGAAACTGTTGTCAGCAGTACTTTATTAATGGTTGCTGTAATAAATGAATTGTAAGTAAGACTTCGAAGTAACTGAGACTAGTTTAAGTGTCTCAGGTGGCACCAATATTTATATACAGAATGGAAGTGCATGTTCAAGGTTTGTGGGATCTGGGACTTGGGTATTTCTTCAGTACAGTGTGAGAAGGAGGTCAAGGGTTTACATGGGAACAGGGGCAGGCAGCATTATGGAGGTAAATATGAAACTAGAAGAATTACTCCATTTTCAAGGTGTAGATGATGAGTGGTCAGCAAGATGTTACCCTGATGTTGATCAGAAAATGTTGTGGTTGGAGACATCGTAGGTTAAAAGCATTAAAATTTGCATCTCTTGTGACCTTAAATTTGATAGTGACACCTAGCTGGTAACAAAAAATATCTTAAACTTGGATTTTGAGCTGACGATGAGAATGCGTTATCCTACTGTATTCTGCCACAGGCCAACAATGTAAGTGAAATTGTTTGGCTTTTATTAAAAATGCTGTTGCAGCGTTCTTGCTGCATGTTACTCTGAAACAGCGTGACAGATGTCTTAACTGTTTTATGCCTATTCCTAGTTGGCAGATGGAGGTCTGCCTTGGTTATGTGTTATCTGGCTGTTTGAGTGACAGGAGGGCAGCTTGGAGCTGCTTTTGTGGCTTGGTTTGAATGCCAAGTTAAGAACACAGGCTCATGTTGAATGAATGTAGGAGCAAATGTATTGATTGATTGTTTCCAATACCTTTCAAAGACCATATCGGATAGCTTTTGGTTGGGAATTTTTAATTTACTTCTTTTGAAGGATTTCCCAGTCCTTCTGCAGTAGGGCATCCTTTTAGTAGAAATAGATCTTGAACAGACTTATTTCAGAATTTAACTGAAATTCATAATAGGTGATGAAGAATACACGCTGTATTTATGGTGATGCTTTATGTTATGTTTTGTGATTAAAAACTAGGTGTTTGTAGTTCAAAGGATGTTACATTGCTTTTTATCTTTAATCACATGTTATGGTAGCTTAAGTGCCCAGTCCATCAAGCTGACTGTAGATACATATAGTAGATCTGATCTTTTCCTAATGTGAATGAACCATGAATAATAGTAGCTTGAATGGAGTTGTGCCATGTAAGACTCGTGTTCAAGCAGGATCGATCCAGAGGCTTTCAACTTAAGTCTGCAACTTCCTGTCCCAGCAGGGTTTGCAGTGGATGTAGTTTAGTGCCTCTTAAAGGGTTTTTGACCAATAATTGCATGTAATATTAGTTTAATCTGGTGGTTTATAGTAAGCTTTCCTCTTGAATGTAAGATATGACGCTTTTGATTGTACGTAGTTTTAAAGGCAATTGAAGTACTGCATGTTTCAGAAGATTTCTCTTCTGCGAAGGAGAACAAACAGTTGACCAAGTATAGGGTGATCTATATTAGTTTTGCTGCTGCCGCCCAGACTCTACTGTCTTGGGCACCAGAGAAAAAACCTGGCGCTGAGTGTCAGTGACATTCACATATATGTATGCCAACATTTAAGAACTCATGAAGCGAACTGGTCACTAATAGGAGTCTGGCACGAAATCTGGAACTCAGGAAGGACAGGCTGAGTTTAAGAAATTGGACAAAGCTAAAGTGGCTGTCAGCCAGGGAACACATAACGCTGTTCTTCCCCTGCTCGCCCCAGTCCCTCCTTTCATCTGCCGGAGAGAAATAGCTTTCCTTCACTGGAACAAAGTATCTTGCCTGTATGATGTGACTTGTGATGGGGTTACAGATGAAGTAACGTATCTGTGTCAACCCAAGCATGGAAGGAAGGAGGAAGATACCCTATGTCAGAGTAACTGCTGGCTGGGCGAACTTATCTGGTTTAGCAGATGTGACTAGAGAGGAGTACTTAGACTATGCAACGCAGGAAAAGGAGATGAAGTGGCCATTAAAAGAAACTTGCATAATCTAGGAAAAGAAAACGGTTATGTGCCAGAAAGGCAAGTATGACCTTCGTTAATAAATTATGTGGGTTTCCCTGTTAATCTGGGTAGTAAGTCTTTCAAAAAAAGGCCTATTTTGTCATTCACATAAGAAGTTAAATAAAGCAGCCCTTCTTCCTTCATGTCCTTCGCTTCCCAAACAAAAAAACCCCACATACTTACCTCATGTAAAAAGCGTGGGTTTAATAAAAGCTTTCAATAAAAATGATGTTCCCAAAGTGTGTTGAAAGTGCCATCTTTAAAAAGAATTTCAGTAACTTTAAACCTACTGCTTTGACTTTTCGCCTATTTTTTTACCTAGTAAGTGTTGCTTTTGGTAAGGACTAATTCTGCATCATATCAAGCACTGGGCTTCTGAAAGAATACTTGTATTTCTAAGCCACCTTATAAATGGGAAAATCTGGTATTCTTGCCCATTAAAACATGTGGCAAAGTTGTAGGGTTTTTTTTCTTGTGCAGTAGGAAACCATGTGCTGCACATCCTAGAGACCTGAGGGGAAAGAACAGTAGATGACTGATGCACAAATCTCCCATTGCTGCATTACAGGTTATGTGAGTTTGGGGCTGGGTCCTGGGGAGATCGCTGCAGCTATTTCTGTTCTGTGTCTAGCCGTAGTTGGACTGTGGAATACAGAGCAATTCCTGTACTAGCATGGAGCTGCAGCTAGTCAGGTGATACCCTGGTACAGGATCCATACTGGAGCTGCTAGCAAGCTAGTTGTGGATCACCTTTTGGTCTGTGTTAACTAGGGCTTTCATTTATTGATTGATTCAGTGGGGTCTGTGGTGTGCTACTTGAAGGAGGAGAGCTGTGACTGTGTGTACCTATTCTCTGAGCTATGCCATCAGTTGTCATTAGAGATGATGGTAAACTGAATTATGGAACTCACCCAGATGAAAAGAACCTGATCAAAAGAGAAAAGCATTTGGTGATGACTTTTCAGTGGCAGCACCTACCCTATTTTCAGCAAGCTGTGAAACGGTAGCCTCAGCTCAAGTTTGTTGGCTGATTTCAGTGTGTGCTGCTCTTTAGTTGCACATGGGTTTGGAAGGGATATGTTCTCAAAGTAGTGAAGTTACTGCATTCTTCTTAGAGCCAGCCACTTTATAAATAATTCTTAAAATAAACAAGCTTTTCTGTCTGTATCAGTAGTGCAATTTTAACCTATTTCAAAATTAGTTTAGATGAAACTGAGTTACCACCAAGTGTAGCTTATTTTACATTCAAAATAGAACGATAGACAGGCATAGGTTAATTTCTGTGCGCTTTCATAGAGCTATAATACCTAGTTTGTAAACTCTAAAAGCATTCTGCAAGGAGCCAGCCCTTTTAAAGTTGGACTGTTGAGACAATGAGTAATTTGACTCATGTTAAGCAGTAATAACTTTCTACTATTCTGTTGTTCTGTAGTCTTTAAATTTAGATTGAGTATTTCTGGTGTTTCAAATCGTGCTGTTCAAAGTCTGTTCCAAGCAATCTGTAAATTCTGAATTCACAGTGATGAAAAGAGAATTTCACTTTGCAGGATCTTCTAGTGTTCATGCTGGAGCACTGCAGTGCACAGTTGTGCTGGCAGAACCCAGAGGAGCACTGTTACGAACAACTGGGTGAAGAGCACTGGATTCAAATCTTAGTATGATAAACAGATTACACTATAGGTTATTGAGATGATGATTATAAATTGTGTTCTCAATCCCTTGTTCTCTTTTAAATAGAAAGTAGTTAATCTTAAGAAAGGAATCTTAGAGTGGTAGCTGTACCATAGGGCAGGAGACAAGTGCTGAAGGAAGTGGCAGTTTGCTTAGCATTCTGAGCATTGGTCTGGTCTTACTACCAAGTTTCAAGGTCTTACAGGCAGGAAACTGCCTTATGTTGAATATACAGAACACCCTGCATTCTTTATTGCCTTGCCTACTCTGGCCATTTGTATCTATTTCTTTCGTCAGCATAGTGTGTTTAAACTTTAAGAACCTTACTGTATTAATCTTTCAAGGCGCAAGACAGTGCTCTCTGTATCATTCTGTTGGATGTGGTATTAGATTCTTTGCATGGGTGAATAGTAAGATTAAGAAAGGCCAGTTAACCTGAAGGCGCTTATTCAGCCCACTTCAAATTTAGTAGTGTTTTGTGGATTCTTATGGGCTGTCCAGAAGGAATAGAATACAGCTTTTTCCCTTTAAGTTGTGAAAGGAAGAACAAAACTGATTGTACTATCTAAAATAAATTTATCTTACAACTTTTAAAAAATGTTGACCTTCACCCTGGTCTGTTGCTTCATGTTAATCTGCTTTGTTTTTGAATGTTCGCAATAAAAAACTACTGTGTCTTTAATTTACATGGTGATACAAGACATTGCCGAGATTATCTGAAAACGCCTTGCAGATGTTACTAGGGATTAAAGCCAAATGTTCAAGTTGAAAATTATTAGACTTTGTTCTTTTGCATGAGGCTGTATGACACACTGTGTTGCAAGTGTTCCCCACCCTGCCTTTTACACTGGTCTTGTTTCCTACTTGGTAATTTCTTATGTTTACTGAAATCCTTCAAGGAAGATCTGATATAAAAGCAGATTTCTGAGGCTTCATTTATCTACCTTCATAGACTGAGACAGTATACTGATGTAGCACAACAAAATATTCCCCTAAAAATCCCACTTAAAAAAATAGATATGTATTTAATTCAAACCCTGTGATAACCTACTGCTGAGAACAAAAAAAAAAATAAAAATCCCTGGGTAAGCTTGTGGGGAAAATATATTGGAACAAATTGATGTACCTTAGCTGTTGGATGCATATATGGAAAAAACCCCAAGTTTCTGGAAGAGTGGTGTTCTGTAGGTCTGTCCGTGCTTGGAATCTGCATGGAAGACGTTTAAACTCCTCAACTCTGTTCGCAGGTGTCCACACAGAGCTCATGTATGTGATCAGTGCTGATATCTGCATCCTTCAGAGAATCAGCAGAACAATACCAGCTGTTACAACTATGCTGTAGAAGTACTACGGCTTACTGGTTCTGATTTTCATCTATGCAACTTTGTTTTTTGCTGTTCACAAGAAGTAAAACCTATAGGGAAAGGTATTTTCTGAGTAATTCTCTCCCAGTATTCAACAATCTGAAGGTGAAGCATACTGATTTTCAGTCATGTGCCTCTTTTCACTTTCTTGTAGGTTACAAATCTGCTTGCTCATTTCTAAGTTGTTTTTAATTCAGCCTTAACTCAGAGTGACGACAGGAAAATGTCTTCCTTTCCTTCTGTATATCTTGAAGACTCTTGCAGTAAAGAAGTTGCAAAATTTTCTCCCTCTCCAGCTCTGACCTCTGAAAAGAATCACCCTCCCCCCCACCCCCAAAACACAGTAGGATAGGAAGGACCAATGCTGTGAACTTGGAGCAAGCCCAGCTTGGAAGCTGATGCTTAAGTTCCAGTTGTTCTGATGCTGTATTGCTCATAAGGGTAATGTGACTTTGTACCTTGACTCCTTTCCCTGTCTTGTAATGAATTCCTTTTCATTGTGGTCTATGTCCAATGGTGATAAGTGCCACAAAGTTTGTTTATCAGGGAATCTGATTGGAAAAATCTTTTGTTGATAAAGTAGTGTGTGGGGTTTTTTATTTCTGTTTAATTTTACTTCTTCCATTCTTACTTCAAAAGAGTAAGGTAAGATTTAGATAAGTAGGAAGGTAACCTCTTAAAGAGAGTGGGGGCTGTATTACATGCAGGTCATGCAAAACAGATCTCTTAATTTTTAGTTTGATAAACAAGATCTGATCCTGTGGTGCATCTTTCACATTCTTTGATAGATAGGTCTAAAATGAGACTTTCTAGCAAGCATATCAGGTCTGAATTTTTTTTGCAACTTCTTGGCTAACTTTTGGTAACTTTCACTTTTTTAAATTCCCTTGGCAAAAAAAACAACCAAAGAAACAAAACCCAACTGAACTATTTAAAATGATAGTACGTTGAGTACTAGGTTGTTTTTTTTTAAATAAAGTATTGCTTTGCCAGAGATGGAAAAATACTCTACTGTGGTAAATATACGGGCTAGTATACACTATCAGAGATTTACATTTATTTGCACCCTGAAAGGAGTTGATTTTCTGCCTGACTTCTTACTACAGCTGCACCAGAGAAATGTTATTAAATATACAGACTCTGTGAATTTAGTGAAATCGGAAACCTGTTAAATCAACTTGAGTTACAATCAACAGGAATTGTTAACGAATCGTACAGCTTTTTCACATGTAAGGTCCAGCTGCTGCGAACTGCCATTGAGCCATATGAAGAGTTATCTTAAAATACTGGTTAACTGTGTAATTCAGGTAAATATTAATAATTCTAATATTTGCTTGCCTGTGGCTACTAAGTGATTTAATTTTTTTTAACATGAATTTGTATGTGTTTCTTTTCAGTTTGTCTTTTCCTGCTTGTATTATTCAAGAACATGGCCCTTTCAGTATCTTCTTGCTAAGCAGACTGAAGACCAGAGAAACCTTGACCTTTTGGAAGTATTTGCTGGTACTGTTCTAACAGGTTACTTGCCTCAGCCAGCATACTTAGGCTTGGTTTCTGTGTGCTGTACCACTTTCTGCAGCAGAAATTTTGTTTGAAAGAAGGGACAAGACAATCTGTAAGTCCAAGCAATGGTACTGTGTAGGGAAAAGTTGTAGTGGAAATGTAGCTTAAACTGGTTCTGTTTCCTGGAGAGAATGAAAGACTAACGGTGATGCCTTGGGTGTAAGCTACTGTTCTAAAAGCTAAAGTAGCAAAACGAACTGTTTCAGCATCTCTGGTCAGTTTGGCCTTACATTCCTGTAAGAATTGTCAGACTGGTTTTGTTAAGCTTCATAAAGTACTAAAGCTGAAAAAGGAACCTCTCAATATGTACTGCTGGGCAGTTCTGTATATTTAGTATTGTAATGCAGTTGTTTCCCAATGTCTCTTTAAAATGATTGCATTACAGCTTAACTGTGGGTAAAATCTGCTTAGGTTGGCTGGAATAAGAAGGAATGTGTAACTTCTGAGCAGACTGGTGGAAGAAGTGGTGGCAGAAGAGCTGTCAGTGTGTGAGATGAACATGACTTCTTGGCTTAAACCAGCAGAGGCCGAGGTGAGGCCAGTCTCTCTGGCCTCTGATATTTGGCTATGTGATGTTGGACAATGGCATTCCCTAGATGATGAATTTTATTAACTTTGTGTAGCAATACATGGTAAATATGGTAACGTGCTTTTTTTTTGTGTGTGTGTAAGTCTTCGTGTGGCACTGGCGATGCTGACTTAGTGTGTGGATTCCTCTGCTCAGCTTCCAACAAAACTCTGTCAAAGCATATGCTATTGGAGAAAATGCCCTCAGTAAAGTGAGGAGAGAGGATGTATTCCTGGCCTATAATTAGTTAGAAAGGGTCTGAAAAGGATTTTGAAGAACAATAAGCCCTCAGCTACTTTGACCCCGTGCTGCAAGGGAAATGCAAGCTGTTACAGTCCTAACCGATGCACAGTTTGGGTCTCAACTTGGGCTTCATCCTTGCAGGCTGCAAGTTTGATTCCTGCAACAAATTCTCTTGTATCCCAATGTAATATCTACTGGCTTGCTAGGTGGGCACCAGTGTGTCAGACTTCTGCATGGCAGCTCTGCTTTAGCAGTTAAAATAATTATCCTGTTAGCCTTTGCATTCTAAGCATTAGAATAGAATAGAATAGAATCATTAAGGTTGGAAGTGACCTCAAGGATCATCTAGTCCAACCATCCCCCCATCACCTATTACCCACTAAACCACGTCCCTAAGTACCATATCTAACCTTTCCTTAAACACCCTCAGGGATGTCTGGGTCTGCTTTTGCTAAAGGCAAGCTTAAGGTGGACATCCAAATGGTTCTGGTCTTTTTCTCCCTACTGGAGAGAGCAGCATTTTAAAATTCTGAAAGCTCTGTAATCCTTTGCAGTCAAACTTTCTGATTTGTGAATGGCTCTTCTGTATTAGGCCTAAGTATCTTTTCCAACTTTTGTATCCCAGTGTGTGACTGTGAACAATAAGAATATATTGATAAATGGAGCTTTCTGTCAATAAATACTTTTGAAATGTGAGAGTCATTGGTGTGTTTTATATGGCATAGTTTAAATTTAACTGTAACCAAAACGTTGCCTGTACTAAACCATGCGAGTGTACTGGGCAGGAAGTGGTGGCACATGTCACCAGGCCTGCTCTACGAATGTTTGCAGCTCACCGCTTCCTGTTACTGAAACGAAACAACAAAAGAAACACCAGTTTCTCGTTCATTTTAGCCTCTAAAAAGTTGTAGTTGCATTTGTTAAACTTCTTAGTACCATAACAGAGTTATTTATGGCCTTTCCCTCTATAGTCATCATTTAGCTTTGAAATTTATCTTTATTTGAGAATTTTGGTGAAGTTCCTACTAGAAGTAGTAAGTTCCAAGAAGATAACTTCTTGTGCAGATCCCGAGTTTTAGAAGTGATCAAATAGATGGTTGTATAAATCAGTTTGGTGCTGCGAGGGAAATGAGTAACCACAAGAAACCAGTGTGTGCGAGGCATGGGTTGGTGCTCATAGATACCTAACTGCAGCGTGAGCTTGCGTTCTCAGAAAACCATCCCTACAGGATTCTTTCGCTCTTGGTGCTAATGTGTCTTAGCTTCAGTAGTTGACGGTACATGCAGAACTACCTTTAAACCACAGTAGTCTCTGAACCGAGTTTTCCCAATAGTTGTTATACTTAATCCTAACGCTTCAGGCCTGGACACAAAGGAACTTTTAAAACTGATTTTATTTGCTGTTGTCCATGATACAGTACCCTTTCCAGAAAAATCTATGTTTGTGCTTTATAACCCTCGAGGCCAAAAGGAAATCGATTCAGAGCAAAGGTCACTTGTTTTCAGACCTGAATACAATTACCTATGCTTCCAGCAGGTGTTACACCTAGTTAGGAGAAAAATCTTTACAACAGGGGAGAGACAAAATCCTGTCACACTTGCCAAACTTCTGTTACATATGATAGGGAGTTTTTTAAAGTACACCTCATTCTTATGTCATTTTTAGAAGAATGCGAATTAATGCAAGTAACATTTTGCCTGTAATCGACTAGTGAATCTTGGGGAATTGCAGTTGTAGGAGTTGTAGCATTTTAAATTAATGCAATTAATTTCATATGCTGTTAAAAGTGCTGATATAATATTTCTGCTCATGATTTCTATTTGAACTAATGGACTAAACTATGTATCCATAGCACATCAAGATTAAGTGGCTGAAACTTGGTATTTTCGGTATATTAACATATTAATATTGCATGCAAGAAGAAAGTCAAATAGTTAATGAATGTCCATATTCAAATGCTACTGTAGTATATTTAAAAAATCCCATAGCTTCCTGTTTAGGTGATAGATGAACTCTTAAAGCTAGAAACAGCATTTTCCTGATTCAGATACTCATGATAATTGTAACTTAAATTACACCTGAGGAAGATGTAATTAAATAAAATAAAATAACCTACCCTGCCCCTCTCCAGTGTTTTACAAACTATGACTAAATATCAAGTAACAGTTTTAAGATTCAGTGGAGATTAAATGGGCCCTTAGTTTAAAAACAGATTAACTCGGGTGCATGGGGTTGGCCCTTCTGGGATTCAAAAACCTGGCAGTTATATAGTGGGACGTGAGCAGTTTTAATTTGAGCTGTGTTATAGTATAGGTCTAGAGATGCAAAAGTTAAAATAGTCCAGGGTGAAGGCTAATGTGTTTGGGAATCTTGGCTTTGATTCATAGATACATCTGATACCTCTAAACCTTAAAAGACATTATTAAGCACTTCTGAATTAATTTTTTTTTTTTCCTCCCACCCATGGCTTAAAATCTGTCTTCAAAATCCATCTCAGAACTGATGAGTACCATGTGGAAGTGTAAGGGGGACAAAGGAGAGAAGCATTTTCTTGATATGTTCCTCGAAAATTTAAGTTACTCCTATTAAACTGGTGCAAAAGTCCCGTGCATGGTGTGCTTCAGCCACCTTCAGTAACTATCTGTATAGCTTTATCTGCTGTGACGCTTAACCATTTACTGTGATGTCTGATTAGATTACATTAAACATTGGTTTTCAAAAATAGATAGCAGTTTTGAAAAGGAACTAAGGGGTCGTGATATGTATTTTTCCTCAGACGCAGCACAGGTTCTAGGGATTTGACTTGACCTGCAGGGGCTAGGCAAAAGTTGAAGAAAGTATACATTCTAACTAGCGACCTTATTGGTGTAAAATGGAATAATTTTGAGATTAAATCTTCCTCTCGTAATCTTGGCTAACTCTAGTAGTGAGTCTGAGTTTGGTCTATTTCCAGTGTGCAGAATAATTTATCTTGACATGTTGGTTGCAGCTGAAAACCTTCGTGCATCCGCAGTACTTCATAGTGTTTGGAAGAAATGACAACTTCAGAATAATTCTTTTGCCTAAGTTTGCTCTTATCAGATTATCAAAAGGAAACTGAACACTTCCTTTTAATTTATTGTAAAACTTAGAGTATCTTTTTCTCTGGCAGGAATTGACTTTAAGATCAGAACAATAGAATTAGATGGAAAGAAAATCAAGCTACAAATATGGTAAGTATTCCAAAGTAAAGTTTTCAGTGAGTATTGAATTAATCATTGAGCAGGAATACTTCATAGCTTTTGAGCCTGGATGTACCAGAGGTTTCATACCTCTTATTCATTGACTGACCACAAGGCTTAAGCTTTCTTCTGGCTTGCTCTTGGAGTGGTTCTGCTTCTGTAGCACAGGAAATAGCCTGTTCACATGCGAATGTTACAGCAACTTCCCGTTTTATCAGAAGCTGCCCTTTTAAATGCACTTTTAGCTTCCATGTGGAAGAGAAGCATTAACTCCATAGCTGTAAACTAAAATCTGTGACCTAATCAAATGTAATCCCCTCTGATAGTTAGATACCTAGTTGTACTCATAGAGGCACAGGTGAGTGATAATGCTTCCGTTTCTTGCCTGGTGGGTTAGTAGAGACTGAGCCTCCTGACAGCAGCAAATGGGTATTTTTGGGGTGACATGAAATATGCCCGTCTCTTTAAATGCTACTAGTGAAGGTAGAGCTCTTGCCAGTTTCTCACGTTCTAGAAAAGATAGTTGTGATGCTTGCATGTGAGCCAGAATTCTTGCGACTAAGGAAGTGAAGTGCCAGGAGAGGTTGGTACAAATTTTCTGTTTGTAATGCAAGTCAAAAAGCTGTGTTTTGTCATGCTTTTGGGGTTCAGCTCCCCCTAGGTGTGACTAGTGGGACACTTTGGTCCTCTGATCCACTCACAGGCATACTGCTTTGAAGTAATCTAGGATAAAATATCAGCACACTAAGATATAGTGGCTGATTTTGATAGCTGACTGTATGTGAAGGTGCACTATCCTAAAATATTTTACTGCTGCACATTTCAGTTTTTGTTTAATGCAGGACTCAGATGCATGAGAGCTACCTCTCTTAATTATTCTAGGGAAGGCTGTGTAGTACTGAGTTCTGTTGCATGCATGAAAATGTAAGTGCTTTTGTGCCATATTTATGGTGCTGCTATAACCACAGATGTAAGTAGGACAGCTTGGGAGTGAGGAAGATGTTGAGGGCTGCAGAAACCTGTGTAAACAGCTTCTAAATGGTATTTTTTTGTTCATGAGTATTAATTTATTGTTAATCTGTTTTAAAATACAGAAGGATGTTAAGATCACCTCCAACAAATACTTGTTTTTACTGAATTTTAGGGATACAGCAGGCCAGGAGAGATTCCGCACAATCACAACAGCTTACTACAGAGGAGCCATGGTGAGTGCTCTCACTTCAAGAAGAAAAAAAAATTAGGCATAACAAGTGTAACTGGTTTGCTGTTCTTAAGGTTATATCATGTAAGCCTTCAACTGGAGGACTGGATGATTGTGGCTTGAGATACATGAATAAAGTTTGTGGGGTTTTGTGGGGTTTTTTTTTTTGTGCTTTTTAAAACCTCCTAGTACTTTGTCTAATCCTATTTTTTTGTGATGAGACTTCAAGCCCTGTTGTCTTTTTAAAATATGATTTAAATTTCTGCAGATTATAATAAGAAGCTAAGTTACTAAGCTTGAATCAGACAAGTCTTAATGCAATCAACCCCTTTAAAGTCATTCATTATCTATTTTTCAAACATTTCAAATGTTTAGTGTTAGAAGTATATTTCACTGAACTGCTTTTCCTTCAGCCAGTAGAGAATGCAAAATCTAAGCTCCATTAAGAATGATTTGAAGTCAAATAACAGGCTTGTACCACAAAGAGTGCAGGCTCTAACTGCTTGTGATGGTTCTTAATTCTGTAATTTGAGGTACATTATGTTGGGACACTTAATTTCAACTTGCTAATTACTAGTTATGCTGCTATTACATGTTCATGTCGTTTTATATGAACGCATCCATTCCATTCATAGGCTGAGATGGTGGGTCGAACTAACTCCGCTATTATGGAATACAGATGGTGAGAAATAGTATGGGTTGTGGCTCTGTGTAAGAGCTTTCTGGTACTTAAAGGTTTGTCAGTGACATGGTATTCCCACCTCCCAGTCCACGGGCAAGGACTTTTCTTTGTTCTGCGAGGAATGGTTGGAAAGGCAATAAGGAATGGAGCTGTTTTATGGTTTCCCATGCTTTGCTAATTGTTGAGAGTCACATCACAATCTGTACGTAACTTTCTGGGAGAGCACCTAGCGTCAGCTTTGCTGTAAGTATCTACTGGCCTGTTGTGGTTTAACCCGAGCCAGCGACTAAGCCCCAAGTAGCTGCTCGCTGTCTCCCCCCAGAGCAGGATGGGGGAGGGAACTGGAGAGGTAAAAGAGAAACTTGTGGATTGAGATAAAGACAGTTTAATAGGTAAAGCATAAGCCACACGTGCAAGCAAAGCAAAACCAGGAATTCATTCCCCTCTTCCCATGGCAGGCAGGTGTTCAGCCATCCCCAGGACAGCAGGGCTCTGTCATGTGTAACGGTTACTTGGAAAGACAAACGCCATTATGTCGTGTCCCCCTCTTCTTTCTTCTTCCCCCAGTTTTGTTGCTGAGCATGATGTCCTATGGTATGGAATGTCCCTTTGGTCACTGGGGTCAGCTGTCCCAGCTGTGTCCCCTCCCAACTCGTTGTGCACCCCCAGCCCACTCACTGGTGGGGTGTTGTGAGAAGCAGCAAAGGCCTTGGCTCTGTGTAAGCTCTGCTCAGCAGGAACTGAAACATCCCTGTGTTACCGACACTGTTTTTAGCACAAATCCAAAACACAGCCCCATACTGAATACTGCGAAAAGAATTAACTATCCCAGGCAAAACCAGCACATGTCCCCAGCAGATTGGATCTCACAGGTTTGTGGTCTTTGACTGCTTAAAGCTGCTGCTTCTAAACTTGCCTTTAACATTAGAGTCCTGGTTGCTGTTGTAGTAGAATTTTGGAACTTGTCCTGACTATAGGCTAGTAATTTAAAACTTCATTACGTGGTAAGTTTAACCTCTGACAGTGGCAAAAGATGTTAAATAGCAATGTTTTGGGTACATTCTCAGCAATGGCATAATGCTTTGGGGAAGGATTATAGGTGTCTAAGTCATATGCTGAGTTTCATGCAAGTATAATCAAACCAACAGCGTAGATGAAAAGTCAGCCAACAGTGCTAGCACATCTAACTAGATTTTCTTAATTTTATTTAGGGAATTATGCTGGTGTATGACATCACAAATGAAAAGTCTTTTGACAACATAAAAAACTGGATAAGGAACATAGAGGAGGTAGGTGCTTTGGAAAGTGCTTCTTACTTATTCCGTCTTAAGATTTCCCTGGGAAAAGTAATAATCGAGTAAATATTAACCGTCGTTGTAGTAGCCAACATATGTGGCCAAGTTAGACTGTGTAGTGAATGCAGCAGTGGTTTTTAATAGGGAGAATATGATCTTGTTCGTCTGCAGATAGAAGGTGGAAAACTTACGATTTAAGAAGTAAGCATAAAGTCTTTCAAAATGGCTCTTATTATATGACTTTTATTGTTCTTTTTTGCTTTTGGGTATGTCTAAGGAATGAGAAGGAGCAAGATCTTAGGATGTCTACATTTCACTGAGATGATGACAGATCTGTCTAATTGTAGTTGTTACTGTGTTGCGTGTTTGTCTGATAAGAGATTTTTTTACTGTTTCATTTGTTCTTTGGTAAACTTCCTTCCTGCTATCTTAATGTAAATTATTATTAATGGGACATACTGTCAAGTAGGGATACATCCTTTTGAAGCTACCGGAGAAACTTTAATTTTAGTGAAGCTGTAGCTAGGTAACAGGATCTTAACTGTTTTGTGTGGGGTTGTTTTTGATTCCCCACCTCCACCCACCTCCCCACCCCGAAACACAAAATCCATGGACTTTTCTTCAGTATTGTTGTTTGTCTCTTAAGTGAGATTCCTATATTAGTGCCCAATTTGATCCAACAGTCACTGGGCTAGAAAAGTTATCTTGTTGAAGTTCTCTTGCTGAAGTGATTATTACTTAGAGCCATTTATTAATAATCTATTTTAAAAATGCAAACGTATTGCATAATGATACTCCGACCAAATACCCCGGGTGTTGATGCACCACATGGAAGTAAAGCATGTACCGTTACATTTCCAGAAAGCTGGATGCCTGGGCGTGTGTGCATGGTACCATTACTTCATCTGTAGTAATACTCAGACAGATTTAATCTAGGAGTATTTTTTTCAACCTACTTCAATATTTAAATACTAAATTTCCTGTTTCAAAAGTCAGTCGCTTTCTCAGTAATGCCTTTGGATTAGGTAACTTATTTTTTTAAAATAAAATATTCATTTGTGGATGAGATTGACACAAGTTTATTTTAAATAGTGATGCACTTTGTTTCTGAGAGAATACTTTTTTCTTCTTTCAGCATGCCTCTTCAGATGTAGAAAGAATGATCCTGGGTAACAAATGTGATATGAATGAAAAAAGACAAGTCTCAAAAGAAAAAGGGGAGAAGGTAAGCTTTGGTGACTTACCTTATTTAGAAGCCTGCTTTTCTTAGGATTTGGGCTGCTGGGTATTTGGTATGTCTTAGGCATATGAGAGGGAATGGGCCTGAAACCTCTTGTTTCAGATACTTTCATATATTCAAGGATGCCAGGTTTGGGGTGTTTTGTTTCTAAATAGCACTTGGCTGTCTTCAGGTTTGAAGGAGCCTTATGGTACTGTTGTCTTGAGGAGAAGATCCTGTAAAGAATGTTGACCTTTGCTATAGCATGAAGTATTCTAAATCTCAATATAAAGCTTTGTATATAGTTTGATCATGTTGTACTGAATTCACCGTGGTGGTTACTTACTCATGTCCTAAATACTGTTATTAAAGCTTAAGTAATTAGCGCTGCAGAACAAGCAAGCAAGTAAGAATACTATGTAACCTCCGATGTACACAGCTAGAGTAGTGTAGTCGCTAGTAACACAACTTACAGGGTGATTGTATGTAGTTACCTGGTCCATAAATTGGTATCAATGAAGATTCTGTCTTGATCTTTTAGGTCCTAAATAAGTCTTTTTGTGAGCAATTAATTTCGTTGTTGGTTTTGAATTTACATGAGCCTATATTTTGTCTAGTTGTCCAGTAACTTTAGTGTTTTTGCCAGAGAAAAGCAGAAATGTAGCTTATTTAATTTTGGTTTTAAAGCTTGCTGCAGCATACAGCATCTGTTTTATTAAGAACCAATGTGAAACATCACTTATTCAAAGCAATTTCAAAAACACTGAAAAAGTAACCTCTCTTCCAGTTAGCGATTGATTATGGAATCAAATTTTTGGAGACCAGTGCAAAATCCAGTATAAACGTGGAAGAGGTGAGTGTTACGCTTAGGTGTGTGTGTTGAACTACTACTGTGGAGGCATATTTCATGATCTGATGGGCTTTCTGACCTGATCTGGGACCTGAAGTCCCAACTGTGGTCCTGGGTCATCAACCTTGTTAAATGTAGAGGGCTACTGTAAAGTCCAGCATTTCTTGGTAATGTCTAGAATTGTTTTTTAAATGAGTCTTAACAGAGTGGTTTACTATTATTGTAGCAAACGATTCCCAGCAGGATCTTGTACAAAAAGTTGCTTTAGACTTCTGTGCCTTGCTACTTCATTTGCAAGTGCTTTTGGTTAGAGGCTAGGTGGTGGTGTGGTTTAACCCGGCAGGCAGCTAAAACCACCACAGAGCCATTTGCTCACTCCCCCTCCCAGTGGGATGGGGGACAGAATCGAAAATAAAAAAGTAAAACTCCTGGGTTGAGATAGACAGTTTAATTGGACAGAAAAGGAAGATAATAATGATACAAGAGTATACAAAACAAGCCATGCACAGCACAGTCGCTCACCACCTGGAACTGATACTGAGCTAGTTCCTGAGCTGCCTGCCTCCTAGCTAACTACCCCCGCTGAGTATGATGTGGTATGGGCTATCCCTTTGGCCAGTTTGGGTCAGCTGTCCTGGCTGTGTCTCCTCCCAGCTTCTTGGGCACCCCCCACCTTCTTTTTGGGAGGCCCATATGAGAAGCGGAAAAGTCCTTGACTGCTTGGCAACAAGTAAAAACATCACTGTGCTGTTAACATTATTCTCATCCTACATCAAAACACAGCGCTATACCAGCTGCTAGTGAGAAAATTTAACTCCTTCCCAGCCGAAACCAGGACAGGTGTAATTTCAGAACAATGCATTGTGCAGGAAAGAGGAATCAAGATTCTTTACTTTCAGAATAACATGCTACTGTGGCAAGGAGCCTTCAAGTTACTAGTAAAATGTGCTATGCAGATGAGACTGAAGGCTTTTGTGTTAACCTGGAACATCAGCTTAGACTGTTATAAGCTGATGTTAGAGGAGGAAGAAGGTTTACAATACTCTCTCTTTGCAGTCTGTGTTCCTGCAAATACAGTTTTTGCTAGAACCACAAGATGCCTATTTACGAGAGCATAAGGAAATAGAATCGGAAGGAAGAGTGGCTTAAATCTGTCTCACGATGAATCACTCTTGTCATCGCAGGGAGGGTGGGGAAGGATCTTGACTATGAAAAACATGGACAAGAAAATAATATGATATCAAAAGGCAGTTAGATTAAGATTCATTCATTCAAATAAGGCAGATGTACCTAATAATCTAAAAGCCCTTCCATGTGTTTTGATGGGATATCTTTTAAAAGTCCTCCAAGCATGTACTTAATTCAGATCATGCAGCTAACAAATTAACTAGAAACCAAAGAGACTGTTACTTTAAAATAACATGACTGATGCCATACCAGCCAAGTGCTTTTTTTTCTGATTGCAGGCTGATTGTTACATAATATAGTTAGAATGGACTTACTTGCATTGTGCCGCATCTGGAATAGCACTTGGCCTGACTTCACGGTGTCCTTATGATTCTTCCAGCAGACAATGGAAGTGTGAACTAATACCAATGGTGGATAGCAATAGTCTCCTAGTAAAAAGTACCTACCTCTTCATTAGTTCCTCCAGATGGTTAACTTGCTCCTTCATGACATGCCCTGCAATTTCATTTTACCTCCTGTAGGTCATCGAATGTACAGATTAGTTTGTGCTTACTCCAAATGACCTGGCTATCTGATTGGGCTTTTTTAATTGTCACATGAATAGCAAGGAAAGCGTTAAAAAATGTGGCTGGTATAGGCATTCAGCAAGTAATGATTTAGTCGTCTTTCCACCAAATCCTTAACATGTGGGAAATGACGTGTTTGTGGAATTCTTTTCTGATCAGAAGTGAATAAATTTATTTGTTGTGGTTTATTTGCATTAAATGAGTTTCTATCTTCCGATATGTTCCAGACACAGTGAGAGGGAAAATGCTTACAGTTTTTTACATTCTGGAGCTCTCTTTGGATTGTTGATATGTCCAGATAGCCTAAAATCTTGCTTTTCCATGCTTCTGGAGAATTGCAGAAATCTTCTGCCGCAGAAGTTTCTTTGCTCCTTCATACATTGAAGTCTGAGATGCTGTTTGCTGCCAAAGTGACTTTTATTTATTTTAAACTGCAGATGTTGAAAGCATAAATAACATTATAGATAGTCCAGGAGCAAAACTTCTGGAGGACAGAAAGCAAGCTAACCTTAATGTGAGTTCCCAGGCATGCCATCCTCAAACCTCTCAGTGGGTTGCTAGTTGTGATGCACAGTACAGTTTGGTGAAAAAAGGAGAACTGTTAGTATGCGGTGGGAAAGCTGTTCACTCACTTCAAAGACTGGAGGGATGAAGACTAAAAATAATACTTTTTTTTCTTCTAAAGCATGCTTATTGCAGGTTTAAGTAAACAGCTATTGTACATGGAGTGCCTTGCAACCCCAAGTGCTACCAGTGAGCTACAGGACACTGTACTGTTAATGTGTCTGGCTACTTCAAATCTATCTTGGCTTTATTGTGTCTTGTGACTAACATTTTTTTTTTAATTTCTGCTCCTCACCAGGCATTTTTCACACTTGCACGGGACATTATGACAAAGCTCAACAGAAAAATGGTTTGTATTTCCAATTGTCATACAAACTAGATACATTGAAATGACTGCTGTAATAATTGGCTGAGTAGTAGCCCTGCTAGATCAAATTTAAGCAAACAATACTTTATCACACATCATTATGTAATTGTTCTTTATTTTGCATGAAGGTTAGCATTGGGCAGCCTGAAACTGATGTGTTCTTTTGAAATGTAATAGTGTAATCCTTGCTTTATTAAACGCCAGATTGATTACATAGTCGCTCCTTCAGCCAATACTTGAGATCTGGATTGTTGGGTAAATGTTTCTTTTTCAAATAGGCAGTTTTATTGAGTGACTAAGAGAGTCTGAATATTAGGCAGTTTTATTGAGTGATTAACAGAGTCGGGATAATTGAGGAACTCAAGTTGTAACACACTTTTATAATAACTCTGGTTATTGCTTTGCAAGGGAGGGAAGTGGGAAGGGAAACTAAGAAAGATAGAATAATTTTTTTCTGCATTTTGTGATGTTGATACTCTTTTTCTTTTCCAGAATGACAACAGTTCATCGGGGGCAGGTGGGCCAGTAAAAATAACAGAAAACCGATCTAAGAAGAGCAGCTTCTTTCGATGCACGCTACTTTGATGAACTTCTAATGATAGACTGCAGCACACTTAGAACCTTTTCTGCTTCTTTGAAAGCACAGGGTCACAAAGCCTCAGAAATAATACCACCAAGCTGCTGCTGAGAGCTCCGTTGATCGTAGACTGCGATACACGAAATACCGAGTGGATTTTGCTCACTAAGCCTATTGACCTGTCAGGCTCTTCTTTCTCAGTTATGGAAGCTATGAAGTGGAGACACAAATGCAAGAGTTAACTTGTTTTCCTTTTTTACTTTCTGTTTTATTGCCTGTTGCAAAAGCTGCTGTGTTTCTTTTAACTTTGCACATCCATATTGGCCTCTTACTGCCTGTTACAGCACAATCTTACATTTGTATTTGCACGGTTTGACTTATAAGTAAGATTCTTAACAGATTTGTGCAGGTTTTTCTTTCTCTTTTAAAACAAATTTATTTTCAAGCAGAAGAGCCAGGGGAAAAATTCAGTCTTGCTTCCATTATTTTCTATGCTGTATACTCGTGGCCATGACTGCAGTATGGATGATGACACTCTAGTGACGAGAATTACTGTAACAATTGGCTTTTAATGATTTGTATGGGTTTTGTCTCTTAGATGCACAAATCTGTTCATGCAGAAGCTCTGGCTTCTATTCTGAATGTAGAATGTTGCTTTTCTTTCTTTACCAGACTTAGCAAAGATGCGTTCTGAATTGCCAGCCGCTGTCCGATTCACAGGTGCACCTTTCAGTTATGTGAATAAACACAGTGTCTTTTCTCACTTAACTTTGTTTTGTTAGCTCAAACTGTCTGCACCTTTTTTGTTTCTGGTGAGGAAGTACACGCTGGAGTTGAAGTCATTGTCACAAATTGGCATCATCACTATCACTTAAGTGGCTTGTGGAAGCTGAATGCATGAGTTTTGAGTAACCTCTTTGTGGATTCATTTGTTCAGAAATGACTGCTTCTAAAGGTGACTTCCATTTCTACTGTAATTCTAAGGATAGTTCGTTAATGTCTGTAAGCATTGACCCTTGACAACAGAGGTGTCCAAAAACTAGCTTCCTGTGCAGTTCCTGAAGTTCATCAAGTTCTAGCACTAAGGAAAGGGTCACATTAGGGCTATAATGTACTGTTAGTTAAGCAGTTAATGCTGAATGTGTGAAGCCATCTCTGGTCTGCTCAGGCAGTTGGGTTTTTTCCATCAAAAACCGGTACAGTGACCTAGACTGTTAGAAGCAGAGTTGAAACATAGTTGCCTTTTTTACTCAACTAAGCATTGTATAACCTAGTCTTTGTTCTACTACTTTTCTATTGTCTTCTGAAAAATTTCCTCAATGAGCAATTACAACAGGTGCTTTAGTTCTGTTGATGTGCCAAACTTGGACCACTGCAAGCTTTAAGTACAAGTTTGTGTCCAGCTTGTTTGTTACGAGGGGATAGGTGCGTTCTGTCATTGTCAAAGTTAATGTCTGACATGCTTGCTTTTGCTTTGCTGCGCTGTCTGGAGTTGTAAACAGTGTGTTGGTGGTTGCCTCAGAGAACCGCTTCACTTTGCGGTGATGGGTACTGAATTTGCCACCTCTGGGTCTGTTGTAAATATTTTGAAAGTGAACAGGCCAATAGTGGTAGATTTAAAGACTTTTTTTTTTATTTTTTGAAAGATTTAACATTAGTAGCTGGTTCCATAAAGTTTTAAGTTGTTATCGACCTGTCCCCACATGTAGTTTAATAGAAATAGTTATTATAACTAGGTGGTGAATCTCATGAACTGCTGTTGCTGCACTAGAACAGAAGAATCTTCATGGCAACAAGGTTTAGTGAAAAAGCAACCCTAACTGCTCTGTCGTCTACCCTTGATGTTTTTCTTGGACAGGCTACAGCAGTTAAGTATTCTGTATGGTTTTAAAAAGTGCTTCTATACAGAAAGTGTTGTGACACCAATTACGAATGTTGTTTATTTTTAGTAATTTACCTCTGACTTATTTGGTGTCGTAATACTTTGATTTTTATCTCAGGGGTTGTCTGCAAACCAAAACTGACATGTTCTGTGTTTGGCACCGTTTACAGAATGCTCTGTATTGTTTTTCCTGTCTTCACTGTGTGGCTGTGTGTTTAAATGTTCATTCAATACTAGTCTCCATGAACTTCCCTTTGAAAGAGCCTGTAAGTAGTAGAGTCTATGACATGCTTCTTGAAGCAGCAGCAAATTGGGGTATCTGCTCTGTATGGGGGCTGGGGGGGAGGGTGAGAAAGAAAACTTGCTATTTTCTTACATTTAGCTGTGCTAAACTGTACATAAATGTGAGGTAAGACCATAGGAAAATCACTTTATGCATGACAAAATAATGCAGTAAATATTTCACTTTGCTTAATGTTCATGTAAAGTTCATCTTTTTCTATTTGTAGAAGAATTTAATGCAATTTTGTTGTCCCCTGCTGAAACTGAAGAATTCTAATTTCATGTGGTCTTATGGATAAGGTAAAATGCAGATTTCTCTCTCTTTCTTTGTTGTTTTGCCCCCACCCCTCTTCTCCAGCAGTATTAAATGGCTGAGTGGCTGCACTTTATTGGTGTGCTAACTTTTGGTCAGTATAGACCTCGTTCGGTGTACAGTCTGCCATGTTGGACATTGAAAAATGTGCTGTATCTTAGCGTGCAAATCAGCTGTATGTTTTACTGGGGAATTTTTTTAGCTATATTTTTTTTCTAGGCAAGCGGGTGAAGCTAAATGGGATGTTCTGCCTATGCATCAGGTGCTGGGTACTACAGGCTTTTCTGATATCGCTATGATTGTTTTGTGCAGTCTCTGTTGCTACTTTGCTCAAAACTATATAATCTAAATTTTGAAGGACTCTTAACTATACCTCAGTCAGCTAGTTAGTATTCTAAAGTTCATTAGAATGAAAGTCATACAATTATTATTCATTCAGCAGCAAATGTATTTCTCTTTTGTTCCAGAAATTGCCATTAACCTTCCAGGAAAGGCAGACATTTTTTTTCGTGGATTTCAATAAAACAAAAATGCTGCTCGTGCTATTGAGTTTCATGAAATCTTTCCCTCAGCCCCATGTCTGTGCACTGTATCTTGGCCAATATTTTTCTAAATGGATTAAAAAAAAAAAAAGCCAAACAAAACCCAAACTGATCTCGGTGCTTTGCAATTATAGCTTTCAGTCTGTGCTCAGCAAATCTTGGACAAGAAGTTTTTGTTGAGTGTACATAGAATACTTGATTTACTTACTGTCTGGAAGGTCTATTGTTGCTAAAGCTTAAACCACTCATGAAACTTAATGCTGCTCACTTTTTTCCTATTTGGGGGACAGTTTCAAAAATGCTCTTTGCAGACCTGTAGTTCTCTTTACAGAAAGTATTTCCCGTTGTCAGTACCTTTCCCATACTAGTCTGCTGAAGTCAAGTGAATTAAGTGGATCATTTTTACAAGCAAATAAAGGTGTCTTGAATATACGTATCACATAAAAATATTGTGAATGCATAATGATTTGAAAGTAACATGAAAACTATGTAAAATGCATAAATGTATTATTTGTGAGAATGCATCTGTTACTTGGTTATCTGTTAATGTAACTGAAATTTTGCGATGTTAAACTTCTTGAAGATTGGTCTGTAGGTGATAATAGGTCTTTTCTCCTCCATTCAGTGAACTGCTTATGCCATTCTCATTCTTATAAATAAAACTTGTATTTCTTTCTTCCACAAAAGCAGGATTTCCACTGATTTTTCTTGTTTCTGGTGAATTTAAGTATTTTAGTGCATTCCTATGGCCTTACAAACATTTTTGCAAATAAAACTACAATTACAGTTATTTTAATGCTATATGGCTACTAAATTCAGAATAAAAAATATAGTCCTTGAGAAAATGCTTAATTTTGAAATAGAAGTATTCTACTGTGTGTGTTTAAGCACATTTTATCTCTGGTATAAAGGTGTAATGTGAAAAGCTCCTGCAGATAAAAGTGAACTTGTCATGTGGTTAACTTGTAAACCTAATCATTAATTGCGTATTGATGTGTATAAACAAAAAGCCCAAACCCAAGCCCTAAAAAACCCCTTCACACTCCAGTGGTTTTATTATTCCATGTGAACTTTTTTACAACAATGCGTTGTCTCAAATAAAGTTACATAATTAAAAATATTTGGAGTATTTTGTATGAAATATTCCACGTTGTTTTTATACAGCTGGCATTTCCACTCTATTTTCAATACATCTGATATGGAAAGGTGTCCAGCTGAGTTGCATCTGTAATGCTCTGCTTAACTTCAGTGGCAAACCACAAAGAGTTTTTGTATGGCTTTGCTTGTTCGTAAGCTTGACTGTTCTTCCAGTTTCTCCTGAAATATCGTCTATTCCTGTAGTGATCGCTTAAATCTAAGTATGTTATTTCAGTGACATACAGCTTCATAAGGAACTATTTTTCCAGGCATTTAGTGTCATGAAATACTCTTCCAAAGTAACTTCTCAGCAATGCTAGTAAAGATAACATGAGACACCATCTCCAATTTTATTAAGAATTTCTACTGACTTAAGCTGTTATACAGGGTGTTTTTGTTGTTTTGAATCAGTGTTATGTGAAAGGTCTGACTCTTAAGTTACTTGAGGCACAAATAACGTAAATTAATGTAGCAAATATTGCTTGTCCAACTTCGTTCAGTGCCTAATATTGAGGAATTTGACAGAAATATTTGTTGGCTATTGTATTAACAGTAGTTCTTGACTTCGAAATTACTGTGGTTTGGCAGTAACTCACAATTAGTATGAAACCTGGCAAGCCTAGGGCAAGAATGGTTTTGTCTACCCAAGAAAAAGTAGATTAATGGTTGAGACACCCAAGTGGGCACCCTAAGGAATAAATGGGAAACACATGGATGACAAGTAGCTTCTAAAGTTCATACTGTTTACATATTCACCTAATTAGCTGTGTTGAGCTGAAAGGATGTATTGTCTCTTTACCTTAAGCAACAGAAAGCTATAGTTACATTCTTGTTACACCTTATCTGCTTGTTTTGCTTTGTTCTTTGTGGTTTTTTTCCCAGGCTGCTTCTGGCAGACAAGTTTGCTGCTTTAAGAGTAGCTGTTTAAACCTTATGTTGCAGGTCCCATTGATTTTAACTGGTTGTAGATGCTCAGCAGTCATAAGGAAGTTAGTGGTGTGCATCTGCATCCCAATAGCATTTTAAATAAATTTGTCTTCTCTGATTGTCAAAGGGAAATAGCAGGCATACTTACACTGCTTAAAAATGATGTTTTTTACAGTTCCTGAATCTATTTTTTGGTTGCAGACTAGCAGTTACTATACAAATAGCGTACACTTGTAGTGAAGGCAAGTCTTGGATAGATGTGTAGAATGTATCCAGTTTTTATAATCTGGTAAACTGCCTTTTTGTTAAGTGATTTGTTTTCAGACTTGGTTGACTGGTGGTTCTTTAGAATTCTTGAACTATACCAAAATCATCAATCTAACACAAGATTTCAAAATCATTTTTCTTTAGAAAGATTCTGATCTTCAAGAGATACATAACTGAAGCTTTTATATTGCATAATGTTGTTCTTGCCATCTAGAGGATTAAAGAAAGGGCATGGAATGGAATGGAGCATTTTTAGTGCTCGAGGATGTCTTGTAGTTGGTTCAAATTTTTTTTACTGTCTTCAGCAGAGCACATCAGCTGTGGTGTGAACAAATGTTACACAAGTTCCTCTGAGCGCACACTCAGTACATATTGTTCCTTTCGTTTGCAAAATTAAGTTGCAAGTTTTGAGCAGGATACAGGCATTTTCCTCATCTGAGGAATTAACATGTTTAACAAATTTTGGAAAGCATGTGTAACTTGAACTCTGCTACTGAATACATTGTACTGACTTCAAACTGAGCAGGAATTCTGGAAACATTGACCAAGTGGTGAGAATTTCACCCTATTTAATCTTAAATATCTCCTGAGTAGGTGATTGAGATGACTTACTGCAGTTGTGACTTTCTGCTCATGCCACCAGGCTGAAGGAGGGTTCATGATGCACAGCTGTCTGTGGGACTGGTATCCCAAGGCCAGTGTTAGGCAGTGGTCTCTCTGGGCTTGTTTCAAACTGGCTTCTGACTTCTCAGGGAAATATTACCACTATGCTCACTTAACCTTTCTGACTTAGTTGAACACCTTTGTGGAACGACATAAAGACATGATGCTACTGCGAGCGTCCTGAGGTTGGGACAGAAACGGGCAGGCTCCAGAACTGCTGGGCTGGCACCTTGCTCAGCTCCCCACATTCCCAGCTGGTGACACTTCCAGCGCTCTTTCATCCACATGGGTACTTTTGCTGGACCACTGGCGATGTGCTCACCTCTAAAGATAAGTGCTGTATTGCCCATTTAACTACAAGTGAAGTGCAAATTATTATGTCAATAATGCTTCGAAGAAAAAGTTGAATGTTTATTTTCAAGGCTGTTTGCAAATCCTTAGTGTTTTGTCCCTTTTTCTTCTTTTTCTTCCCCCCCTGCCCCCCCCCCTCTTTCCAGGCCCCATAGCAGCTAACTTGCTTTGGTGCGTACGCTAGATGAAGGATGGAATCTTTCCAAGAAGCCTGAGCACGTTCTGTCTGTGAGATGAATGCTGCTGCAGCCTGCTTCTGAGCTTCCTCACCTAAAATGCAGTGACTTTGTAAAACTCACATTTATGCTCTGAACCAATAAAACACATGGGAAAGGCAGCCACGTGTGTCTTAAAGTGTTTGTAAGTAATTACCCAAAACAGACCTGGTAAGTGTACCTGAAGCAACTCCCTATGCTACCTGTGGGGATGGGCCGTCCTGTAAAAGCCGTGCTCAGGTAACTGTTCTTCGCGGGCCGTGTCCAGCGCACGCTGCCCTATTACTCTGCAGATACTTTGTGTTGTGCAAGGGAGGGGGGGGGAAACGCGGCGAGTACAGGGTAGAACTGGAGCCCTCCCCGCGGAGGTGCCGCGAGACCCCGCTTCCCGCCCAGCGCCGCCTGAGGGGAGCGGCGCCGCCCCGCGGAGCCTCGGGACCCCTGGGCCGCCGCCCTCCTCACAGCGCGGAGGCGGGCAGCCGTACCCCCGGGTGTGCAGGGAGCTCTCCTGCGCTGCGGGGGTACCGGCAGAGGAAGCGGGAAGTGGCCGCCCCGCCTTCAGGAGGGGAGAGGACCGTGTGTCGTAGGGTGCGGGGGGCCGGGCGCCCCAGCCTCGGCAGTGCAGGCGGGAGTGTTGCCGCCTGCCACAAACCCCGGTGGTTTCCGTGCACACGGACGGTGTCGGGATGCGAGCACGGCTTCCTGCAAAGCGGGGTCGTGGCAGGAGGGCCGGCGGGGCCGGGCATCGACCGCCTCACGGGGCCGAGCACCCGCTCCGGGGTCGAGCCGCCGGCAGCTGCCCTCGGCCTCAGCCGCTGTTGGGGCCGGTGCCCCGGTGTGACTGGGGCTGTCTTCCCCGGGAACGGGCTCATCCCCCCGGGGGCAGCGGGCCTGGCCGGCCCGCGGGCGGCGGTCCTGGTGAGGGGGCACCTGGGCCTCGACCCGACCGGGCCCGGGCTCCACTCCCATCAACCCGGGCCCCGGCAGACAGCCGGCGTCGTGCCACAGTCTCCCTAGCCGGGCCCTCCTTGCGGGTAGGGCGCTTTTCTGAGATCGGAGCAGCAGCTCACACCCGCCCCGGTCGCTCTCAGGCGTTTCTGTGGGGCGGCCCCATCGGGGGACCCCACGCCCACCATCAGGGGGTGCCAGTGAGGACTGCCAGCCGCCTCGGGTGGCTTCGGGGACATCTGCCTCAAAAGAACACCGCTCGCGTTGTCTTGGAGCACGGTCTCACAGGCCCGGGTGGCCTCTGGGGACCTTTGCCCAGGGTCCTGACAGGGATCCTGGGCAGCTGCGCCCCTTGGCCATATAGCGCTGGGGATGCCAGGTACAGGCTGTGCCGTGTGGACACCTCGCTACTGTGCTGTAGTGCTTGGGGTTAAAAAAACGGGCTTGGGTTGGTCCGGGGGCATCGATGAGGAAGCTGCTGATACTGCATTACCTGCATTACAGTATCGGTAACTGTGTAACGCAGGTGTGCGCAGCCTATTTACTGCTCCAGCTGCCCCAGAGGGCTGGCGTGCCCGGCAGAGGTGCCCTGCAGAGATGCCCAGGGTGACCCTCCTGGGATAGGCCTGGCCTTGAGCCCCCACTGCACGCAGCCCCGTGCTCACCAGCTTGGACCTGTTACGGCTCAAATATGAGGCAGGGTATTTTCATATGTGCGTTTTAATTAATTTCTAGTCACCGTTGTTTCATTTTTGGTGCTTAGCAGGTATTCCCAAGAACCGTAGCTATGATAGGAAACAGACTTTACCCAAAATGTTTTCAGAAGCTGGTCCTGCTTTTCTGTATTTTCTTGCACAGTGTAATTAGACTAGTCCTTCCTCTTTCAGTAGCAATGTAGTTTGCATAAGTAGATAGAGTTATTTAATTGTTTTTAACCACCCTGTCCACATCAGAGATGAAATTACTTGTTTAATTTTTCTTCAAATTAAAAAAAAAAAGTTTCTTGTCATGAGAAATGCACTCTTCTTCAGAATGTATTTCTTTTGTGGTATTTACTCTGCAACTCTCTAACCAATTTATTTACCTGGTGGAGATCCTTATTAGAAATTTCAGATGCTAGTGGAAAATGCAATACGAATAACAGTTCTTTGGGGTTTTTCCCTGTTTCTGATTCAAGGATGTTCATCTGGCTGGTCTCCCTGCTGCTTTCTTGCCTTCTGTGATTTGTTACTGTGCAAATTGGTGGTAGCCATTAAGCATCGCTATGGAAAAATGTGCTCATCTTTGAAGTGGTGTTTTCTGTTCTGCTCCAGGAGCTCTTCTGATTTACCTGCGATAGGCTTTCGAAGTAAGTCATACAATACTTCCCATTCAGTGGAGATTCCTGAAGTGTGGAATCATATTGGACAAATAGCTAACAGTATTCAATATCAGTGGTTCTCTTGTGGCAACATACTTTCTCAGGAGTTAGGTTTAATAATAGAAAACAAAATGATTGCAGCCTTAAAGCAAATAATAAAACTTAGGACATTTAATCTTTAAATTTGAGTCTATTATGCAAACTGGAGACTAAACACAGCTGATAGGGTTAACCCTATTAATTAGTCCTAGAACTTTCTTCCATAGTAAGACCACTTCTTGGAAAGAAAAAGAATTTAAAACAAAGTAGTTTATATTTCATTTATCACAACTCTTCATTAATAGTTAGAGTGAACTCCCTTTCAATCGTTTATTTGGAAGTTTTCATGAGTTATTTTTATCACTACCTGCCAGTTTTCTTTAGCTTATGACACTGTAGTGCTTTCTGTAAAGATCAAAATGATTAAATGATAATAAACTTTCCAAACTGCTTTTTGCTTAAGGATATAGAATGAAATGTTTAATTTTACCTTTAAAGTTGTTTTTTTCCTTTATTTAGTTTCCATCTAAATGAGAACACAAATTTAATAGAGTCAGGTAAGTTTTCTGAGAAGTGGGTCGCAGTCTCATACGGTACTCTCTGGTATCATGATATGTTGTCTTGTGACTGCTATATAAAACGTCACAGGTGGTAAGGGGATGGGTGGACTAGTTGGTCTTGGAGGTCTCTTCCAACCATAATGATTCTATGATTCTGTGACTCTAAGTGAGCTGAGCTCGGCCTCCCCTGCAGAGGTTCACCTACATCAAAAGCGAGGTTTAGAGTTCAAGCAAGTTTTCCTATGAAAAAACTTTTCTTCTACTTTTATTTCAAGACATGCAGGGTCCTAAAATTTAAATGTTGGTGAAGACCCTTGTTAGGCTTTAAGTAGTAGTAGTAATCTTTTTTCCTTTTAATTTTAGGGAGCAGTTTAATGTATCTCTTTTTCATTATGTAACTAATTCAGTGGGTGAACATGAGCTTAACAAAAGTTTAGTGCAACCAGCTTAAACGCAAAGTACAGTAACAGCTAATCCTAATATTTGTTCATGTATTCTTTTTGAATCATTTGCATGCCTTTTCTCTCAGGGTATTCACACAAAATTTTAGAAGATGCACTAACATGTCTTTTCCATAATTTACTGGGTTTTATGACCAGAAGCTTTTGTGGTTTTAATCCTATGGTTGTGTCTGTAGCTAACACCATCATCATTTCAAATGGGAGTCTGTGAACTTCCATCGTGTTTCATCATGTCTCCATGATGGTTAAAACAAATGACAATGAATTTCTATAAATAATACCCCTGCATATTTGCAAATAAAGTTTTTTTAAAAAATCACATTTTGAAAATCATACAGATTTTTGTAAAAGTTAAAGTGAGCTCTGCAGGTGTTCTCAAAAGACTGATTACAAGAGTCCCATTCTTACTGTGTGTCAGCTGAAAACTATTCTTGCAGGCAGAAATTTAAGTTTGAACTGAAATCAGTTTTGAAAGAGGAAGGGCAGCCTGTTCAAATACGTGTTTCTGTGCTCTACTAAATCTAAAATACGTATCTGTGTGGTGAAGTGGTTCATAGAAACAGAGAAATAATTTGATCTGGGCCAGCTGCAAAAGTTGAAGTTAGTGGATGAAATTAAGTTGTTTGACCAAGTGCTTGTTCTAACCAGAAAGGATTTTATCCATATGTTCTTGGAATATGATCCATACCTGTAACAGCTTGTAGTAACTTGTGCTTCTCTGATGAGTTTTTTTTTTTTTGCTTATTCTTGCTGAAAATTGCAGCAGTATGGAGCAATGCCAGCTCTCCTGTCTGTTGTTTAACAGCTTTTGACCCTTTTACAGTAAAGAGTTAACCTTATTTATCTTGTTTTTATTAGGAATAGGTAGTATTCTTTGTGTAAAAGAAGATACTTTTCTGATGCTATAATTTCAACTTGTCCCACTTTTTAGGGTGGGACTCTCCCTAAAGTTTCGTGTGATATGTTTTGGTGGGTTTATTCTGAGTTGCTAGAGACTTAACTTCTCTAAAAAAGCAACAACTGTTCTTTGTATGTAATAAATACACACAGAAAGCAAAGAACCAAAGAGTGTTTTGGTTTTGACATTGGTTAAAAATGTCTGAAGCGTATAGAATCTTCACTGCACAACCTCCCTCCCTCAGTTTTCGTATAGCAATTCCTAAAGGGAAGGCCTCCTTGATAGTCCTCCAGAGGGCGTATGACTTCTTGTTGAGGAAAGATGTGACTCAGGTTTTTTTCAATCTATTCCTTAAGAAAAGCACAGAGGAAAAAAATATAAAAAGTAGCAAACATTCTAGTTTTGTCTCTGTTTTTCTAGTGGATGAATTCTTAGATGTTTGATAGGATGTATGCAATCTATACAGAAGCAGTTAAAGTTTAGTGCTGTAAAAATAGTTTAGAAATGTTCTATGCTGGCAACTTCTAGGCAATCTGCTGGAAATGTGCATCAGTGGACATACACACGTAGGATCATGGTGCCTGTGCAAATATGATGTGTTGTTATTAATTGAAGAGAAGGGGCTGCTGCTTTAGTTGATTTTATCAGTGAAGTTAGATGCATCCAAAGTTACTTGATTTTTATTCGTAAATTTTGACAGCTATGTCCGTTATCATTAATTGATAGAAAATACCTCAATAAGCTGTTATTGCTATTGCTTAAAAAGCATTTGGCTTTCCTGGGAAAATATTAGGGTCAGTAGGATGTGACTATTACGTTTATATTGTATGTGCCTCCAAAAATATTTTAATATACTAAAGACTATAGGTACCTAGTTTGATAGAAAAAGTATTCTTTGAGTCATAACACTTGACTTTCAATTCCTTGTTCCATAGTAAGTGTTCCAGCATTCATGTTTATTTTTACATTTCCTTTTGCTATTGTTTCCAAACTTCGATGTATGGTGTGAGGAAGTAAAAGTGACAACTTTCCTGACTTGATTTTCTCACCTGCAAGTCACTAGATGGTGCCATTTCACTTCACTGGGATCAGAATCAGGTTAGCTATAGAACAACTTGGTAAATTTCAGAAAAAGAGTAGTGGATATCTAAGTTGTCTAAGGCTACGCAGTAAGTGGGTTACAGTTCTAGGTTAGAACAGGGGCAGTCAAGAAAGGCCTTTAATGTAGTCAAATGATGTAAAACCAGTACCACCAAAACTTTTAACTGGTTGTGTGAGCTGTTTTTTTGCCTGAGGCTTCCAAGCCACCATCTCTTTGTTATTTACTTATTTTGTCAAGAGCCAAGCACGTACTAAACGTGCGTGTTAAAGAAACGGAGACTTCAGCATATCTTTGTTCTGGATACTTACCTGTGTCAGCTTGTGCTGTTCTTGGCAGTTGGATACCTCCACTCCAAGTGTTATACAGCCATGTAAGGCCATCCAGCGGTCACTGGTGCTTCTTTATGGACTCTGAAAGATGTACATGGTGGGAATCTTTTTGTGCGTGTTACAAAGCCTTCTGTTTGCTTTTGCTGGGCTTAATTAAAGTACAGGGAATTTGAAATCTGTCTGTAAACATGTACTTGTTGAATGGGCAGCCAAAACTGAAACAAGGTGTCAGATTTTACTTTTCTAAATGGTCCTGATTGTCTGTCATTTTTGAACCATAGAATATATAAATACTGCCTTCTTTTGAAGAGGCCTGTGGGGCAGGTTAAGCTCCGGTTTACATTTTGTAGTGATGAAAAAACATGTTTGTCTTTTTTTTAAGCAGAAGGAAAACCAAGGAAAATAAAATAAAGTGAAAGTGTTAATACAAAGATTTAAATATTCCTTGCAAGGTAATAATAGAAACCTCACAGTGTCTTTTTGAATTTTTATGTCCCAAGCTGGATTTGTGCTTAAAAAAATCCCACACCACAATTAAGTTATAAACTGATATTTCAAAATATATTCAATGCGTAAGAATAACTATTTACAGTTTTATTTTAGAATTTTGGGAAGTTTGATTACTTGGAAATAATAACTTGGAAATAATATAAAAGCAATGGTTGGCAGTGGTTGGCTGAGCTACTTGGTGATGGCATCAGGTCTTGTGCATTCAGCCATCAGTTTCATTTCCTTAAGGTCTTGACAGTAGGAGAAGGGGAAAGTGGGGCAGATTATCAGGCCGCTATAGAACGAGCAGAGGTACAAACTGATGGTTTATTTGTAGTGTGAAAGTTGAGGGGAATATTCCACCCAGCAGTTGTGCAGTTCTGGGTATCCAGCTACCCAGCCATGGGATATAATTAATTTTTCAATCTATCTTTGTAGTTTGCTGTGTTGCTTCAGTTTGGGGTTAATGGGTCTGCTGATCTCGAGCACTGAAATGGGTGAAACTCTGGGACAGACAGCTGCAGCTAACACACTGCTTATTAAAGGGTTTTTGAAATGCTCTAATTTCTTTAAAATTACATCTTTTAATTTCACCTCCCTAGCTGTTTGATACCAACCATCTCTTCTCATGTGAAGAACTCTGGATGTTACTTACATTCCTGCTATTTGATTGATCTATCTTTATTTTTATTTTTGCAGACTTTCCTGCATCCTCACTGTGAAGGTAGCGTAGTGCCATCCTTTATTTACCCTCATCCTCATGTGGAATTAGGTTTTCTTCACTGTAGGTGCCTCCCTTCAAAATCTGAAACACTGCTTCTGGTGCAGGGACAGAGATTTCCTTTTGGCTTATCAACATTCCAGATAGTGTCTAATATTCTCCCTCTATAATCTCTGTACACATTTAGAGCAACTGATGCCTTCTTGAATTTAAGAGGATGAAAAGAAAATCAATATTTGTTTGCTTCATAACGTGGCTTTTGCCAGACAGCTGTTTGAAATGCACAGTTCAAACCTCCTTATAGATAACCACACATCTGAGAACTTCATAGTTCAGTTGTAGCTTTCTGCAATAAGACGACAAATTATTCAATATGAAATTTATATGTTTAACTGTGGGTAACAGATTTAAAGTTGAAGGCTAGATCTTAAATTTAGATGAGAATTACTGTATTGATCTTGCTACAGAATTAATGAAAAGAACATTTTACTTCGACACAGTAAGCTTTGCAATAGCAAAGCAACTCCATTTTCTTCCAGCATTTTAGCTGAACTCAAGAAGCCTTTTTAATTTTTTTTAAAAGCTTCTATATTTAAGATGCTTTTTTCAGAAGTTAAAATTTGCTTTTGTTGGGATTAACTTTTAGGGGTACATGTTAAAAGTAATCCCTTTTGGATTTGTTTTCGTACATTAGATATGATACTTCCAGAACTGATTGTGACTCAATGCTCCTGGAGCAAATTTTGAAATGAACTTAGTTGTGCAAGATATGTTGTACCCCTATACTGTTCACAGCGGAGAAAATGTAAAAATAAGGTATTTGTCATGATCCTGCTGTACACAACTTTCATCAGAATGGTCTTGTGACTGGTCAACCAGTTTGGACAAAGTTCCCTTCAAACTTTGTTGTACAAACTATGATGGGATGGCCTGGAGTAAGTTCTTCTTTCTGAAGAAAACAAAACCTGGTAGCTGCTATGCTGATAACCCCTTCCCGAGGGGAGAAATTCTTGACTAAACCAGGAAGTAAGGCAGTCAGTAAAGACCTCTGTGAGGATAGTCATATTTGCTTACAGGAAGTGAATACTCTTGCGTTTGCACTTGAGATTATATAGTCACACTATAGGTGCATTGTAACACAAAGGAACGGGTTTCCTTCTATCACAAGGAAATGGAAGGTGAGCTCCTCATCCCTTGTGGCATCCAGTTATCTCATTTCTTTTCTGGTTTACGTTACTTAGGCTTCATTTCTGCTATTGGAGCCTCAAAAATGGGTCATTCCTTTTAAAAAAGAGTGAATTGTGATTTTTATAACGTGATTTAATTTATTATGTTAGTGTATTAACTACATCTGTCATTCTGATCATACTTGTTTTTTCCAGATATCTGAAATGTTGTGTATGTAAGAATGACAAAAGACATGTCCCGGAAAGTATGAAAAAAATGTGATCCTTCAATAGTTTTATTAAATGATAGTGGCTAAAGAGCCCAGAAAACATATCAATCTATATTCTTTCAACTCGGGGACCACTGATAGTGCAAACTGGTAATACAGTCAGTATTAAGGATAAACAAAAATTCCCATGTGCTAGCATTTTCAAAGGCAGCATGGATTTCATAGGAGAGCGTGTTACAAGTGGGAGTAGCAGGAATACGATTTGTGTGGATTCCCCTTCAGTTTGTTCTTTTGCTTAAGAAATCATTATGAAGGAGACATTTTTTTTTTCCGAATGTGTAGTATGTTTTCTTTGCTGGTAACATGAGACTTTTCTTCACAGTAAGCATATAGGACTTGGCTGAGGTTTTTATACTTCTTTTTACAGATGCCAAGGATGTTGCGTGCAAAAAAGTGATTGATCAATGTTTCTAGTCAGCTGAGCTGAAGCTTAAAATACTAATTAAAATGTTAGTCTTTAGAAGAAATAAGAGAAACCGAAGAAACATCATAAAAATTTATTAACTATTCTTGTCTTTAAACACCTGTATTCAAAGAGTAAGGTTCCCCATAGCAAACAAATGCTGCTTTTTAAGTAATTCCAAACATTTCAACAAGGTGATCTTCATGTGCTTGTTTATGTGAGATAAAATGCTGGCAAATGCAATGTACTTAGTTGTTAGATTATGCTCTTAAATTTCATGTACAGTAAGTATTAATAAATTATTTCTTCTTTCACTTGCTTTTGACATCAAACAATTTTCTTGGGGTGATGGAAAGGGAAGAATCTAAAACATAAGTGTGCATCTGCCATCTTTAAGGGAGAAAACACATACAACAACAATTTCATTATTTAAAATCACAAAGGTGGTGGCGGTGCTACTGAATGTAAAATGGATCTAAGTGTAAAGTTCAGATTGGAATTTACCCACTAGTGTTTAGCGGCATTCAGGTCTGAAGTTATTTCAGGTATAAGCCTGTGCTCAGTCACTTCCTGCCTGTATAATGAAGTAAAAGCATTTCAGACCCTCACTCTGCAGGTCAGATTCATAGGAATTCTGTACATATGCGGGGCTAGGCTGGCCAAACCCTATTCTTCCTGAAGTCAGTGACATCTCACATTGTCTTCAGTGGAAACAGAGTTAGGTCTCTGCTTCTCACTTTCAAAAATGCATAATGAGACTCAAGAAGATGTAGCTTATGAGATTTGAAAAGATAATTTTGATTATTTTCTAATCATTAAATTACTAAATTTAGAGAACTAAATCAGTGAAACCATCTACAGTATAATTGCAGTTGTAATATCTACTGTAAAATCAAGCAAGAACCCATGATTGAATGGCAAGTCTGCTCAAAAGCAGCAGCATCAATGCATTATCTCCACATCATTCATACACACACTGTAAGTAAGAGTAGCATAATACAACAAGATGCTTCTCTAATTCCAATGACAGCCAGAGGCTGACATCTGTAACAGATTTGTGAGGCTGTGTGGTAACTGAAAGTGAGCTGTTTCTCTCAAAGTAGCGTTTTTTCAGCACCAGGTTCCTGGGTTGGAACCCCATTAACAATCCATGTGGCATTCGTTGCATTTACACTTGTCCTTTCCTCTTAATATCTGTATTACAAAGCCACTGGTGAATGTACTAGCATCATTTGCTGTGATTTTAAAAACTACCCGCTGAACAACCTAGTTGAAATTCTGATCTCAAATGCACATTGCCCTTTATCTTGTTCATATTCATGATACTAAAACCAATATCTTGATTCAGCAGGGAAGAGTGCTTGTAGCTTGATGAGTGTCTTCAAATTTGAATACCTGTGGGAATATCTCTGCTAAACAAACCATAAAATTGGAGTTTAGGATTAACTGTAAAATCAATTATAAAACCCAAACTCAGTAGGCAGCAAACATGAAAAGAATGTAGTGAGGAATTTACCTCAGGAGTATTCACTCATCGTATCTCCCTGGAAAACAAGAGAACAAGGTCTACAGAAAACATTTAGCTGGTATGTTTTTAGAACACTCTTGAAGCTTATCATTAGCCAGGAACAAGAGACGTGTTCCACCAATGCAAAATAAATCAGTGCTATGAATGACAAGGGGCTTTTGTGACAGAACAGGCCATCAAAGTTTGGAGATGTCTTCTTCCTCCTTGTACGTTCCTGGTTTGTAGATTACTCCTTTGTTATCTTCACCTCTCTTTTTGCAACTAAAAAAACACAAATGTATTAAATGATTGTGATTCCAGTGAAGGAAAAGCATAATTCGTTACTTAAAATCACCCATTATTCATGCATGAGATGATTATTTTTCTCTGTACCAGTGCAAATGTCACAGTAGCTTATTGTTACAAATATTTCAGAACACATTGTGTGTGGCAGAGACAATGCTGATTGCAAAGCATTGTCAGGCTGCAGAAATGTTTGTGATCTTAGCCTTTTTCCAGAATTTGGCTTCGGTGGCAAACAGTCTGGCTAAATGATCTCTTGTCAGTACAGATTTCTTCCCCTTAAATGATGTGATCTTTGGGAAAGGTTGTTTTCTAAAACTCCATTCCCCTCTTGAGGAATGTTCTAGGAAAGCATGGAAAGATGGAGCAGCAATGCTAGCAAAAAGAACAAGAGAAAGAACAACTGGCAACTGAGAAACAGAAAAACTGGTTAAGTCTGTTATCGACCCAGCCTGCTAGTCCCACTTTATCCGGAAAGGGAGTCTCGTTTCCGAACTGCGTGTTGGATCGATCAGTACCTAGAGTGAAAAGCACTTCTGTGATCTCCCAGGTACTCACATACAATTCCCTGTTTCCTGTCCTTGTATCTTTTAAGGGTTTACATGAGCGCTGTTTCAGTAATTATTATTTTGTAGAAAAACAACCTTATATGGTTGCTTTCCGCAAAACCCAACAATTCCTACAATGGCAGAATGGTGTCCTCTGTGGCACAAAGATTGCAGCAAGTTGATACCTTTTAGGCATATAAACATATTTTGCTGAGAATAAAACAGAATTACTTTGGAGTATATGATACAGGAGAAATAACGTGTACACTGATCAAAACAAATTAAAGCTTGTAGGAACAGATCATATCTTATAAAAGGTCAAACATTACCACTATAAAAACTGTGCAAGGTTTTGAACACACAAGCACTTCTTTGTGTCAGAAGTAAAATTTGATTTGACTTCGTTTCCTGTGATGTGGCAGCTGGACGTCTTACCTTTTCCTCTTCAGTAGCCAGAAGGCTACCGCAAGAATGATGAGAACTCCCAGAATGCAAGCTATCACAACAGAAACAACAAAACCTAGGAAAAGAGAGAAAGTGTACAAAACAGTTAATTTCATTTACTTGAGAGGAGAAAGTTAGTCTCTAATCCATTGTAACATTTGCATTCTGCATCTGCAGCTTTCCCACAGCCTGCTCATACCACTTTGCGATTATGGAATGGATAACTTTTCAGAGACATATACTGGAACGTCCTAACCCCACAACTGGATCCGCAGTTCACAACGCTGTGAATTTAAACACTCGCTGAAGTCACAAGCCAATGTGCAGGCACAGGCATAGCAGGTCAGAAACTCTTTGGGTTTCAATGCTACAGTGTATAGGAGAGCATAAGCAAAACTGAAGAACCCAAGCAACTAAGGATATTAAATTTGATGCCTTTTGTTTTTTCAAGGCAGAAAGAACACCATTGAATGCAGGCATCTGAAAAGAGATATGCTTTGCTGTTGAGAACTTTGCTTAAAGGCATCTAATAAGGTAAGAAAGAATTCAGAATATTAGTGTGAATAACTGAGTGGTCTCATGTTCGCATTGAGATGTTAAGCATTATCATTATGCCATCTTTGATAATGAACTCCATATATACTATTGGCAATGAAAATATCTTTATTTTGGCCTTCCCAAAGATCCTGTAGGTGAGGACTCTTTCACTCTTTTCTTAACTGCATTTTCATAATTAATTTACACATTATTTTTTATATTTTATCACATGACTGTTTCCCTCTAAGCAACATCAGAACCCTTTCAGAGTGAAGCTGACAGGTTTCATGTATTCCATCTAAATATTCTCTCTTATTAAATCAGCTGTTGAGAAAACAGAAATGTAAAACCTGGAGTTTAACCTTATCCCATTTAACCATTAGAGGCTTTATTGATTTTAAGTCCCACTAAACAGAAGCAGCTTGCAATCCACAGAGAAGAAGAAAAACTGTATTTTAAAAAGGATTAGTTTTGTTTTAGTAAAGGGGCTTCAAATGGACAACAAAATATAACACCGAATAGGTAGTTGCAGAAAAAGAACTTGTAATTTGAAGAGGAAATGTGGGATTGTTAATAGTGAGCATGAATTTAGATTTTAATTACTGGCATCAAAATGTGGATGACTGAACACTTCAGTCGTTTGCATTTTTTAATACAAAACAGCTCAATGGCCCCATCACGTGGTTTGTGTGGTCAGGTGACGATAGCAGCCCTCAGTCTTGACGCTGAAAAGGCAGAAAGGTTGCTCTGGAAACTTACCTGCTTTAGTAGGGGACTGGGGTGTGCACAACAGGATTTCTTTGACAAATTTCTGTGGTTGCCTGGCCCAAGCCATGATTCTATGTCTGGCCTCCTGTTCTTGATAAGTGTGCTCTGTTCCTACCTGTGATACAGCCGGCTGCATCAGTCTGGGCACGTGAGGCCAGCAACCAGGTGCACTTTAATTGTGCTTCTACAGAAACCTTTTTATTTCTTCTCCTTTTTTCCTTTTTTTTTCTTTTTTTTTTTTTTTTGAGGTGAGGAGCTGCACCTGTGGGGAAGCCTTTGCGACCGTAGTAGGTAGAATGCGAGATTACAGGGCCGGTGAATACCTTTTTTGAAATGGGTAGTACATTTTTCTATGGTTCACTGATAGAGTCAATGAGCTTTTGTAATTAAATGTACTTAGACAAAATGGGATTTCTAGGAAAGCAGCACTGAGCAATGCCTTTGGTAGCCATAGAGACCAGTTCTTGGCTGAGAACAGCAGGATGGGCAATAACCCATAGAATTCAACTCTGCTAAGTCATGCCGACTTGATACATTTTAAGATACATTGAAAATGCTTTTATAACTGGTGATGCCTCTGCATAGGAGCCAAATAAGGTGGCTTACCAGAGAGAGAGCCAAATGTTATTCTTGGGTTTGGCACTGGTTCACTGCAACAATTTTGGGAAAGTCACATCTAGGTCAAATTTTCCCTAGGGAAGAATAATGCTTACACTATTTCTATGAAATGTTTAGAGATTCCTGGATGAAAAGAATAGTATCTGATTTTCAGTTACTGGGATCATGGATTGTAAATCTCTATGTGTGATTTACAGAGAGAAGGTAGTAAGATGCTGAAGGTCAGCTTAAGAAACAGATGGAAAACTGCATTTCTAACTGAGAATCACTGGCTCATAGATGCGTTTCACATACCTTTCTGAAGTCCACCAGGTATTGAATCTTAATGAATTAAGACAGTAGAAAAAATAACAGTTGGATTTCTAGGATTCTGTGGTGAACTGGTCTTAAACATAAAGTAGCTGCTCACTCCAGAACTTGTGTTACTTAAGTAAGTGTTTCTGCAGTGGTGTTGCTATAGTAAATTGTTGAGATCTAATGCGGAGCTGGAGAATAGGAAGACATGGCTTGTGGTTCAAGCCATACAGTCAGTCGTTTGGAACAGTTAAATATTTTTTACTCCAGTAAAAATGCAAAGAAATGAAGATGAAATCATTAGATCTCAATGAGAGAAATGTGCTTAAGTAGTAAGGACAGTAGCATCAACACACTTATTTAAATAATTACTAAGTTATGTGCAATAATTCCAGAGAAGGTGCTTGAAAGAAACTTTGTGGTATAATTATGTCCCTCTTATGAGAATCTTTAGAAAAGTTTCAAAATATTTCCATGAGAACTGAAATGGTCCCTAGCCACAGAATGACTTCTGAAACTGTCTCTCGGTTTTATCTCAAAGATGGAGATTTGCTTCAAATAAGGGCCAAATGCTGCTGATGCTCCACACTGCTCTGGTTGGGAGTTTTAATGCAGCTGCAGTTTTAAAACAGTTCTTCCTCATAAGATGGCCTTTTTTTTTTCCATTTGTAGCACTGAACCATACAATCCAAGGTTACAAATTATTTTGATTTGTGAAGTTTGAATTCCTCAATGACCTCTTCTGATTCTATGTAATTTCCCAAAAACAATCTCCCTGAAATGCAAAATTGTGATTCCCTTTTAAATGCGCACATAAAAACAATCCTGATATTGCTGAGAACCGGCAAATGTCACTGGTGAGACAAGGCCAGCTCAAGCACTTAATGCTGACGGAAACAGCTCAGCTGTAGAGAACTGTTTAGTGTTTGTAGTGGCAGTAAATATTTCTGCTCAGCATGACAAAGCCAAACATGTCTTCCTTCTTGTATCTTATTGCCTTTGATCAAAAGGGTTGCGGAGCTTGTCTGATACCCATCGTGGAAAAAACCCTTCTTATATACTCTTTGAATACCTTATTCCCATACAAGTTGTCCATGCAACAATGCAGTAAGAGAAGAAAAGGGAACAAAGTGAACTGCAGGAAAATGAGATTGCTATGTTTTTGTAGTGGTACAGTGCAACAGGACTGCCACTTCAGTATTTCAGGTTTATACAAATCACTATGCACTGCTTCTTTGCATAGAAGCGTTCGTACAACTTACCTTCACGGAAGGAGATAAAAACCAGTCTTTCATGAAATTCTTGAATGTTTCGGAAGTTATCAACCATTTCTAGGGGTTCTGGGTCATCACTCTCTGTGCAGTACATGGCTGTTTCCAGTGCCAGTAACTATAAAGGGAAGCACCGTGTTCAGCTCCCAGAATACAGAAAAAACAATGACAGTGTATGATCACAGAGAGTGTGTGTTTGAAATCAAAGGGGTAGTCAAAGGAAGGGGATACATTAAGTAATACTTAAGTCTTGCGTGGCCTTTGAGCTCAAATACAGAATAATATGTAAACAGTGTGACATCTCCAAACCCATACCTGTATTTTGTTTACATTCTGATAAAATTAAACCTGCTTAGTAATTATCTGCCAGGAAAACTGGATGGGAGGAAACATGGTGGCCCTTGCAGCATGTTCTCCCTAGCACAGTCTTGACAGCTAAGCAGTACTAAAAGCTACTTGATGAAAGAACTCTCTGCTTTGGTAAAGACATGATCTGGCAGAGTGGACAAAGTTAAGGATGGACTTTCATAACAAGGAGCATGCAGTAATTTGATCGGTGATTTTGATAATATTTTCCCCTGTGTTTATAATTAGGTGAATCAGAAGATAGTGGTTGGGAGTTTCTAGTCTATGTAAGGGGCCACATAAGAACAAAAAAGTTAATTAAATGAGCACAAAAGACATGAGTTGGAGAAAAGCCAGGGAATTCAAGGTTGACAAATAACACATCACATGTTTTCGAGAAACTTAACATCTACCCCACCTATCATACCTAAGTCAGTCAGGATCAAAGCAGCATTGAGATACTTAGTGAATAGGGTTCAGACATGAAGCCTGAACAAAAATGATCTGGAAGCGACTCACGGAAAGACGCAAAGTAGCGAGTAAGTGCATAGTGAAAACAGAAATTAATCTCACTTGACTGTGATTTTTCAAGCTGTTACTCTACCAATTGCTGTGCAGTTGTCTGTCTTTTATTTATTCCGGTCAACTGAAAGTGTGTTAAATACAAACAGAATAAGATACTGATTTATATCAGTTCTATACTGTTCTTCCCAGTTAAAGGATTTTAGCAATGGTCATCTTTCAGTTTTACAGGAATGTAAGAGAAATCCACAAATGAGAACATGTGTTTACTGTTCTTTAGCAGACACCAATGAGGAAAACACGTGCTGTATGTAAACTTGCCTGCTCTTGTGAAATTTTAACAGGGTGTCGGAAAACTGTCCAGAGAACGCTAGGGTAGCAAGGAGGAGTCGTCAGGGATCCTTCATAGCGATAGTACTCATCCAGTCTGTCAGGAAGCAGTTCTTGAATATTGAAACCAGGGACTTGGACCGTTTGATCTAAAATAGGGGATTCATGTTAAATGCTGCGTCGTTACTACACAGATAGTACATTCATTACACCGGTGAACTGAATTTGCTTTTCAGTAAGTAGGATGCTTTCAGTTATATCACTAGGAAAAGAAGAAGATGTTTTAATAGAGATGTTCCCAGCTTAATAAAGAATACAGCTTTTTAGGTTTCCTATGTACAAATCTTGTCTTAGATACAAAATCAGAATCCTGTAAGAGAAACTGTGGCCTTATCAACCAAAACCCACCATGTGCGAGAAATAAGGCCCAATCAGGAACACGTGGTGGATGCTAGCCATACACTTTTCACAGAAATGCACTGCATTTGTAAGTCTTTCACAGTTTGTGACGGGTTTGCCTGGGATTTCTGGACTCTTCCTTCAGCCGGTTCAGTCTCTCTCAGGATCGCATCTGATACTCTTAGCCATTCTCAATCCAATCCCGGCTTATGGCCACTCACCCTTGTATTTCACATTCCGAAAGTGCCTGAAGATCTTCTCATAGGATGGGTTGAAGGATCCAATCTGTAATGAGTAGGCTATTAACAGCTGTGCAAATCACTGCGGTCTGAATATGAGTCTTTGCTTCTGCACGCAGCAGACAGCAGTGTTTGATGGCCTCTGTCATAAGGCAAGTGTCTCCACTGTCCAGATATTCATATACTAGAATGGCATAAATATCTTCTTTACTCAAAACATTAACACTATGCTTGGAACCCCAATAATGCTCTTACTCGCTCCAGAGCTATTAGGGCTGCTTTGTCATAATCCTTTTTAAACAGTGCAAACCTCTTGTGTGCACTTGAAAGACCCTATTGCTTTGCCTTTCCAGCATGCTGTTCAGATAAGAGAAACCATTTCCTCTGAGAACATTGCAGGCGTAAGTTCTCAACTGACGGGCTTCTCAGATCATCTACTGATTTCTAGTCAAGGCCACATTCTTCCACCCACAAACGGTTTTTAGTCTGCTGCTCCTCACAGTCCAGGAAGATAAAGAGTGACACTGTTGGATACTGCAGGGCCAGTGGCAAGGACTAGAACTCATCTATCTGGCAAGGGCTAGAACTCAGCTATCAAACAAGATCATCTTTTTCAACTGTTACCAGCAGCTTTTCAGTCGAATAATCAATACCTTTTTTATGAATTCTTTAGAGCTGGTACTTAACAACTCCTCTGACAACCAGACAGAGTAAACTGGTGTCCTTAGGTCAACTGTACTAGCCACCAGCTGTCTGAAAGTTTTTCAAAGATCTAATTTCCATTGTTCCCTTACTTGATTTTTAAACATCATTGCTTAGAAACAATCAGATTCTCACTATTATTCCCTAGCATAATAAGCAATACTCTGACACTTTTCACAGCTGCAACTTCCAAACAAACTGAAATTCAACACAAGATTATTGCCAAAGTCTTCAACCTGCTAGGAAGTGAGCTTGCATAATATTGAAAATTAGAGCTCTGTCTGCTCACTAGAACGTTTCCACTTTTTGGATGAAAATGCGAAAACCTGGGTGTGTTTAGGGTTTTTTATGCTGCAGAAAATCTTCACATTTAACAGTCATCTTCATAGAGGAGTTTTAATCCCCAGGAAAATGGAGAATTATGTATGTACAGGCTTCTAAATTTTTTTTCAGATCATGTTATCTTCAATTGCTTGTATGTGGCGCATTAGAGGGGAAAATTGGAAAACTATCCCTCTGTAATCATAAAAAGGACACTCAATGTACTTGTTTACTGTAATCTGCAGTTGAAAGAATCTGGGAAGTTTCCTACTTGAGGACTGTGGTCAAATGCTAATTACATACAGTGGCCAAAGCCAGGGTTGTGCCTGCCTGTGCCTCTCTGCTGTGTTAAAACTGCTTCATGCTACAATAGGGTAGTTTAGTCAGTGAGTTTGAGATTTAGTATTGTCTGTTGTTTGATACACTTTACCAATCCTCAGTTAGTAAATGAATGCAAAAATGGATTTAACATAGCTGAAGCTAATTTACTGAAAAACATAAGGAAATATTCAGAATTTCTCCTTTCTTAAAATTTATTCCTGCTTATGGATGTGCTGCTGGAATCTGGCCCTTTTTTTTTTTTGTGAAAGAGAAAATGAAGAACCTTTATTCAGCCACAGCATTGTTAAATAATCTAGGTAATTTTGTAGGTTAAAGATCTCTGACGACTTACTGACAGAAAGTATATTCTAAACCAAAAACAAAGGTCCTGCATCTTACCTCAAGAAGAATAGCCAAAACTGCCAGTCCATCGGCTTTGTCCATGGCTGCTGTTATATCTGGGTATTTTTCAGAGTTATAATGTACAATATGCAGCTACAAAGAAGGAGATACTATGTTATGGTAACATCTGGGGCATGCTCATGTTTCTGTTTCACAGCTAAAAAGGACCAGTGCAGCCACCTCAGGCTAAGACAATACAATGAGATCCTTCATTGATTTCTGGGACTCTCTGATATTTAGAATGCAAAACCTAGTGTTAAATGTAACTAGAGAAGAAATGGACTCCTGAAGTGCTGTTATGCAAGCAAATTATGCAGGCAAATTATTCAGACTTATTTCTTTCCAATCATTTTGGGGTAAATATCAAATTGGTACTGCTTTTTGAAATCTATTCCCAAGTCCATAATTTAGGATTAGAAATGATAATGAGTAGTTCTTCACTGGATAGAAGAAGGTGAGTGAGGGTAAACAGAGAAGCAATACTGTGCCACTAGAAGATATACCTGCTTTACAGAGAAGAACCAAGGAGTTAGATATCTAGCGATTTGCTTGACATTACTCAAGTAACCCAGTGCCAGCCGTGAATTTAGAACCTAAATTCTACCTCCCTGACTTGCGGCATATTCATGCAAGTGCGTCAGACTCCATCCTTTTTGCAGTGGACAATGCATTCTTTTTAGTACATACTCAGATCATAAAATACTTGGATTAGAACCTTGCAGCCTTCTACAGTGATATACCCAAGATAAGGATCCCACTTTGAAGCAATGGGACCTGCCCCACCTTCTTTGTTTCTTTCCTTGATGTGAGCTTGTCTTACCTCTGCTGCAAAATGCTTCCCACTGACTGTGTGCTCTGAGCCCTCTGACTTGTTTCTGTTTCCCCAGTGTAGGTGAAGTTGAGATGCAGTGTATTCAAATGGGAGGTTTCTGATGTACATAGTAGGTGACAGATACATTTTCACTGCAAGCAGACCAAAACCAGATGGGAGCAAAGGATACCACAGCTTTCAACCACTGGACAAAAAAAAATACTACGTAGGGAGCATAAACAAAGCAGATTATTAAATCAAATCCATCTCAGTCTGTGGTAGGAGATAAACAGTTTAGTTGCCTTTAACCCTTTCTAGGGAACTCAGGAGAATTTAGAATATACCCCTTTTCTATTTTCTTAAACTAAAGGAATTGAATGTGAGAATTGTTGCTAATGGAAATCTTTCTTCTCCTGAAAAGTACAAACTTACCTTGGTCATATTGAAGAGACAGTTATTGATGTGCCTGCTCTCAACCCCCTTATAATTGTTGGAAATGGCTTAATAAATTAATATTTCTCTTGGTATTTTTAAACTCTTGCTATATTGAACTCCTCTGCCTCTTAATCTTTTAGGTGCATATGACAAAACCAAATAAACTTCCCCCTCTCCCTGCTTCCCCCAAAATCCAGAGCATTGATGTCAAGCAGCAAGATAATCACAGGCCTTAAAAGTTAGCATTTCCTCTCTTGATTTGTGGGAGGGAGACCTTTGTACGCCTTACCCTCCCTTCTGCTCACTAATGCTCTCCAGTGTAGAAGACAAGGACGGGTTTGGGTTTTTTTGTGTAGAAATCACAGTAGTAATTCTCAACTCAGCAGAAACTGACTTGTTCACTTGAGAAGTTTGATACTTCATAAAACAACAGTTTATGTAAAGAACAGATTGATTTCTTTGCAATTTATTATTTTCCAGTGTGATTACAATTTGTCTCTGGAGTGTCCCAGACATGTTTTTCAGGGGAATTGAGGCTCAAAACCTTAATGAAGGAACAGATGTAAACCTGTGTATTTTTATGCTAGTGCCAAAAAGTTGGGGTTTTTTTGAGCTCCACTGTTTTCAGTCTAGCTGAAGCAGATATTTGTATCTGGATTAGCTGGCCAGCAAAGCACATTAATAGTATGTAGGAATGACTGATACCACAATACTAAGCATCCTACTGATTTCCTCTCTAGCCATTAGAGAAGATAGCAGCAGATGGTATAATGATCACTCTAACAGAGGCTAATTTTTCGTTACTCAGAGCAATCAATGTTTGTATCTGAGGGAGGTTTCTAGAGTGGGTCGCATGTCCCCTGCTTTCTAGTAGGGCACTGACCTTAGAAGTGAATTCCCATTTTTACTGATGGGATGATATATTTTTGTCTTGGCTTTCATTAGGAAGTAGTTGAACAACTTCTTGTAGGAGTGGGATCTGACCATGTTAGTGATGTAGACTCTGCAAGGAATTTGCCTTTACCGGTGTGACTGTTACATAAGGAACAGGGTCTCAGTGTTGTTCTTTTGTCTCCACCTGCTCTCTGACACCATTGAAGCCCACAATGACAATGTTTCCTTCTCTGCCTATTGGCTGTCACTTATGTTGCACTCTGACAGTACAATCTTTCACTTAGGACAAAGAAAGGCTCTTAAGAAAAGAAGGGTCACAAGGAAAGGGTGTTCCAGCCATTCCTAATCTAAACCAACCTAGTTTTGATGGAGAAATTGATGAAGAGGAAAACCAGGAACCATGACCTAAGGGGTTGGCTTTTACTAAAGCATGGGATTATGATGTTCTACAGAGTAGGTTTACTCCACTGAAAGAGTGAGAAAAAAGAGAAATGTTTGCATGTCGGGCATCTTTTAACCAAGCATGCCAGAGAAGAGCAGAAGCAGAGGCCATTTTATAACACAGGTTCTTTTGATGCTTATGCAATAGAGGAGGATTAGACTGATCAGACTGGAATGTCAGAGATGTGTTGCACCCATATTCATAGAATCATAGAATCACTAAGGTTGGAAAGGACCTCTGAGATCATCAAGTCCAACCGTCAATCTAACACCACTATGCCTACTAGACCATGTCCTGGAGTGCCGCATCTATGCGTTTTTTGAAGATCTCCAGGGACGACGATTCAACCACCTCTCTGGGGAGCCTGTTCCAATGCCTCACTACTCTTTCCGTGAAGAAGTTCTTCCTAACTTTTATAATTTTATCAGTTTATCAATTTTTAACAGAATCACAACAGTTGTTGCTGTTTCGGAGCACTCCAACCAAACTAATAATTTGCTTACTGCAAATCCATTTATACTTAGTACCTTCCCAAGTTTCCCTAGCCTGTTCTCTAGATATAGGTATGCTGATATAAAGGCTTCATCATCATAACTTAATTTCATCAAAATTAATTTCATAGCTTAATTTAATCAAAGTAGTTCACCCATGAAATAAAAATCACAAGCTCCAGCTACTCTTCCCTTCACAATCCCTTGCTGTCATTGAGGTCCCTTACCTGAATGACCATTATTGGTCAATGTAAACTGGTCAGTGGAGGGCACATTGTAGCCTATGAATTCTAAAGGCAAGAGATTAGAATCATACTGGAGAATATCCTTGTGGAAATCTATTGGCGATTGGAGTACTCCTCCACAAAACGGGTATTTCTTTGGCCAGGCCTTCTCTCCATCAGTGCCTGTGTAAATTAACAAGGAGACAGATTTGTCAAACCTTAACAATGCAATTAACCCCCCTGTATCAGTCTTCACCCAAAATTTGGAAAAGGAGCCTTTTTTGATTTGTGAAGACTTACAAGTTTTTTTAACTTATTTTCATCTTTTCAGTGTGCCATTAGATAGAAAAAGGCCAAATGCCAACAAAAGTCTCACATAGATTTTACCACATTTTACCACCCCTCAATTTTTTTGGCATTCTCAAGTGCTATTGATGTTACAGTCCGGGGGAACTGCAAGCCTGGTAGCTCACCAGATCAGGCCTGCAGGCAGCAGCACCGTAGCCAGCCACAGTGCCTCTGACCCTCTTGTGGTGGTATTGTTTCTCTTCAGAGCCCACAAGCATGACAAGTAGACTTTAGATCTGTGGCAGAATCTGGATTATATACTGACATGAATTACTTTTCTCTACGCAATTATCAGGCATATGCCCAGTAACACAGCTATCCCAGCTTTCTGAAGAGAATTGCCGAAAGAAGCAACTTCATGTTGGCAGAGGAAAGTTTCCGTACTTTTCAGCACACAGAAAGCCCAGACCCTTATAAATTTTTCCTTATCGTACAAACTGCCTGGCTCTATCTAGCAATACTGCTTAACCCCCAGTGAAAAGCTAACTTGAAAGAATGGAAGGTGTTACGATAATTTGACCTGCAGTAACTTGCTCAAACTCTGCTGAAACTTTTCTTCATCACAGCCTTTTGCCCTAGGTAGGACCTACAAAGAACAGATAATATCAAGAGGTTTTTAATTTTGCCTTTGATTTAATAGCTAGCAGCTGTTCAAAAGCTGTAAGCTGAAGCCATGTGGATTTAAATACCAAAAGAGGTACTTGCAACTTGTGTTTTTCCTTGACTCTGAAGATTCATTGTGATTCTTTCTAAGGCAAGAAGGTCTTTTGGGATCACCCAACCTGATCTGTATAACACAGGCCATTGGACCTCGCTGGATTAATTTCTTCTTCAATAAGGCCTTATCTTTCAGAAGGGAAAAAACATCTACTCTTCCTTTAAGCATTGCAAGTAAAAGGTACTTGGTTAGTTCCAATGGATAATTACTCTCCTTGGCAGCTTGCTTTTCACTGTGAGTTTGTCTAGCTGACTTTGTTTAGATAGTGATTGCTTTCCTTCCTTTGCTCTGAAATTGAAGAGCCTCCTGTTAGCATACTTTTGTTCCTCATTGAAGTAGTTATAACATAGAGGACATAGTTTCTCACTTCTCTTAAACTAAATAGATTGAGTTCCTTGAGTTTTTGGTTAGAAGGCTGCTTTTCCAAGCCTGTAACATTCCTTGTGGCTTCTTTGAAGTCTCTCCAGTATGTTAACATCTTCCATGAATTGTGAATGCCAGAATCTAATGTTAGATCGGGTCATCAGTGGCAAAGTAAGTTCAGAACTTTTCTGAAGGAAAATTAACAGTCAGGGGAATATTATTAGAGGCTCACTTTTCTTTTTTTTTTAATGTGAAAGGCAGTTTCCAAGGATATGTATAGTGGAGGTGAATCTGACTTAAACATAGTCCATGTGGCAGAATTGGCAAGTTCAATTCCAGTGCTCAAAGACAGACTTACTTGTTAAAGCTCTGTAAGATTATTCAAGACATAGGTTAGCACATGACATTGTTTGCAGTGTGGATACTCAGACTCAATCAGTGCTTTTCAGTATAAATAGGCCTTGATGTTGCTGTAACTTACGTCTTTGACTCCGGTTTGTGTCCAATCATGTTAAATTCTCTCCTCTTGGATCTTCAAGGTCCCATCTTAAGTTATTGAAATTAATCTTAAAAGCTAATAAATGCTATGCTGATATTATAGAAGAATGTATACTGTCCTCTACATATATTTTGGCAAATAACAGATCCATCCAGAAGAGCATAAACTGCATACTATGGGATAGGATAGACATACTTGAGAATATTACCCAGGAAAATACGTATCAGGATATATCAGGAAATGATAATTTATTGAGGTTCAAACTTGACGTGCAAGACAATGACACTGAAATGTAACACTGAAGTGTAGCTAAGACTACAGCAGTGTCAGAAAAATTGCTGAGAAGCCTTTATTGTAAAATTTTAAAAGGTTTGGGGTTTCTGTGCACCAATGAGATAGGAGATTGCAAGAAGACTTTAATATATTACATATCATAGGTTTGGGAACTTGACAATTAAATAGGTAATTTTTAATGGATGCATAGAACAGAAGTCTAGTTCCAGACAGTAGAAACCATGTCACGAAGTACCACTGACTTTTTCAGTACTATGTCTGGATGAGTTGAATGCCCTTAAGAATCGCAGCAGAGTATGGCAACTTCACACCAACTTCAGCAGTTGAGAATGGATGTTTTTGTCTTTTTTTTATAAAATGCTGTAGTTATTGCAATCTTTATGTACCTTCATCTTCACCAGCAGTTATCCTTGCCTTGACATAAATCTGCAACTCCACTCATAGGCCTCTAAGCTACAGCAGTTTTTGCTTGTTTCTCAGTCCTGCCTAATTAAAAAACAACCAGACCAAACAAAAAAAGCTTTTTTTGGTACAAAAGCAGTTTTTGTAGAAAGTCTGCCACATAGTCTTCCTAATTTCAGTGCCTCAAAATTCCTGTCTCAAAGAGCTGAGCTCACTGCAGCTTGGGTTTGCATATGTGAAATTGAGTTTTCCATGGCAGATAAACCACAAAACTGGAAAGCGTTTCTCAGCTAGCTCTGTCGAAAATGAATGATTGATTGTGAACCAGATTTTCCGTTTTCTGTGCCAGCACATTAAAATAAATTCAGTGGAAATCACATTGTGTTTACAAAGGCTTTGCCTGATCACTACTGAATAAAGAATAGCATGTGGATGTATTAAGATTGGCCTGTACTACCAGTTGTAGAAAAGTGTTAACATAGGAAGTATTGCAAACATATCTTAGTAGTTAATTTCGTCCTCTTGTGACAAAATTTGTGACAAAGGGAAAGACCCAGGCATCTTGGATGATGTTTGCTGCTGCAAAGATCCTGTCAGGACTGTGTCAGCAGAGCAGTAATTGTGCCATGGGTTTGTCCTACCCACTGAACACCACTATTCAGCTGTTGGAGTGAGCAAATTAAGGTAAAGAGCCATTGATATGGGTGGAAGTAGGACCCCTCCTGCTACCACCGCTCCCAATGCAGCCACAAACCCTCCCTGCTGTAGAGAGTGGAAACTCAGGTTGCTCAAATCCAGCTTGCGGGCTGCCTTCTTTTCCAGGAGTCCCCAGGACCACGTTCTCCTACCGTGCTGTAAATAGCCCTGAGCCTGGCTGTGCCCTCATAGCTATTTTATAAAAGATGTCTGTAAATAAAGGAATAATAATTCTTTGGATAGTCTTGCTGCCCAGCTGCACAGTGAGCTGAGCAAAATACACTCAGCACCCTGGCTGCATGTGTACGTTGTATCGACTCCTTTGGCAGCTTTCAGCTTTCTATGCCTAGGCCTTCAGCCAGCCCTGCAGCCCTAGTGCTCCTGGGTGATGCAGGACAGATGTTTCTTCAGGAGCAGCAGCGGTGCCTGCTCCCGCGATGTGCACATTGGCTGACTTAAAAAAATAAGAAAACAGGCCTATGAGACACCAGTGTTACCAACAGACTTTTTGTTGTTGAATTAATATTCATGTTGCTTGAGCTTCTCATGGGGTATCCAAGTTCTCTTGATCTGAAGTAAACTAATGCAGTAAAATGCATTGGGTCAGTGACACAGGGAATGTCTGTGGTATTTTTGCAGCCAGGCAGAGCACTCTGCCCTGTTTTCGGCCAGCTGGAAGCTGTACAGCTGCCGTTATCCCAGGGCTGTTAGTAGTGAAGGCAGAGAGTCCAGGCTTCCTGCCACAGTAACATGACCACATGGTTTCCATTTCACTCAGAGCACAGGCAGAGCTCAGCCATACCATTCTGTGTACACATATCCAGTATGTGTGTATCTTCCATGTGTGTGTCCAGAGGGAAGCTTGTGAAATAGAGGAATTGCCAAGGACTGTAGCTGTCTCTGCTACTCCATTCAAGTGCTATATAAGAAATTTTGGGCGTGCTTTAGTGTGTTCACTAAAGCTGGCATTTCCTAAGGGGAAGTGCAGGAGGGGGAGTGCACAGGTTCTCAGCATCTCAATGAATTGGAGTAGAGGATTTGCCAACAGTGAAACTAATGATTTTGCAAGTTCAATTAGCCTGATGTCTGTTACAACAGTTCTTGTGTCTACGTTGCAGTGTGAAGTTGTCTCCTCACCTGCTAAAGCATGTTAATAAGAGAAGTAACTAATTTAAGCAAGCATTACTCTGTGAAGGAAGGCAAAACTTCCGCTTTGATGGCAGTAAAAGAAGTCTTGCTTTCCTTACTACCCAGCAGGGTTAGGTTCATCTGATGGCAGTTGTTAACGTGGAAAACCCAGGCTTTTGTTATTCAATCTGCGTCAACCTTTTATTTCCTTAATAAGAATGTTAAGGATGTATATGTATGCATACTGGCTGTTGAATTAATACCTATAGACATGCAGCTGACAGTTTTCCTTTTGCTTATGTGAAGCGAGTCAGGTAAACTGGAGCACAGCCAAAGGGAGTAGGCATTAAGCAGCAAATTCAAGCTCAGAGGTTCTTTGTGTTGTCTTGGAGCAGCACTAAAGGCTTAAGAACAAGCATTTTTTGCTGAGATTGTCAGTACTGTCTACTTGTTTGTGGGGTTGTAGCGTACAACACTACTCTGAATGAGAAAATAACTGATGAGAGGATTTGATCAATTACAAGAAAATCTCTAGATTATTCTTCTTCCTGAGCAGCCATCCGATCCTTCTGGGTTAGTAGCTGACTTAAAGGACTAGTGTACAAAATGACACTGCTTTCCTGAATGTGATTTATTCTGCCTTGTCAGCGCTGGGATTTTCAGGGAGCTGAGTCTCCAGTAACACAATACAGGTAACTTGCTGAACTCTGACTCTACTCAAAAATGAAGACCCATGTGGGTAGGGAGAGGTATGCTCTTTGCAGAAATATGCTGAAAAGTGCTGCTGGTCTGTGACTGGTGGGGGAACAGAAGGCTTTGGGGAACCTCTGCAGTTGTAGGGCCAATTTTAGTCTGCTGAAGTTCCTGTCTTCTGCAAGGCATTTTAGAACCCAATAACCAACTCTCAATCACTCAGATACTAAACTTAGTGGATGAATAACAGATTTCAAGACAATGGGCCAGATCCAAACTAGGTAAAGGTAGTGAACCCAGTAAGTTCACGCCAGAATACACTTAGCATGTTGTCCTTAAAATACAGAACAAAGCCACAACTTACTATGTACAAATTAGTTAGTACTTACCAATATAAGACCATTTTGACCCTGTTTAAAGACAAAGGAAATATTATTGTGAATATTTGAAACTGATCTTACTCTGTAAAGAAATGGTGACTTAAACCCACCTGCTGAATTTTGCAATACTTTTATCTGTTTTTCTAGCCCCAGATGTTGAGCAAAACATAGATGCTTTCAAAGATTATGAACCCTTCTCACCCAAATTATAATTATCCCTGTGATCCTGCCCATAGCGCTTGACTTTCTTGTGGTCACCTAAATCCCGGAGCAAAACTTTTGTCAGTCTTTTTTTTTGTTTTGTTTTTTTAATGTATGGAATAGCCACAGGCTATCTGTATGTAGGCACATCCCTGATTTTTTCCTGGTTAGGAAACTAAGGAATATAGATGAGGTGTAGCTATAATGAACCCTCTCATGCATAGTTGAGGACTTGGAAAAACATCAGTGGATTGCCAGTTGCTGAGAAATGATGGACAGTGATTTCTGTACAGGAGCTCTGGAATCTGCCAGCTGAAATAGATAGGAATAGATTGACTTTGAAAAAAAGGGAGTATAATACACGAACTCATGTAACTCAGAGAATCCTGGAGGGGTTGAGTGAGTGTTAAAATGATCAATATTCATCCATTGCCTAAGGAACTGAACTTGGGACAGTGTCTCTGCATGTCTTTGGAAATGTCTTGTCTTATTAAATGCTCTTTTTAAATATTTTTCTTTCTGTCCTGAAACCTACTTACAGTCATTCAGCTTGCTGTGTAATTACAGGTGCTTGTCCTGACAAATCTGAGTAGTTTTGGTTATCAGGCTAATGTATGTCTTTACTCTCCGCAAATCTGATTTTATTTCTGCTTAGAAAACAGTCCTGAATTACAAGTCTTGCAAACACTCACTGTGCCTGTGTCTGCATGTGGACATGAATGCATGCAAATACTTATCCTTACATGCACATGTCTTAGTGCATGATTCTTGTCTGCATTTCTTGGGCTCTGAAGCATGGCCACATATATAGCGCTTCTCCAAAGAATGTCCTGTGAAATCTTTGGGATTCGTTTGTAGAGATGTGCAAAACAGCTGCACTTAGCGCTTTTGTATTGATATCTGCTGGGAACACTAAGCTCTCTGCTTCTAGTTTGTTAGGACCAGTGTGCCTTGTTCTTTTACACTGGAATTTTCAAAACAAGGTCTGTGTAATCGTCCTGGCTGAAGTCCCCAGGTTCCTCACATAGAAGAATTCATGCACTGTCTTAGATTTCAAGATGAGAAACCTCATTCTCCTCTCCCTTTCTCTCTGCAGGGGATTATCTCTTGCTGCATTATTTTGGGGGTGCTTGTGTCCTCTGGTCGGCATGTTCTGTAGGTTAAACTTGCATGAAGTTAGCAACTGACTGTCAACAGGTTTTAGAAATCACCAGATCCTCACCTGAGCAAGGTTTGTAGAAATATTGGCTTAACTACAATAGCTACTCTCTGCTCATGCTCTTACTGCCCATTGAAATGTGTAAAAAGCATCAAAACTATGATTTTTATAAGCCTTAAAACAGTCTATTCCAAAGATTTTCAATGTTTTGGGTGTTCCTGCCAATTGAAACAAAAATAGGTGAAAGCTTAAAGTCTTTCATCAAGTGACATTTTCCTTAGCCTGTGAGCATTTTGACGATCTGCCATTCACTACCATGAATGATGAGCACAATAATAGCAACTAGTGTAGGCAGGGCAGAGGCACATTTAATGCTTATTTCATCTAACTTAGATCAGGAGATTAATAAATGACCAGAAGGCAGAATCTGCTTGATTTTGTCTGAATGAACACGTAGAGCTGCGGAAGTGATTTGCTGCCATTCTCAGACTGCGTGCAAGGTTGCTATTACCCTTATTCTGCTTGATAATGAAACGAGGATGAGGTAGACTGTCAGACAGTCTCCTAAAATTGGAGGAGACTCAGTGGAGTGTCTGACTCACATCTCAAAGGGAACTAGCAACAGTTCCGTACCTGTGAGCACTCTCCTGCCTCTTTGTTCCCATTGGGGTGAGTGCTGATGAGTAACATGGTTACATGCCCATGCATGGCAGAGGCGGTTCCCAGGGCCAGTGTATCTGTGTTTCACTGATCAATATCCGCGGAATTAATATGTTTCCAATGTCACTTGGGAGCTGGGAAAGTGGGAATGGTTTTAGTTGTGATAATCTCTGTTAGTTGTGTCTCTGACTTGGGAAGATGTCAGAGAGACAGGTGCTGTAGCTCTTTCCACTTCTTGGTTCGGGATGTCTAAGCTGTCTCCAGCATTTCCTTCAGGACGTATCCTAAGACATATCTTTTCAACACATCCTTTCACTTCCAAACCTTCTGTGTTGTCAGAGAAAGCACTTGGAAAGCACCACGCTTTATTCTGTTATTGTGGAAAGCACGAATCTCTTGGAACCTCTGTCCTTCAGGTGGGAGGTTCTGCTAGAAAATACGGCTATTTTTTCAGAAGATATATGCCCGAAATAGGAAGGTGACCTTAAAAGTTTGAATTCCACCTATTCTGCAGCTCATGCAAAAAAAACGAGTAAAATGCTTGTCTTGGCAGAGCTCTGTATGAAGCTGACTGCTCTGGATTACACTTGAGCTTTCAGGATTTTTGTCCCATGAATATACGTGCTAAGTAAGTGATCTCACACAAACCTTTACAATGATTCTCCCTCATATCCTATAATCACACTAGGTGGATTATAATTCGCTTGAATGAATGAAACTTGATTATAATCAGTTTGAAGAGAGAAACATTAACTCCTAAAAAAAGAGTGAGGAGTGCTGACATCCTAAAACTGATCCGGTTTAAATATAAGAGAATGAGGTCTAGTATATGGAGTGTGCTACACAAGGACTGCATTATTTTCCTCTGGTTTAAGAATAAACAAAGCAGAGAGAAAGGTGTGATGCTTCCACTAACTCTGAGAAGTGGCAGTCTATGCTTCATTCTATGAAAAACAGAAAGATCGCAAAGCAAGGCATACTGAGCACGCAAGAAATCTGTAATGCAAACTAAATCAGAGAACAGATTTCTTTTTCCTGTATATATCTGAATACCTATTCTGAGAAATTGAAATAAGGATACTAAGTCTAAACAATTGCAGACTGCAACAATATACAACTTTGAGCATGCTATTGAAATAGTAATAATTAAAAGATGACAGTTTTCTACATACATTGGCTGTCCTCAGTTACAAGTGACAATAAAATAGAAAGCTGAAAGACTTTACCATTCAACGGCGCTTGCACTGAGAGTTGTATCTTTAGGAAGAAAATAAGCACAGTGGCGACTGTGACTATATTGAAGCTCTTGGCTGACATCTCAAGGAAAGACTTATAATATTCTGGCAGTTCGGAGGTTCCTCTGTACTCTGAAGAAACTCCCTTGTAGATATGTTGCAAATAGCAGAATCCACACATGCAGAGCTTCTGCTAGTCAGTTATTGCCCTTCTCTCCCCTTGTCTCTCTCCTTCCTTTAGGGACTGCTTTTTATAAAGCTCCTGAGACTCAACCCAAAACAAATGATGTAATCAGACCTGCCGCTAGGTCACAGCACCCTCACAAAACTCATCATATTCTTTATTACCTCAGTTTTAGTGAGCTCCTCACAGAGCAGACTTTAGCACTTAGAGAGGGAATTTATATGTGGAACTTCAGAAACTATTTAGCAGAGACACAAATGCTTTAAAAAGCTGTTCTCTTATGGGCCATACCACAGTAGAGTTTGTCTAGCCTATTTCAGAGTGTCTTCCTAAACTCCCATTTTTGGATCCGTGTCATTTAGCATAATGGGCCACTGTGAGGATTGGAGGGAGGGGAAGAGAACTGAGGCTGTGTGTGGGACTTAATAACTCAGAGGGATCATGGACACTTGCCACGAAAACCATCCAACTTGTCAGGAAGGGATTTTTTTTTTAGGTTGAGAGCTCTTGGTACCGGAGAATACATGAAACAGAGGAGAGTGCAAATTCATAAAGAAACATCCCCAGGGTCTAACGTTATGTTCAGCAAATGTATTGAGAGGGGTAAAAAGGAGCACAGGATATAAGTTAACGGCCTCTTCTGAAAGCCTCTTAAACTGAGTGCACCATCGATAGCTGAGGAGCAGAAGGTGGGATTGGAGAGACTATTGGTTTTAGTTGAGTTCATTGTTATTTATAATTGTTATGAACTACTTACTGCATCTCAGTAACAGCTTTGTAGCATGTGTTAGTTTTGATTGGTCAAACTTTATTTTCAGCACCTTTTTTATCAACTGTTGTTTAATTGCTCAATGTTATTAGATTTGCCCATTTTTTCATACTGTCATTTATGAGGCTGGCAAAGGGAAAGTTGATTGGACAGTGGCTCACTTCTGTCTAGATCCCAGGTAGGGACTAGAGTCATGCTGCAGAGCATGATTCTGGCCTTTGCTGCTGTTCCTCTGTAGCCCTATGCTCCTGAGCTAGGTAGAGGCAGGCTGCAGAGAGCAGCAGCGACTAATTTATGTCTTGTAGCCTTGTAGAAAGCAGCTGTTATTGAGTACCGTTCCTCTCTCATACTTCTTAGTGTTTTGTAAACCTACATTGTAATTCTGCTTGTTTTGGTTCAGCCAGATGTAATCTAGAGGGAGAAGGTATGAGCTATCATTTTTTTTTTTAACGTGGCTTTTTAAGTGCCATTGTCAGAAAAAGAGGGATGCTGTTTACCATGTTGGTACAGAGGGGTGTGCTGAGTGTGTTGAAGCGTGTGGGCTATCAGTACTCAGTTGTTGCTGCATGCAGGACCTTCCCTAACCTGCTGGAAGTTTGGAAATATAATTTGGTTGGTTTATATAGAAGCCTTCACATAACTGGCAACCTGTCTGACAAGCTGCTAAGGCTGGTATCAATTACAGCAGAAAATTACCTCCTCTACAAAAAGACCCTGTTGTGTAGAAGGGTGTGGACTGAGCTATCTGCCAAACTGCATTTTCATATCTCCTTCCTTCTTCTTTTCTGCCAGTGTTCTTGAAAAGTTCACCATACTGAAGTATGCTCTGAGTCTTAGAATCTCCCTCAGCTCTTTTTTGCATTTGCACAATCTACACCTCTCTTTCCCTAGTTTCTGATACAGCTTGGCTTCACATCCTTGGAAGGAATTTCAGGCAGTGCTTGTGCTTTCAAGGCTAGCTGGAAAGGAAGCTCTTTGCTTGCAAAATATAAGCCACAGAAAAGGAAAAAAACCCCAACTCCCTGACACAGTTACCTGCCTGTATTCTGCACAGACCACACAGGGCTTGCCATTTTCTCCTATCTTTAAGAAATTTCGGTTGCTAGCAGTTGGTTTTCGTCTCAGCATCAGTCCAAGGCAGAGAACAAGCAGGGTTCTCATAGTTTGGTGGGGTTCATGAGAAATACTAGATTTGGATCCCCAGTGTGAAAGGTCAGATTGATATGTTGTGGTGTGGGTTTATCAATCTTTAACTTGCACTGTCTCCTAACTTTAGAGCTGTTTGTCAAGGCAGTAGTAACATAAAGACTAATGTGATAGTCATCCTGGAAAGTGCATAGGACAAGTTTAAAGCAACTCATTATGCTGAAAAACTTCCATGAATGTGGGTGTTTGCCATACTAAAATACATGCTTACAATGCAGTATGCAATAGTAGTAGAGCTAAGAACAGGGAGAATTAAAGACTATGTGGTTAATGGAGAAAAAAACAAAACACAACCACCCAGTGGGACCATGGGCTTCAGAGGAGACTCAGCATTGCTATGAGGTTCCCTGTACAGTGGAACTGCAGAAGGGCAATTATTCTGTACTGTAAGATGATGCCATATCCTGGTTTTTCCTAGTTGTGATTTCCCATTTTACAGGTGGGTCAAAGGAATGCAAAGGGTGAATGATAGGGTGCCTAATGTACCAGTGTAAGAGAAAGCTTGAGCTTAACAGTCCCCAGAGTTTGAGGCCCTGCCTGGGTTTGCAGACAGTGCTCCCCACCTGATACAATTAAGGATCATGAATCCTTTTTAAAAGGATCAAGTGCAGGGTGCTATCTGGCCTGAATATAGATTTGCTTAAGCAACCCTATTATTTCTGTTCCTCAGGTTTTCTAACTTGTTTTTCTCTAGAGCAGTTCATTTGCAAAACTTGCACTTCTGCTCTCAGCTGAGAAGGTGGTGGAGCTTGGGTGGCTTACACTACAAGAGTTCCCCGTAGCAATGGTACCAAAACATTCTTACCATCCAACTGTGATCTAGGTAACCAGGAATTTGCAGTACAGGCTGTTTTTTTCAAGTTACACTGAAACTTTGGCTTCTATGGCACCTCAACATGACAAACACAATGAAGTATTAAATACTACCTCAGTCTCGCAGTGTACAAACAGACCTGCTTTAAAAAGAAACAGTTCCCTCTGTTGAGTTATATTTCAAAAGGCAGAAGATGCACTGTTATCAAGCACAGTTATTTTCAGTCAAATTCTTCTGTACCAACCTCCTCCCAGTCTTTGTGTGTAGAATTGGGAACAGGAAAAAAAAGCAGCACATTACTTCCCAGGGCATAGTGCTGTAGAAATTAGACAATGATAGGGCAAATGGGCCTGTAGGTAAGGAAAATTAGAGAACACCACACTTGTCATGGAGGCATTTATAATTAGACCTTGGCAGTGCCATAACCAAGTCCATAACCCAGTCAGCCCTCTATTACATCTGTTCAAGAGCTATGTCTTTCTCCTATGCATTAGGGCATATGAAGTGATCTCACTGCAGACCATCTTCCTGAGTAACTCAGATGAATGAAATAGCAATTTAGTTGGAAAATTTACTTTTTTTTTTTTTGCTTTCCATGCTACATCTGAACGTGTCCTGTCCTTCAGGAGATACATGTGTGAGCTGTATTGAATGTTGTGCACTGAGACTGCTATGACCACCAGCCAAGATTATTACTGCTGCTTTCTGCAGTGCTCAGGCTTAAGTATGCTAAAAAGAGTAGCTCCTGGCTCATGTTTGTGGTTTTGGTGTGGTAGCAGTTGCAGTGGACATACAGGTCGAGTATTGCAAGCAGACGGACATGGGTAAACATCTTCATGTGTAAATATCCTTGTTTTGAAAATGGCTATGCAAATTTAGTTGGCCAACAGATGTTCTGTGGTTCATCAGCAAAGAAAATTCTGCTCTATCTCACTTACCTTTGAGTTCTGTTAATCTTACTACAAAAGCAAAAACCTCTGGGTTTCCCACTGCTTCTCTCCTCAAAATCAGCCCATAACACACCTGATGCAGAACAAACTCCAAACTCCAAGTATGGATTGACAGACACAATGACACTTGGCTTCTGTGTTGGGAAACTATTTCCTATTATCTCGTTTTCTAATTTGTCCTTCATTTTTGGATTGTTAAATACTCTGTATTTGTTATTCATTACTCCAAGAATTACTTCATCATGGCAATGCCCTTTACTGTGATCACAGTAGGTATGAGAATGAGACACAGGAAAAAGAAATGAAAAACGTAGATAACAAGTGATGCTGTCACCATTTGCAGTAAGTCAATAGACCTTTAATGACTATACACTATACGAAACAGGTTGTGTAAGTCCTTTTATAAAAGCTGTTCATATTACGAATGAGCCAGAGTAGCCATTTTTCCAAACTATATGGAAGAGCTTAAATTAGCTCTGCAATTGAGATTCAAGGCTGCCAGTTGCCAAATTTATTTACTAAATCAAACTCTGCCATTGTCAAACAGACACGTTTCACAGTGGTGAACTCAAGAATTTTGGAAAAAAGAAATTAAGCCGATACACTTCACGCAATTCCAGATTGCAAGAAATTGGAAATACTCCCTGTATCTTTATGATTTCTTTGGCCTTACTTGCATGGTTTTGACAGCATCATCCAACATATGCTCACACAAAATTTCTTTTTTTTTTTTTTTCTGTCTTCATTGTGCTTTGCCCTATTGTGGTTTTCCCATGGAAGAAATATTGTACAGCCATTACTGTATATACCTTCTTATATCTTGTGGATTATTTTTTTTTGCAAATTAGTTTCTAAAGTGCTTTCCATCCTAGAGCGTGGGAAAGGGTCATATCATCCCAGTTATGCAGGAATCAAGTGAAGAGTCATCTATTCTAGCAGGAAATCAGATTGGGGATATGGGCTTTCAGATGTTCTTCAAGGAGTGTCAGCACCTGAGTTGATGAGCAGGTATACGAGAGTTAACTTTTGGTGCCTATTAGAGGTCCCTGCAAAGTTGATGGAAATGTTTTTTGTTTATATTATTGCAAGCTGGTTAGCTTGGATGCTGGTGAGTAAATATGCTCGAGTGATACCATTAAATACTTGATACTGTCTGACCATTAAATGGATGAGATGAGGCTGGATGATGGATGATACTCATGAGAGTATGTTTGGAGTTTTCACTTGCAAATTTTGTGATGATTTGTCTGACCACCTTCACTCCCTCTTCCTGGTGTATTTAGCTTCAAAGATGAAGCTGAAATAAATTAGAGAAGAAGGCTTTGTTGTGAGCAGTGTCAAAGGTCAGGGGAGATGCTGATAACTGCATGGGTACTTTTCTTTAAAATTATTTTAGCAAACATATGGATAAGTGGTCATAACAAAGAGGCTCTTTATGGAGCACCGTGAGTACTGAAAATAGAAAGTAATCAAGAAGGTCCGTTGGATCCAAAATAAGAAATTAACTCAACGTCTGCAACAACTAAAATCAATCTGAGTCATAGTGCCATCTAGTGGGGTCTTGCACATCTGCCCCCCAGGTTTGTGGGGCTGGTGGGTGTTGGGGTGACTGCCAGCACTGAAGCCCAGTGAGAGTGGGTGGGTGCAAGGCTCTGTTGCAGCCTGCTGTGGGACAAATGATACAAACTCATGTTGGTTTACTGGTAACCTGCTGCATGTAAGCAAAAGGTCTAACCTCAGGATTGTCTGAGGAGTTCTGCAGACTAAGGACGTGGCATTGACAGAAAGATGTAGTCTAGTTGTCTCAGAAATCCTGACGATGCTTGAGGAGTCTTGGGTGTCGGGCAGTTTGCATCAGCGATGACCCAAGGCAGAAGTCTTTAAACTGAGTCCGGTTTTCATGTTTGAGCTACACTGGAATACAAACCTTTGATGTCTAAGTTTGAAGTGTTAGTGCACACCGCCGTTAAGTCCATCCTCCTGGAGTCTCTATATGTGTACACACAGCAGGTTGTTCAGAGCTTCAGTATTTGTTGTCATCTTTTTGAGACTGCCTCCTCTAGAAAGGTCACTGTTGGTAAAACTGGCCATTTTCAGGTTATGGAATGTTATGAGTGGTACTTCTATCTCAGGTAAGTTCCTTTTTTCCATGATATGATCTTCCTTCACACCTTTCAGTATCTCAAAACTGCATTTATAAATTGCATGCAATGCAGGAAATTGCTCAATATCTTTGCTTGCATCATACCTACCCAACTGAAATATCACATACTTTCAGTTAGTGTTTGACAAACAGATGAAGCTGAGAATAGTTAACACTACTAGGTGTTGCCTGTCTGTCTTTCAGAGCCAAACCTCAGTGCTAGGAATGCCTTCTTGCAATGCTGTACACAGGCAAGGTGAAAACCATAGGACTGTCCTGCACCAGTGGACTGTGGTCATAGAGCTGATTACAAGAGCTTCCTACAGAAGACTGGCAGAAGCAATTTGTTGATAGCCAAGTTCTTTTTTGTGAAAACACAGACAGCTGCTAAATCACTTATTACTCTTTAATGAGCAGCTTAAATGTACAAAGTAACATGCTGAGGGTTACCAAGAAATGAGGGAAGGAAGGAGAGCAGCAGAACTGGTAGATGCAGTAATAGCAGTAATAATAATAATTCTTCAAGGCCAAGTTGGATCAGGCTTTGAGCAACCTGGTCTAGTGGAAGGTTTCCCTGCCAATGGCAGGGGTGTTGGAATGAGATGATCTTTAAGGTCCCTTCCAGCCAAAACCATTCTGTGATTCTATAACAGATGGAAATGCTGCACTGCATATTGTCAGTCATCACATATGGCTGTCCCAGATCTGCCTTCCTTCCTAGTGCAAAGACCTGAAACTCACGTATGTTTGGCCACAAGAGTGTACCTAAGAGAGCTGGAGGAGCTTGTGGTCAGTTAAATTCAGGAGAGACTATCTCAAAGCCCTGGATCTACATAGCTTGATTTCAGGAGCTGATTCCTGGTCTTGGTTGATGCGGCACAACCAGCCAGGCAGGAAGGAGCTGGAGACAGAGGAGCAGCCGTGGGATAGCCCTCTTGGAAGCCCACAGCTTACTCTGATTAGATCATAGATCTGTTTTCTGCCTTCTAAGCCTAAGCACCATAGTTCGTACTGTTGTACTTTTGTGACTTGAATCCTATGACTCAGTATTGCACAGGCATGTGTATGCCTGTATACAGGTCAGTGTGACTCTTACTTAAAAATGAAACCCAGAAGCACTCCAGTGGGACAAAAAGGAATTTTAGTAGAAGTCCCAGAAATTCATTTTGAGTCTTGCATTTGTTTTCTAGTGACAAAACGTTAGCCTGCAGACACAGAAGATGTTCTACTCTGTTCCAAAACTTAGATCTTGCTGGCATCAGATGACTCTTCAGAAGGCATTAGGAAAGTGAGAACTAGGGATAGCTGTAATTTCACCCCTGGAAATCAGTATTCAGTCTTCTTGACTATAGAGCTAGGACTTGCAGCCTAGGAATCCCTAGATGAGGACAAAGAGATCCCAGAAAACCTGTCTATGAGAGGGAGCCCTTAAAAAACCCAACTTGTTAATAATATTTTGGGTGACTCAGAATAAAACTGTGTGATAAATAATATGTAATAAAACAACTAGGAGGAGACGGACATAATTTTTTGAAGGGATACATCAAGATATAAAAGCATTACTACATATCTAGCTATTAAAGATAAATGCATATTAACTCCTTATTGGCAGAAATCAGGCTTTGAAGTGAACCTTGCATTGTCAGATAAACTGTGGAGACAGTAGATAACCTTCTCTTTCTTAGCAAAGGCACTGAATATGCATCCTAAGGTAAAATTCATAACGGTAGGGTTTTTTTCTACTGTGTTTTCATTTTGTTTGTGACTCGTTTTCATTACATTAGAAATTTTGGGAAGTAAGAACTACTTTTAAAAAAACCCCTTCATATTGGGGATGATGCACAAAACCAAGATACTGATCACTGGTCATTACAAGCCACAGAGTTAAAGCCGGAATTCATAAATCCAGTGCCCTACCCTCTAAATTATATTCTACCTCTCTGAAATTCCCTATATGTTAGTGATTTTTCATCTACCTGCCCCAAAATATTATGCCCTTATGGAAGAAATTTTTGCTATGGCAGAATAGCCAGTAAAGTAAAATTCAAGGGTTCTTGCTTGTTCTGAAGCATATGCTAAATGGGCTGGGAAGTGGCAGACTGAGTAGAGCAGCACTGCTGGATTTGCTGTGTGAGAAGGCCAGGCACCTTTTTGTCTGTTAAAAGTAGTATTCAGACTTAAAGCCTGTCTTCCCTGAAGTAAAGTCTCAAACAGAATCAGAGGATCATGCAAGATCACATCAGGCACAGAACTAAAACTCCCTTTGAGTGCACATGTTGGTTTGTTCAGAGTATGTTTTCAGAAGGATTCATTCCTCTTGAATTGCTGGGTTGAATTTAACCTATTACAGTAAAACGTCACTGCAAAGCAGCTTGACCTCAGATCCCAGCTATTGAGAAAACTCAACTTGTGTTTAAACAGTAGACTGAACTGTGATGCTTAGAATAGGTTAAGCAGCACCCATAAAAGAAGCAAACTCAATGCTGCATTTACAGGGGCTGTAACTATAACCAGTTAGAAATATTTCTAATCTTGGCATGCATGTGAGTCAAAAGGTCAAATATACTGCCAGTTAATTTCAAGGCGTTACATTTGGTTTCAGAGAAAAATACCTGTCAAGTATCTCCTTAGCTGCATGTGGGCAATATATGCAGTGAATAGCAAACTGAGTATATACAAAGCTAAACGTTAACCTTTTTGGTGCTAATAGGTAATATGACTTAACAGAGCTTCTCAGTCAGGGACGAGGTAGATACACCGCTTTATAATGAATTGTACATGTAGGACTGGCCATGGTTGCTGCATACTCTGCAAGGGCATGGCTTATTCTATATAACCTCTGGGACATGAGGATCAACTTGTATGCGAGTGCATTCCCAGAGGCCATTCAGGGGAGTGACTGATGCTGATCCTAGGTTCATCACTCTGCAGTGGGAATGTGGAAAGTTTCCCAAAGGTTGTGGAAGGTTGTGTGCCCACCTTCCTGCTTCTCATTTCCTGCATCAGTGCATTCTCCAGGCTGCTCTTCTCCACCCTCCCAGCTTCCCCCAGCATGCCTCAGTAGGATACCAGATTCTTTGGAGAATTTCCAGAAAATAATACGAAAATTTTGGGAGGGGTGCTGGGCATTACCATTTTGTTTCCTTTTTTGCAAAAAAAAGCAGACATGTCCTTTTAAATCATGTAACTCGTCTTTAATTCATGTCTGGGCGCAGAAGGGAGGGGAGCTTACTCAACAGTACCTCTCCATTTTTCCAGCCTGATGTTTGGAGATGCATGAATTTGCAGAGCCCTCTGTAATGCAGCGGCATCTTAATTTGGTCTTTGGCTCAGAGCACTATCTCTTCTGAGATGGTGTATTGTGATACTGACCAAGCACTAATGATGAGGCATAAAGCTGAGAATATTTCACCGTGACTGTGTTCTGAGGCATATTAAAATGGTGTTGGTGAGGCAAATAGAGGAGAAGCATTAAATATTAGCTCTCTTCATCTGTTGTTTTTATCCGAATAATGTCATTACTCCTCTAGAGAAAGATCCCTCACATTTTCATTACAGCCTTTGATTTATTAGCATGTCCTAGGTTTTGCTTTATCGGGGGCTCAGATCTTTCCCTGTCATTAGAGTGGAGCTGGAGACCTAAGTCATCGAATGGGGGAATGGAGGAGAAATAATGACTATATGAATTACATGCAACAAGAACTGGTAACTAAAATAGGCTCTAACAAAATTCCTTGTCACCTGCCAGGACGGTGACCCCTGCCACCACATGAAAAGCACAAATAGTATCCTATGCTATGAAAGGCTACCTAGTAAAGCTGTATGAAGTAATACGAGAATCTCAAAGGCAAAACCTTTTCTGTGGTCACTGCTGTGACTCACAGCATTTCCCTGTACTCATTTAAAAACATGTTGAGGGTTTGCTTCTGTTGGGGGGAATGAGAAAGGATCCCTGCAAGGTGGCAACAGACCAGAACAAATTTCCAGCAAAAATTTCCAGCAAACCTAAAATGTGAATTCATGGTACTCTCAGGTGGGCTTTATATAACTAAATAATAGGTATGCACTTGTGAGTCACTATATTTGTCCTGTCTGCACTCACTGGAAAGTCTAAAAGTGTGGTTAAAAAAAGGCTCAGGCAAACAAGTCAAGAAGCAGAGTACAGAAAAGTGAGGCATTCTGCTAAAGATGGAACACAGCTTTCTCCTCGTTGCTTCACACTCCTGGATCCTGCCAGAAATACTCTTCAGAATAACAGGATCATTTTTGTTGCTGGCCTCTGCTCTGTCTGCTTCATTCACCACACATGGTCAATGGCGTGGTAGCTTGGCTCAAGAGCTTAAATGTGAGACACTGAAGGAGCAACTAGACAAAAGTCTTGCTATAGCAAAGAGAGAGGCATTCAGATCCTTACATCTATACATCTAGCCTTGTCTAGGTTCTAAGCTGGCAGGGTAGAGGGCAGCTATCTGGACAGGGTACCAGGAGTCCCCATGCTGGATTTCAGTTTGTGACTGACTTCCTTCTGCTTAATTTCTGTCTCTATGCCATTGTAAATACCTGTAGATGCTGCATACTTTCCACATTGCAGCAAGCCAGACCCATAAAGAAATATGAACTGGGGAAGGCTGGAAAAATGGCCGTACTGCTCTGCTTCCTCCTTCCACTGGTGCAATTGTGCTCTTTGCTCTGAGCGTAGGGGTTCACTGCAGTTGATGTTACTGCAGAGGATGAATGCAAAGGCCCTTGTCACCACTAGCTTCATCAGCACAGGGTGGCTGGCTAGTGAGACTGGAAGTTCGTTCGTTTCTCTTGGAATGTCTATGTGCCTGAGAGATGTTATGTGCTCATTAATGTCTATGCAACTCTAGTTCTATTACAAAACAAAACCAAATAACTGAAGCCAAGTCTGCTTGTGACTGGGGAAAAAAAAAAAAAAAAAAAGAAAAACAACCCAAAAAACTCACTTTACAGCTTTTTCCAAAATATCTTTAAGCTGTCTGGAGTGACTCACTGATGTCTGCTACACATCAAGAGATCTAAAGGTGTATTTTAAAATAAAACTAGAGAGATGAGTATTAACTCTTCTTCAGCCCCAGCCTCAGATGTATTTATGGCTTAGTGTTCTGGGTTGAGACTCTTCTGAATCAACAGGAGAACCTATGCTTAGGCAAGTACAGGGTGATTAAAATAGCCACCTCATGTTAGGCCTGCAGAATGAGCACTGCTCATGCAGAAACTCAAGGCAAGCTGTGCTCCAAGCAGTATTTTATTAGCTTTGGAGACATGAAAAGCTTGCTTGGTTTGTCTTGCTGGTAAACACTTTGTCAGTCATATGTTGGCTTTAAAAGCCAGTGTGAAAGAAGGGAGCGTTGTAGTTTTCCAGAAAGGTAAACCTCTTAATAGTGACCGCAAAAGCCAGGGAGTTAGGGGTGAGGGAAGAGGGAGAGGGAACTGGTGGCCAGTTCTTTGCATTAAGGCATGAAAAGTGGGTGTGTTTTAAATTAAATGTATTCTGCCTATATTTTAATTTATATTGTTCCAAAACTCTTTAAAAATATTAACTGTCATCCAGGAATGCAGGGAGTCCACACCTTCTGGCCCTTACTGCCTTTGGGAGGGCAACGCACCAGTGGTGCAGCTGCTGGTTTGAAACCTCACAAGAGGATTTTTCGTGTAGGCCCTGGAACATGGGGCTGTTGGAGTTCTCCCACCAGCTTGTTTATTGCAGCAGTCTTGTGTCCAGAGCTGCAATGTGGTATCTCGTACATAGTGATAACCACATTATCAAAGCAAATAGGGTAAAAGGGGACCAGCATAAGCCAGCACTGTAGATTGCAGGCATTCCTGAATAGCCTCTCTTATTACAGATCTGTGAACTGCTGCAAACCATTTGCTTACAGAGGTGCTGCTGGGAATGTGAATGACTTCTTCACTGACAGGCAGTGCATGAAGAGTTTTTCCACATTAGCTGCACAAATCTGTCCAGGTGATGGTAAATAAGATGGATTTTTAATTTCACTCTTAATTTCATGCCTTAATTTCAGCTCTTAGTGATGCATCTGCACAATCCCTGAAGACTTGCAGCAAGTAAATATAAATACTACTTCAAACTGCTAAAACTCTGAAATGTTTGTAGGCTTCTCTGAGAATAATTTGCAAACAGCAAAGCAGCATGTGACAGCACCACATACAAAACATACACAGTGGACATACTTGCAGGAATCACAGAATCACAGAATCACAAGGGTTGGAAGGGACCTCGAAAGATCATCTAGTCCAACCCCCCCCTGCCAAGGCAGGGCCACCTAGAGCACATCACTCAGGAACGTGTCCAGTCGGGTTTTGAATGTCTCCAGAGAAGGAGACTCCACAACCTCTCTGGGCAGCCTGTCCCAGTGCTCTGTCACCCTCACGGTGAAAAAGTTTTTCCTTATGTTAACTCGGAACCTCTTATGCTCCAGCTTGCACCCGTTGCCCCTTGTCCTATCGCTTAGTGAGGCCGAGAAGAGCCTGGCTCCATCTTCCCGACACTCACCCTTAACATATTTATAAACATTGGTGAGGTCACCCCTCAGCCCCCTCTTCTCCAAGCTAAAGAGACCCAGCTCCCTCAGCCTTTCCTCATAAGGGAGATGTTCCACTCCCTTGATCATCTTAGTGGCTCTGCGCTGGACTCTCTCTAGCAGTTCCCTATCCTTCTTGAGCTGAGGGGCCCAGAACTGGACGCAATATTCCAGATGCGGCCTCACTAAGGCAGAATAGATAGTAGACAAGTAGTAATATAGACATGTAGATACTTTTAAATAGTTGCCTTAGTTATGTTGAGTTTAATTGTACAGGGCTCTGAGTGAAAGAAATAGTAGTCATTGCAGATTTAAAATTCTATAAAAGGTCTTCAGATAGTTTTTCTGAATGTGAGTTGCGTCACACTATGTACTAACTTCCTGATCCTCCCATCTACAGAATGCCATGTATTTAAATACATGTATGTATTTGGCCATGTATTTAGGTATATACATGTACATGTATGTATGGCCATGTATTGAAACGATTAAAAATATATTTGAGTGTTGACATCTAGTGTGAAGCAAGTCAAAATCCCTGAAAACTCAGCTACATCTCTGTTCTTCAAAATTCAGGGCTATCTGTGTCAGCAGTTCATAGAAGCTCTTTCATTACAGCACTGAATAGCTGTTGACACAGTCACCTTTTGCTATAACGAGTAAATTAGTTTGGTGTTTGGAGCCTAGCAAGACTGCTGTGAAAGATCTAGTACTGCTCACAGGGCATTCCAGTGGCTTGTTATTTCAGAACAAGCGGAATATCTCGCTTTCGCTCTATTTTACCATTCCAATTTCAAGTTCCAGCTGGAGCAGAAAAACTTCAGAAGGCCTTGTTCAGTCCTTGAATTCGCAGATGTTAAGCGAAGGGAGCGAGAAAAGGAAGTCTGAGCTAATGGTCTCCTTTTTCACAATTGAGATTGCTGCTCCACGTTGTGAATAACTGACCCTGAAGAATAACTTAATAACAAATAATACAATCCTAGTGACGTGGCAAGAAAATTCTTATTTCCCTACTAATGAGCTGGTCTCCAAACAAGATAAAATGCTGCCATTTGTGAGCTAAGACGAGTCTAATTCACCTCAGTTATCACTGAAGGTATATACTGTCTTTGTGTACAATGGCAAGTTTTCCCCTGGGATGCTTTGCTTTGGAGTCAAAATACTTCAGAATCAAAATGCTCTGAGACACTGGCTCCTTTTGTGCTAATATTTGCAGTTCTTTGTGATCAATAAAGTAGAACCAAGGTCTAATATGTGCGCAGTACAGTACAAAAATCTTTGTACAAAACTAGAAGCAAGTATGTGCAGCAGAAAGACAGGTGGAATGCCTTTGTAGCTTACAGCAAACAAAAAAGCAAAAATAGCTTATAGAGTATTTTGGCTATCAACAGTCTTGTTTAATGTAAAGGGAAAAGTGATATCGTTTGTGTACAGCTACAGTTCACATACATACGATACTTTTACTGTAGTAATATTCTACATGAAAGTAACAGATGTTAGAGGTGAAAAAGGGCATATTAGTTCACCCAGTTCATCCTGGGACTTTCCCATCATACCATTTTTGACTGTTGGGAGTGGGACTTTAGAAATTAATTCGAACACTTCTCTTACAATATTTTCTTTACGTGTTCATTTCACAGGCAAATACATTCAATATTCTGATTCCTGAGTTTTATCTGAAATAGTATCATCCTGTATCAGCTCACTCTCTTCCCAGTCCTCCCAGATTATCATCAGAGCAATTCTTCTAATTTTTGTGACTGGATTATCATCTGCTTTCCTTAGATTTGTTAACAAGCTAGTCATTGTGGTGAAATTGAAAACCTGTGTGTCATGTAAACATGCAGTGTTTGTGACTTAGAAAAGTCTATGGTTTTGGCCCATGTGACACAAGAAATAGTTCTAGCGAGTTTTAGCTTCTGGAATTACTCAAGTACTTTTGAACAGTTTCCCCTTCCTTGATTAAATGGATATGTGGAAAGGCTGGTCCCAGCTATCACATTTTCCAGGCAAATAGGCAATACTAGGTTTTCTTTCAATAGGATGCTTGGGAGTTCTTCTCCGTGCTCTGACACAGCATGTAAACTGAGCTGCCTATTTATTTTATTTTTTTTAATATACCTGTAGTTCCCTTGTTTGCAAAAAATTAGTGAGTAAGCCTCGTTCAGTTGTGATGAACAGAAATCAGTTATGTTGGCTATGAAATGTTCTATTTTTATTAAGATAGGAGGAAATAAAGCCTGCTGATCTTAAAAGCAGCTTAAGCACAAGTACAGAATCATTTTTGTATTTTCAAGTCTGCATTTGGAAACAATGTAATAGAAAATTTATGTAACTGATTGCAGTAAAAGCTGAATTCCAGCGACATGAAATAATACTGCTGGATGTCACCCAGATGCACTTGTGTTATTGAACAGGCTCTGGAGGACAGTACAACCATTGATGAAACTGGTGTTGCGAGCTGCCAGACATATGAGAAATTTCAGGCATTTGTTTAAAGCAGGAATTAAAAATAACACTTCGCCTGTACAAAGAAATCCTTAAGAAAATGATATGGGGAATTTAAAAACCATTCAGTTTATTGTATCATTTATTTTTCACATTTCCCTTAGTTTGTTCAGAAAAAACACCACACAGAATAGTCACATTCACCTTTATTTATACCTTGCATTGTGACCATGCTGTGATAGTGCAGCCGAAGCAAGGTTTGGATCAGAGTTAAAGCATTGCCAGATGCTTCTGGAACCCTTGGAAAAGTGACGTAAAATTAGCATAGGCTCTCAGAAATCAAAGCACTAGAAGATCATAAGCATATCTGTTATTTTTGTTGAAAATGGGATTTCTGGTAAAAAGGTTGCAGCTCTTTGCTTGTCTGTTGCACTACGCTCTTCCTTCTACTACTGCTCTCTTTTCCCCAGCTACAGCTCTGAGAACACAGTGAACCAGACCCAGAGCCATGCCCTCGGGATTTCCACCCACTTACATGGGAGACCAGGCTGCAGCAGAATTCCCGCTTTTTGCATTCCACTTAGCATTCTTAACACTGTGTTGTAAACGACAAGATTATTTTGGAGAGCTTTTAATACTAAGGTACTGTTTGGTTCCTGCAGAGGAGTATCCAGTCCAGAAGACCGCATCACCTGAGTACCCTTTCCAAAATGTCCACTCCGAGGAACTGGATTTTGCAGGCATGCTCAGCAATGGGAAAATCAAATCTGTCAGAACAGATTTCATGGAATACCAAGTTGTTGTCAAGGCCCAGAAAATGCTTGATTTCTTTGGGCAAACATAAACTCTGGAAAAGGACGTTTCTTTCTGACAGTAGCACGTTACCAAATTGTGCCTTTGGCCCGCTCTGACTCGGGGTTAAAGGCAAGTGAAACAACCTGTTGATTTAATTTGAAAGAAACACACAAAGGCAGCTTCTCAGGTAGTCTGAACTCATGTCAATAGAACAGCTCCAGTGTATACCACTGGGGAATCTGACCCATAGTTCTGATTGTGTGAAGGAACATCCTTCTAGAGAAACATGTATATGTACACATACACAGAAGGAAATACACAAAGAAAAATCCCAGCACATATATGCGTGTGTGCATGTTTGTACATGATTCAGCCCACATGGATCCTATCAATAGCAGGCAATTTCTTTGACTAGTTTCCATATTTTCTGTGTGTTTTAGGGAAAACAGTTGCTCTGTAGACCTCAGATACGTACTTGAATTAGACTTTTTAAAGAAGTAATCTTCTGTTCCAATGGAATCTGTATCAGCCTAATACAATTGTACTGCTATATTCAACGTTATTCCTCACAAGAAGCAACTCATTAAGAAATGAGGGATCCTTCCTTAGCACTGGAGGAAACCCTTAACCCTCTGGAAGCAGAAGTTCAGGCAATTTCGTACAGTGACAGTGTAAGACTGAAGGACTTCTGTCCTTTGGCACTACCTGGTGGTACCTTTGCACAATACTTGGTGTCACACCGCCCCCTCAAGGTGTGTCTACAGAAGTGCTGTGGACACGCTTCGAAGGGCGTCATACCCATTTACACACTTTAATCTTACCTTCTAAATACTGTCTCAGACACTTGCTCTGGGCATTTGCCTCGTTTTAAATTTTTTACCTTCATCTTGGGCATCTTGCCTTTTAGAGAAGAATCTTGAACCTTGTAAAGGGAGTTGCTTGTGGTGCTATGATCGAACACTGAAAAAGTGTGTGACCTTTCTTTTCAGAGGGTGTGCAGGAAATGGAAATAGATCTGTTAATGAGACAACATGCTGCCGGAAATGTGCTTGTGGTATTTTATGTGCTGTAGCGTACTTTCATACAGTGATGCATGCAGCTACGCTTCTGTCTTCTGCAGAGATAGCATATAACTCACAGAGCTGCTATGCCAGCCTCTAGTAAACAGACCATGTATTAGAACTTGCCTATGTTCTGATGCTTTCTGTTGATATATTCCATGCCAGTTGTCTGCCTCAGACTTGCATCTGCCCTGAGTAAACAATTAATTTCCTTGCGGTGGTTTTCTGTGTAGTCCCCATTGCTATCGCCATCATATCTGAATGTTTTGATGTTACATCTTTAGTAAATAAGAGGTGAAAGTCCAGTCTATCAAGTCTACTAGGTCTGGAATGGCATGTAGTGTTTTCAGAGTGTTTCCTGCTTTATGTGTTCAGAGCAAAAGGCTTGCCAATATTCTTCTCAGTCGAGTGTTCAGGGCATCTGCCAATCTTATTCCACACATTCTGAGTTTACCACTTGGAAATGAAGAAACGTGCCACGGGAGATGATAGTCTTTCTATATTTATGCATTTAATCTAGAAATTGAGGATGGATGGTTAGCCATAGAGATAGGAAGACTCCAACATGTGTGCTCTGAACAGAGCTGGCCTCTTTTCCTCAGATGTAGTAACCTCAGAAGGGTAGACCACTAACTTAAGCAAACAGGTCTGCATAGTAAAAAAAATGGTTTAAATCACTTGCCAGGGGGCATGCGAGAATTGTTGAGCAAAGACTGAATGAGATTCAGGTTCTCCAGGTTAGCATTCATTCCATTCCTCCAGCATTGACGCTTCCAATTTCTACAGCAAATGAGGAAGTCATCTAAGGCAACAATCTGCTTTGCTTGATCCACTGAGTGATGTATTTTGAAGGAAGCAAAGATCACATGGAAAATTCTGCTACTGCAGCATTAGACCATAATACATACACAAGGAAGGCAAGTTAAAGTTTTCAAATATTTAAGACCACAGATTTTATTTCTGAGGAATACAGCAGAACTAAAGAACCCTCCAGACAAACTTCCCCAGTGTGAATTGTTAAATATAAGCAAAATACCAATGCAGGGCCAAATTCTAAACTCAGCTGCTCTCAGATGGAGTCTATAGCATAGATAGACGGATGACTACATATATCCCACAAGAGGGTGTTGTGGAGTACCTCTGTTGCAGTAGAAACTATGACGGGCTATGCTACATAGAAATTTCCAATTTATAATGCTAACTTACAGACTCCTGTTCTGCACTGATTGCCCCCATTATGGGCATGCTTGTAGGATTTATCTTAGCTATCATCTAAATTACTCTGATCTGAGGAAGGATGGGAGCAAGAGACGAGACTCCAGTTCCAAATCAAGTGATTTGTACTCAAGAAATCTTACTGAAAAAGCAAACTGAAAAGGAAAATTATACCCAGAGCTTCTACTCCATTTTTCCTCTGCATTCATGTATGCCTTGCTGCAAGCCACTTAAAACTACCCTTGTTGTAGTAGTGCTTTTGGGATCCGAGTGCTCATAGAGTTACATTACCGATCAATTATGTTTCAGTAGGCAAAGAGGCTGCGTTACAAATTAATATACTTACTGCTCTGCTAAACTGTCCTTCTTCTTGTATGTGATAACTGCTCTGCATCAGTCCCTAACTGATTGAATCATCCTTACTTAAATATTTACCCTGGCAACCAGAGATAAAAAATTTAAAGGCTACTACATCTACTGTGGGCATGGCAACTAAAAGGAAGAAAAATGCAAATATTTGGGCAAAATCACACTGTTTTTATTAAAGAGTTTCAGTGAATGGCTGTCAAGCCATAAATGAGGGGAAGAATGAAACTCCATTATTATCTTGCAAAGGAACTAGTGTCACAGTGTGGATGGCTTTGGCTCCTAAACATGAAACATCAGGGGTGGAAGATGAAGGGTCTATCTGGGTAAGCTGACACCTTTTTGTTTAGTAGCTAGAGAAGTTGGAACTGGTGTCTGTTGTTCTAGAAAGTGCTGTGCTTAGCAAAGTTACGGAGTCCCTCCCAACCTCCTTGCAATGCCAAGTACCTTTGGTTCTTCTGGTGATCTTAGTAACTCCACGGCAGGGGAGAAAGGACATTTTTCTTTGTGCAGAATATTGCAAGTTAAATGGCCACATCTTAAAACAAAGGTAAAAGACAGTGGTCAAAGGCATCTTAAATTAAACCAAAGTAGTGATTTTTTTCTTTGGGAAGTCTGCAAGTTTGCAGCCTTCTGGACTGAAAAGAGAATCTCTAACAGAAAGCAGTACATAGGCCTTATATCGCTAGACATGTTTGAGAGTGTCTTTCTTCCATGGTCCGCTATATCCATTACAGTTTTGCTGCAATGGATCATGCGTTTTCATCTTCTCCTGAAGATAATACTAGCCTTCCACTCCCCCCGCCCGAAATAGTAATGCTCATTCCCATCTGTTAGCCCATTCTGACTTGCTCTGTGAAGCCCATGAGGGGCTTGGGGAAACAAGATGGCCATCTCCTATTGACTCTTACCTTGTACTTGGATCTGTTAGTATCTTGCCAGAAGAAACTCTTCCAGCATGGCTATGCTTGTAAAAACTCTTCTAATATTAAGTATTGTATCTCTGCTGATTTCAATACATTATGGCCTTTAGTGGAGATACAATAGTTCATACTGGCAGCAGTTCAGTTCCAGCGACTGTGCAAGGCCATGCTGTTCTTTTGAGACAGACCCTGGCTTTATTTACTTAGGAAGGGGATTGGTTCTCCTCTCCAGGTTTATCAACTGTAGAGTCATGAGCGGGAGTGCTGAAATGAAATTAGATAATTAAAAGTATTTAAACATGTTTATTTTACCATAGTTAATCCTTCTTAACCAGTTCTTACTTCTGAAAGACTAAATATACTGCTAACATAATCTGGACAGTGAGACAAGGACTGACAGTTTAGATCAAACTCCGGCTGCAAAATACTACTGCAAGGCGGCCAAGTGACGCTGCACAGAGGGGAAAATGAGAAGGGCAGATCTGATTGAGGTTTTCCTCATTGTGTGTAAGGATGGGTGGGGCACGACAAGAGAATTAAACGTATGCATTGGTTAGAAAAGACAGAAAGCAACTGCAGTCAAACTGCTGCTTTAATTTAACATGTCTTCATTATACATTGTGGAAGAGGGTGGAGAAGAAACAAAAGGACCCCTTGGCTAATACATAAACATGCTAACATGACCACCTTTTTGTTCTTTAAACTTGTACAAGCAATTCTGTGATATACATCAAAGTTGTGTTGTGTGAAACAACTTTTAGCATTCTGTCCTCCCAATTAATTTTTGCTCTATTTAGACAATATTTCTTAGAAAACTATACGAAGTATGCTTTCTGTAGAACCTGTGAAATATATGTTGGGAATGTTACTTACCTGATTGATCAAATGTGACAATTTTGAAGGACAGGGGCTATGGGAGGCAGCTCTATGGTTTTGTGTCAAGATAACATCTGCAGCCATTTAATTCACAATTTGGTATCTATAACCTAATTCTGCTGCAAACTACACAGCTAGAAATACAAACTAACTCCACTGAGTGTAGTCAGTTTCTGATGCTGTGGAAAACTGGATCTTTCACGCTCTGAATTTTCCCCCTTTTTGTAAACAGGGTGAAAAAACCCAAAGGGGCAAAGAACAGTGTTCTACTAAGGGGATGTGTGACCACCAAGACATGTTTGATATGAGCATTTAAAGTATCTCAGCTGAAAATCCATACAGACCTGCCAGTTCCTAAAGTAATCTCCTATGAAATGTTTCCGTGCCATGTAAAACACATTGTGATAGATGAGACAGTGTCTACATGCAGGTCGCACAACAGGCAAAACCCGTGGCAAAACTGTATTTCTGCCATTAGTTATGCTAAGAGAAAAGGTCTGAAACTCCTCAAATGCAACAGGAGGAGTTCACAGTTCCTTAAAGAAATCCCCACTTGTTCCGCTATTACGGTGATGGACTTGATTTGCTGCCTTTGAAAAGGAACCAACCATTTTCAGTAGAACATTTGTATGGATCCAGCGCTAGCACGCAAGGTGCTGAGGCATGAAACTGTTATTCTACATTGCCTGGGAGAGCCGTAATGCAACATCTGTACTTTCATTGCCACGTCACTTACAGGTTCCAGTCACAGAGTGGGAAATTCAGTAACAAGCTACATTTGAGGCCAGGTACCTCTTCAAAGCGCGCGCGAGGTGAAGAGTTTGCAAATAATGAGGGAGACAGAGGATTACCACGGCCTGCTGTTGGCTGTAGGCAGCAGTGAAACCGCGGCCCCTTTTCAGGCGCACGCCAGAGGCTGCGCGCCGCAAGGAACAGGCTGCGCGCATACGGCATCAGTCTCGCCACATACACGGTTCGGGCGGTCTCCCTTGGCGCGCACAGAAGCTATCGCGCTTTTGCGGGCGGCGCGCAGGGCACCCTGGCACTCAACCCTGGCTGCCGTCCGTGCCGCCCTCGGCGGGACGGGGCGGGACACGCGCGT
>VWZZ01004064.1:6684-51511 GCA_013399095.1 Psophia crepitans | reverse complement strand
TCGTAGCCCCTCGGCGAGGGGCGCCCCGTGGCCGAGGGAGGGCCTGGGGGCACCGGGGAGGGAAGGAGGGAGGCTGCCCCGGTCCCCCTCCCGCCCCCGCCGGCAGGACCCGTCTCCGATGGGTNCCGCGGCTTGCCCCCGCGCTGCTCCTTCCCCCCCTTGTGCTCCCCCGGCAGCCACATATCTCAGCGTGGGTGGGGGGCAGCCCCCACTCCTGGCTTGGCCTTGTCTCTGCAGCTTTGTCCGGCGCGGAAGCGCGTCCGGCCGGCCTGGGGCGGGCATCAGACTTTGTCTCCGCCGGGTGCCGCCGCCCCCAGCCCCGCTGGGCGCGGAGGAATGCGAGATCGCGGCTCCTCGCTCCTTTTGTCTGCCGGAGGAGCTGCGTGCTTAGCCCCCCCCAGGGGGAGCTTGGCCGCGGGGACCGGGGCGGAGAGGAGAGGAGCCGGTGGCTGCTGCAGGGTCAGTGTGTTCCTTAAATCAGGCTGAGATTACTTTTTTTTTTTGAAGTACACATTTTTGGAAGGACTTTAGAGACTGTAGTTTTAATTGGACCGATGAGGCTGAAAGCGACTTGAGCCCAGTCTTCCATCCAGGGAGCAGCTCAGTGAAGGTGGTCTCTGGGGGGGGTCTAGGAGTTACGCTCGCCTACTCTGCTGGGTGGGCCGATCGGAGCGTAGAGCTCGTCTTTGTTTAGTCCTTTGCTGATTTAACAATGCAAATTACCGTCTTTGAAATGCATCCTGTCTTCAGTACTGTCCCTCACAGGATCTTGTTTGTTCAGGGGCTTTCCTTTTAAAAGTGTCGTGCCTGAAGTGTTTTAAACTTAGCTTTCTAATGGATCATTGCACATTTCTACACAGATAGCCTCCGATGATTGCTGTCATTTTTGGTACATATTTTTATTTGCTCTAAGTGCAATGTGTTTAGTTAATGCTTGGTATGAAAGTAGATGCAACCAAGTATGTTTAACATAGGAAGTAGGCTCCACTTAGAGCAGCCCGTGGCACTGGAGAGAAAGCCTCATTTGGGAATGACTGATCAGGGAGTACTGAAATGCTCGATATATTTTGACATGATCCTTTTTTTAAAGGAAAGATAGTTGTCCTTTGTCTCACAGCATTGGTGCTTTTGTGTGGGAAGGCTGCTGCTTCTTCTTACTTGAGTTCTTCCCTGATTGCAGTTTCCTGAAGCCAAGGTGTGGTAGTGCTGCCGCTTCCTTTGGCAAAACCAGTTATTTTACTCTGTGATACTTTTGGTTTTAAAGGGAGTATGCTTTACAGTGGAATAATGTGGAGAATTATTAGATGGAAAGGAGGAGTACAGGACAGGAAAATCTATTGTCTCTGATGTTTCTTTACTGGAAAAAAATGAATGACAAGATGTCTTAACTCTGTAGGTCTATCTGTTATCTTCAGAGTATCAAGGGCAAACAAAGTTGTCAACCAGAACCATATGGCAGTAGGGAACCACCCTTCAGAGAACTTTAAAAAGATAAAATTGCCAAAACCAAAAACATATGCTTTGGTATTACTATAACTTTTCAACTTCAGAAATTAGCCAGTTTACCACTACAGGGCCCTGTTAGGCACGCTGCTTCTCAACAAAGGAGTTCAGCGATAAGAACAAATTTTTCTTTGTTGTTCAGAGGGGTTTCACCCAAACCAGCACTCACAGGGAGAGCCAGTTCCTGGGCAATCAACTGATTTATTACAACTGGGAGGCACGAAGAATGTGCTGGACACTTTGGGGACCCGAATAGATTGGTAATGATACCACATCTAGGGGAGTGTCTCTGTTTGCTATGCTTTTTAAGAAAGTTAAGATAGTAAGTTATACAGTATTGACATAGATAACTATTGAATTCTTAATAAGAGGCTAGAGAAAAAGGTAGGTACGTTGAACGTAAAACATTCCAATGAACAAGAAGCAGGGTCTTGTTAATTTAAAGCAAATCAAAATTGTTCTTCTTAAAAATGAGTTTTGTGTTCCTACTAGTATAGTAAAATGTAGTGCCTCCCTTTTCAGTTCCAGCTAGTAATACATGATTGTGGTTGCATTAAATCCCTAATGGTATATAGAGTACTGTCTCTTTCTTGTTTGTGTTATTATTAGTGAGATTAATTTTTTAAAGATACATGATACTGATTTCTGTTAATTCACAGTAGATACCATTTCTTGTTTGCTGGTTTTGCTGCGATTTGGTAATGTAAAATTAAACAGAGAAAATGCAATATATAAATCAAGACATTGTCAAAATTGAATGCATTTTCTATTGCATTTGATGCTGTTTTCTAAATTTTTGTGCCCTTAGTTCTTTTTGTTGTTGCCTCAGTTGGAGAAAAATATTTAGAAGGTAATTTTCTGGAGTCTGTAAAGGCATCTCTCATCAGGCACGTTGTCTTAAAATGACTAAGAACTTGTCATCAGTCATGTTCTGAGTTGCTGCTGAGCTTTCCAGAAAAGGAGAGTAAGTGAAGATACTGATACAGGAAGCTTGCTGACAGCCACGTGACCTACCAGTGATAGCAAAACATTGCAGAATAGGTTGGAGAGTGAGCTCTCTTAGTTCAGACTGCCGGTGGCTATTTTTATCATTATCTTGCATTTCTGCGATTTGAGAAGGTGGAATTGTCATGCTGAGTGATGTGTATTGGTTAAGCAGCTTTTCTTTTCCTCTCCACAAAACTCTCCTGATTGCAACAATAACTTCACAAGGTAATATGGAGGCACTTTTGAATATTGTTGTTTGATATTGAATATTGTGTCATTGTACAATGGAGGGCATATTGCATTTGACACTGATACTTGGAAGCTAGCTGTACTGAAGGTAGGGAATTGATTAGGGCATGTGCACCAGCCTGAATTGCTCTTATGGCCTCAAGCAGTTCCCCTTGAAGCTACCTGACAGAGTTGTTACAGAGGTCTTGTGATGAAGGAAGAGTCTTGAAAAAGTAGTAAGAGGATGTATTGACAAGTATGTTGATCTAGGCGTGAATGGCTTTGCTCCAAATTAAAGAGTAATGGTATATATTAATTTTTAAGTGTCTCTGGAGCATCTGTTATGTTACTGTTGTGTAGTTTGGAAGTCTGAGAGTTTAAGCAGCGCTCCTGTTTAGAAAATGGCATGTTTTCCCCTGAGTATTTAATCCGGTCAAGCATGCTCTGTAGAGGAAGCGATGCAGAAAGCAGCACACATTTGCTTTGAGGAGCTGTAAGACTGTCAGAAGAGAGCACAGGCTGCCTTTTTGGAGGTCCAGAGACAGGTTGTTGTAATATGGCATTTAAGAGGGGAGGAGATGAATATATAAAGTAGAAGTTGTACGGAAGCTGAGAGTGGCTTTTAATCAGTGCTGTCACGTGAAATGCTGCATGCAGATGTCTGCTAATTCCAATTAGAGTGCAGTCTTTCTGCACTTAAGTTTCTGAAACTGCTGAAGTTGGACACACGGTAGCTGGAGGCATTGGCAACGCTGCAAAGTGTCACAGGCTGAATCAGTTGAATTTGTATGATGTGCCACACCTTCAGCACTGTTGTGCAAATCATGTAATTATGAAAAGTAGTCTGGAACAGCTCAGACGTGGTATTTCTCAACAACTTTTCATAGAGTTGTGAAACCACAGGGAGCCATGCCTCACCTAAGAGAGATTGCAATCTTTTAAGCACACCTGTGCAAGTCTGAAGAGTTTTTCCAACTTTTTTTTCTGCTTGGTAGAGGATTCATTAGTTCTCAGTAGACTTATTGATTGTTCAGTGTAGAATTTGAAGCTCGTTATTTAGCAGAGCAACTGCAGAAAGATAGGATTGTGTCCAATAAAATGGAGGTTGGGTGATTTTTTTTTAAAGGGGAATTGTAGTTCTGAAGTATGCTTAAAATGGTTGCTTTACAGATCACTGTCAGTTGAATACTTTTTTTCTTAAATAATTTTGTTAGGTATTGAAGAGCAATTCTGGCTGTAGACTAGTACTTCCTGCAAACGCTAAATATATATTGCCTGGCATCTGTTTCCTGCATTCTAACTTCTGGTGAATAAGGACTGTAATTTCACAGTTGGTCAGAAACATATATTGTGGCATTTGCGAATAATGCTGGGACCACAAAAAGTACAGAAGAGACATAGCACAAGGAAGCTGGGTGAAGCCTAGTGAAGGACATTTTTTCTGTGTTTGAAGTAATTTGCTAAATTAATTAATAAATTCAGTTAGTTCAGAATAATCCCGAATATCACTGGATATTTGTATGTGAGAGCAAGTGTTCTGGGCCGAGCAGGAGAACTTTCAAGAACGTGACTGCACTGAGTCAGACTGGTTTTGACATTTTCTGTTGTTCCCCCCCACCGCCAGATCAGTTTTTGTTTTCTCAGTTAAATCAGTGCCAATGTTCTCTTTTCCTTGGGGTAGGCAACAACATTCTGCCACACTGTGTTTTTTGGCTTTGGACTGTTGCAGTCAGTGCCAAAACAAATACACTGTAAAAGCTCAGGTACACAGACTTCAACCGTCTTGGCTTTCCTTTTCATCTCAGCTCCTCATTAGTGTTTCTTCTCCTTCTCCATGAGTATTTGTCTCTCCTTTTGCTTTCTCCTTTTTATTACTAGAGGTCCTCATTTCCCCTTTCCTTCCATTTTCACTAGAATACAGGAGGAGAGAGAACTCACTGAAACTGGGGAGGGTAGGTAGGACCTTCTTTCTGTGAAAAATTGTAGTCAGCTGCATGTAGTCTCAGGGTAAGCTCATGGACAGTGTGTGGACCTAATGGTCTGCATATGTGAGGGTTATTTGTCACCATATATCTGGAAAATGAATTTGGCCTGGAGATGACTAGATTTATTCTGAATGTTAAACATTAAAATAAGTATGTTAAAAAAAAGTAGTACCTTTTTTTATTCAGTCACTTTAATTTCAAAGTTGGGTAGTCTTTCATCTATTTCTCTGGGTCAGTGCAATGCAGGAATGCTTGTTAGTAACTCAACAGACTTTATAGGTTCTTACATCTCCTTAAATTCATTCTTCTTTCTAAGTAAAGCTTGTTAGATTTGGATTTTCTTAAGACTCAGTCTTGTTTTCCTTAAAATTGTTGTGGGTTTTTTTTCCCACTTGAATCAGTGATGGATGAGCTAACTGTGAGGGCAGTAATTATCTTTGCCTGTGTGATAGAACACAGTGCTTTGGAACTATTAGATGATGCGTGTTTATTAAGGTGGGGTAAGGGTCTCCATTTCGGTCTCGTAAGCCAGAGGTAATTTTCCTTCTAATTGCAAAAAAGGGGAGTCTTTGTTTTTAAATACATGGTATCTTTTAGATGTCAATAAACTTAAATCAATGGTGGTTAATATTTTCTAGATTTTTCTCTTCAAAAATTGGTTTATACTCTCTACTGAACAAAATCACAATCTGTCACAAAACTTGAACGTTAGCTGAGGAAAGAGACTGCTTCAGAGGAAAGTGGTCAGACGTTTATTACAGTGCCTTTGTTTAGAAACTAGATCTAATCTTCATGACGGTTTTGAAGATAAATTTTGAAGGACAATTTTACTACTGACTGTTCTGAAGTATTTCACGATTGAAATAAAAATTACTGTTTTGAAAGTGTACCATATGGTAAGGAGACAGGATAGTCTGAGGTGTTGTGGAAGTGTGCACACACAAGTGGGTGTGCATGGCAGACTCTTGATTTATCCACAGAATAGTGCAAATCTCATTACCAATGTTTTAATTTTAAGCAGAATAATAATTTTCACCTGGCTTTCCAAAGCCCTTGAAGATGTGCAGGTGTTAAATGAGATCAATACATTATTCTTATTCTGTTTTCCTGATCATTGCAAGGTGCTGAGGCCGACAATTTTTTTGTCATATCTGTGTCAGAGGTTCATAGAGTGAAAGTTTCAGACCCAATGTTTGGAATGAAATTAAGCTTTGAGCCATTTCTCATTTCACCAGTGCCACTCATGTCGTTTAGTAACCTGTTGATGCTTTGCTTTCTGTTTTAACAGATACTCATTTCCTAGGTCATAAGTGGTTAAAGGCCACTAATTGCAGTAATTCATGGAGGTTAGAAAGTGCAACTTAATCAGAAGATTACATCTGAAAACTAGTTAAGACTTTTCTGATTTTTATTTTGAGATTGTTCGAGGAAACAGTTTTTATTGTAGAGTGAATTAAATAATATCTAATAAAATATTCATTGCTTTATGGTGTCCTTGTTATGGGAGCAGTGTAAGATTTTGTGTCCTTAATGATTCATTTCTTTGATTATAAGAGAGTGTTTTAGACTGTATGTGAACACTATGGATACTCTTATCGTTCAGCAATCTTAACTGGTATGCCAAAGCAATCCTCTGGTGGTTGGGTGTTGTCATTCTGTTCCACCCCCCTCACCCCCGATTGTCTTGCGTAATTTTGGATCTTGTAAATGTAGTTACAAAATTTCTTTGAACAGATTTTATTACCCAGTTGAAGCTAATCACAATACCCACAGGCAACCCTGCAAAATAAGGTGATTTTTCTTTAAGTTAACACCCTAATATTGCAAGTAGACAGCTTTCTAAGTTTAAAGCAACATGGTACTGTCAGACTTGGGGGTAGGGGTTGGAGGTCCTTATCAATACCAAACAGGCAGATACTGATTTTTCAAGGTAATTTGCATTTAGGATTCTGCGTGAATGTGAGCATCTGCTTGTCCATGTCAAAATATAGGTGCATTCTCTTGAGATAGCCATGACCCTTTTTAAAAGTTGGGCATTTTTTAAGCTTGGGGTCATAAGTTCTTAATTTGGTAATGTTTTTGTCCACTGAACATTTAATTTCTTTCTTCCCCTGCCCTGATGGTTAGTAATGGGTGTTTTGCTGGGGAAGTAGGAATGAAACATTGCAGACTACAAATAAGTAAATTAATTACTAAGTTATATGAAGAAAGCAAGAAGCCGCCTTGCTGTTGTTCTCCTCTTTTTCCTTCTTATTTCTATCTTGAATGTTTTGACTTGAGATTGATTGCTAACTGACTCAAGAAGATTCTTTTCCTTAAGGGTTTAAAAATTACGTTACACTGTTGGCTTTGCTGTGCTTTTTCTGGATGCTGTCTGAAAATGAGTATTTTTGTGTCTTGCTCTAACAAGCGTATCTTTTTTTTCTTGGCATGCTACTATTACAATGAGGAAAGATACCAGTGAGGGCTAGAAAGCTCTTACTTTTAAAATATATAAGTATATATATGTGTGTATGCATGTACTTAAATTTGGATACTAATTGGTTAATGAAAGTAGCCAAGTTTTTTTCTTTTTGTTTTTTCTTTTTGTTTTTGTTTTTTTAATCATGCATGTTTTTTCACTGTTGCTTTCAGGTAGGATGTGATTTGTGTGGTATATGCAGGAAGAGCAACCACTGATATTTCTTCATCTGAAGTTTGACTTGACATGTAGGGAGACTAAACTACCAAAAAATATGGCACAACTGTGTCTTGAGAGCTAAGCATCTATGTGTGTGATTGGTAGTGCGAAATGACTTTATTTCTTTACCGTAACAAAAGAAACATCAGCACAGCATGCTCTATTGTCTTTGTATGTTGCTGCTGTGGGTGATCTGACTTTGGCTTGGCACCTTTTTTTTTTTTTTCTCTTTTCCCCTNTTTTTTTTTTCCCCTTTCCCTCCCCTTTTTTTTTTTTTTTTTTTTTTTTTTTGGTCATCCTCCCCCTTCCCTCACCCCTTGGTTTGTTTAACCACTTCCTCAGGAAGTGACATGTCTGTTTACACTGGTTGAGAGAAGTTTTCCTTACCTACCTGTCTGCTTTTCCACTACTGGATTAAGAACATAGGCAGATTAAAAAAGCATGCATTTTTAAACTAACAGGTTTTTCAATGTGGAATTCTGATTGCGTAATCAAAATATCGAACTGTAAGCCAATGTGGTTGAGCCTAACTGAGGAGGTGAATTACATGCAGATGAAGCTAATCATATTGTTCTCTGACAAACATTCTTCAATATTAGCAATGTGTTGGGGACCTCAATGACCTATTTATTCTACCAAAAATTGTTCACGTACCCGTGTTTTACATTCTTACTTAGTTGTTGTTTAGTATGTCTGAATTAACATGTTTTCCATTGTAATAGTGGCTCACTGTACCCAGCTGTGAAATTTCTTATGTGAGACTGAGCAATCCTTTTATTTAGTGACAAAGAGGGGGAAACCACATGCACCCTTATGCATGAGCCCAAAGATTGGTTGATTTCATAAGTTCACTTACTATCACAAAATGACTTCTTTTTTCACTGAGAACTTAATCTCTCTAGGTTTAGCTGAAAGATGATAGTGGAAGAAATAACTGGGGGTTTTTTCATAGCTGTAAAATGAGGGTGGGTGGGTTGTTTGTTTGTTTCTCTGTTCTTCAAAATCTATTTGAATTTTCTTACATTTGAATGTGATTTGATGCACTTCTATTTGATGCACTTCTATTCATTGTGCATATCTTTATTATGAGGGTATGAAACAGTGAAAGAATGGTTTTAATATTTTTGTATTGTTAGTAATGCTTATCAGAAAGCTGGCTTCCTTGTAAATTCTCTTGCTTGGATTTAAATGTAATTTAAATTTCATCTTTTCTGATCGTCTAGTATGAGGGTGTTAGCTGATTTTTAAACAAAACATTTTAAATACTGTAATTAAAACCCATTTCCTCTTCTGTCTGTTTCATTTTGGCTAGTATGCTATTTTTCTACAGTAGGCAGTAAAGATGTTTAACAAATGAAACTTATGTAAAATATTGTTAAATAGAATATCTATTTTTCTAATGTCAAACCATTTAGAACAAATTCCGTCCACTTATGAACTTATTGTAATGGGGCTGAGGGTAGGCTAGAAAGAAGAGCTTTATGTGAAATGAAGTTTGAAAACAAAAACTATAAAACCTGAACAGTAAAACAGCTGGCTCTTAAGGTGTAGAACATGTCTCTAGTTTTCAAAGCCTATAATGTTCCTTATTCCTGCATTCCCTGTCTAGAATGGAGCTTTAGCCTAGTCAAAGTTTTAAAAAATACTCCTGTAACATTGACTTCCTCTTTCAGTCACCTGGTTTTAATTAGTTACTCATCTGGAATTCACTAGCCTTAAATTCTTAAAACGTAGAGCAGATACTTTTACCAGATGTGTATTCAGTTTAAACACAGCATCCTCCACCACCTCCCCTGAAAAAAAGACAAATCCAAAAACCAAACCAAAACCAACAGAAGAACCCCAACAACCAAAAAAACTAACCCCAAGCAAAATATAACCCAATCAACAACCATAGATGTTTAATGGGGTATTCAGGTTCTGGAACTTACTCAGATTATAAAAGGATGTTAAAATTCTGCTTGGACTTAGTGCACTTCTGTGTATGTTAATGCCTGTTCTGTCGTATGATTTTAGCGGTGTGTTTAGTGGAGATACGCATTTCAGTAGTAGTTTTGATTCTTTCTGAATGTAAACAGCCAGTAGGGTCAGAATAAATCTTGCGTGTATGCTTATAGCAACTGCCTTTTTAAATACACAAAAGAATGTGAAGTAAAAAACTGGGATGATTATCAGTTTTGTTGATGCATGTGTGCTTGGTGCAAAGTAACTTACACTGCCTGTTACAGTTTTTAAATGCTGCCTGTAAAAATGCTGATTTACTTTGGAGGACACCTGTATTTTTTTAGGCTTCTTTGATTCTACTAATAAAGTGTTTTTTTCAGTGCCAGAGTCTCCAATTCTGCACACATCCAGATGTCCTGCAGTCTTTATTGATGTTCTGTGATGAGTCGGACTTCTAATTTTTGCCCTAAGAAGCTGTTTTAATGTATATGCTGGTTTATAACTGAGTTTATGGGCCAGAAGCAAAGAGCACATGTGACTCTCTAATGTTCATTGTAAGTGGAAAATCCTTCCTTCCAGTCTCAATTCTAACAACTGAATGTTTCATCTGGAGGGTTGTGAACACAGACTGCATGGATAGTCATTGCTGTGGAGACTGCAGCCTAGATAAAAGCTGTAAATGATGGGCTTAGTGAAAGTCACACTCTGTTGTTTTGTCTCACGGTTCCCCTGAATAACTACTTCCTCATGAGCAGTGCCATCTTTAACAGAAGGAATTATTGGTCCTCCCTCTGTACTTAGGAGTTGTCTGGAAGAAAGGCCTTCCAAGCGTAGGAAGTGTGTGCATTAAACCCAAGGCACTGACATCTTGAGTGAATGGGTTTTTTCTGGAGAAAACTCCTCAGCTGATTTATTCAGTCTTTGAAAAGATGTCCTGCCTGCATCCAGAGAGAGTTTCAGAGCTGTAAATTCCAGATGGGCAGAGCCTTTTTGCAACCTCAGCACATACGCCCAGCAGAGGGCCAACATCCAACACGTTGGTATTTCTCATAGCCTAATAACTTCAGCAATTCCCTACTTAGAATACTGGCTTTCATAATTCACTCTCTGAAATGCCTGATAGTTGTTGTGTATTGCATATTGGAAGTTTTAGGTGTTTAATTCAGAGGCGTTATGGCAAGTCACGCTAAAAGTTTTGTGTAGTGTGCTGAGTTTTGTGATCTTACCCTTGCCTGCAAGTAAAATTATGTAAAGGACTAAGGTATTAGGGCTAGTAGGTATACTTCTGATCTATGCTGGTAAAATTTCTTTAGTGAATTACTTGTGCTCTCCTCCATTTTTTCAGTCTGGAAGATGGAAGTGGGTGCTCTGAGAAATGCTGTGAATGCCTTGGCTGAAAAACTTTACATTTGAGATGTTATTACTAAAGGGGTTTGCATAATGGTTAAATGTTTGTTCAGTTTTGTATTCCCACGGCTTGTGATCATTTTCCAGGATTTTTGGCTTGCAAGGTTCTCTCACCTTGACTTCTGGATCTTTGGAGGAGGCAGCTTTTAGATTCCTTAGGCCTGGTGTGTCACAGACAGCGGGATCGTGTTTCACAAAGCAGGGATTTCACATCTTGGTATGCAGATAGCTGCAACTTTTTTCTCCACATGTTGTTGTTGGAGACTGCCCAGCTCTTCTTTTGCCACGTTTGTCATGTTCTTTTAGGAGCAAAATGTAGAGTAACGTTGTTCTGCTACCAAATCTTAATTAAACAGGGCACTGAGGGATTGTTAGGCAAGATGAAGTTAAATGTATGGGAAAGGAAAAGTAAGTTTATTTCTTTAGAATACTTTAACAGTATTCTTGCCTTTTTGTTTTGTTTTATTTGCTGATTTGTGTGCGTATACATGCTACACGTACAGCATGCTATACATATGTAGCATATACATGTGTTTGTCACCAAATGCTTATGTTTGTGGGACAGTTTGCTCAGCGCAGTGTCAGTATGCCAGTGCAGCCGCAACTGTGTAAATATTGTTCCTTGTGCAGATATTAAGTGGAATAACAATTGCCTTTTTCAGTTTAGCTTATACCAATGTAGCTGACCTACTATGTCAACAGAAACTGAACTCAAAGAAGGTCCAAAGATGTTTCTGTGCAGGTCATTATGTTATTGTAGTTTAACCATATAACTATACAAATAAGATAGTAGTGCTGGTACAGCTCCCTTTGAGAGCAAAGTCCAGGCCATTTTGTAAAGGCTGTGGAGACTATTGGAAATAGTTTAACGACCCTAATCTTGTGTCCATTTGATGTCCTCTTACTAGAAGGATCAAAGTACTGCTCTTATTGTGCAGATATTTTGTGGCGTTTTCTTTAGCGATGTAATAAAGGACTATTGCAGAACTTGGATGTAAGCACAGTTCTGTAGTAGCTATGGCCTCAGGTCACTTGTGGTCCTGGGACTGGCAAAGTCACCAGTTTGCATTGATTACAGGGCTGTGCCACTGCCAGATCTCTGGTGGTTACTGTATCTTGCAGATTTCTTGGCTTGGCTGCCTTACAGAAACTGCTTCCTGTTTGTCTCCTCCTCTTCCTGCTTCTTTTTTCTTTTGCCAATTTCTAAATTACACAGTGTGCTATTTAAACAAAACTATTAAGTTTCATGGCTTGTTTGTATACTTTTACATAGTTGTAACTTTCCTGCAGTGAAAAGCTGCAGCTTTGTTCTGTAAGGAATACAGTGTTTGCCAGGAGCATTCATGTTTCACACGACTGCACTTGGAGTCAGTTTTCAATAAGAAAAAAGTAGTCATGTTTCAGAAGTATATATTTGAGTGATCATGAGGGTAAGATGGGGTGGGGGCCCTCTGATGAGAGTGCCAAACTGATTAGACATATCTTACTCATTCTGCTTTGTATCTTGATGAACATTATTTATCAGCATGATTTACAGAAAGTGGAAGCTGGAGGGAGAGGAACATCTCTGAATGTTCCCGTAATTACGTATGAGTCTGTGTGTAGTGGTGGTTGATTGTTTGTTCTCTTGGGGATGGATTAACATTCCTCTTCGTTTACTCTGTAGCCTGTGTAGGCTGTATAACAAATGAGTATTCAGATTTCCTTTAGAGAAATTGTTCTGTAAAAGATAGCATTTCCTCTTTCTGTTACATGATGGAAAACTATGTTTCTAAGCTTCTGAATAAGCTTATACGGATGTAAAATGGCAAGTGACTTACTGCTTCAGACAACGTTGTGGCCTTGCAGGTTTGCTTTCCCTTTTCACATGGTAGTATCATCTTTGCCTAATCACTTAAAACTGTTCTGAAAATACAGCAAAATTAGGTAGTTGGTAACTGCTGCAGTAGCCACTTCAGTTTAAGCTGAGGAAAGCAGCCAGTGTTCCTTAGCCTGTTTACTACTAAATAAGGTGTAACAAACACACATAATTAAGGGTTTTTTAATGTGGTTAAGATGTTTGTTGAACATAACCTTATTCCAAAGTGGGCGTGCTAATGTAGTGCACCCCTCCTCTTTTTTTAAATAGCACTGAAAAAAATAAACCCCCAAATCCCTGCTGATTATTGAGGGAAGACATGTGGCTGTACAAATGGGTTTGAGAGTCCTTCCTCAGAATTCTGTGTAACTGTCTGACCTGAAAGTCCTGAACACCCAAGTCTGTTTTAAGGACCAAGTTGCAGGGCTTTGTAATGTGCTTGGAATTGAGAAGGGATTTGCTATGTATCTGTCTCTCTTGTTTCTGGTTTACTTTTTAAGCCTAGTGCAACATCTGAAAGAAATAACGTGCACTTTTTTACAGATGAAGCCAAACTGTCTGTCTTTAATTTAGATTGTAAGCAGTTCGGGGCAGTGACTGTGTTTGCTGTGCGTTCCGTGGTGCTTGTCTTTGTTAGTTGTGACTAATACCTGAAGTTCCCAGCCTAATCTAGTTTATTAATAGTAAGTAACAGAGAGTAACTGCCTGAAGATCTAAAATGATGAATACCTGGAGAGTCAAGCTTTAATGTAGGTATCTACTGAGCCAACCTCAGAGAAATACAGAATACAATCTTCATCAACCTTTAAAAAAATCAATTGTGTAATCCTGTCAGAGCAGAGCAACTGTCGGTCACAAATTTAATACTGGCTTCTGTGTTTAATCTTAGTGGGAGTCACTTCCATGTTATTTGAGTTCTTTGTGGGAGGAGATGTTTGTGCAAAAGATAAACTACACATTCCTAATGTGATGCAATTGGAGCAAAGTTCTTCCTAAAAGTTAAAGCAAACAAATGAGCCATCTTCTCCTATTCCCTGACACGAACACTATATTTTTGGCATTGTGCAGAGTCGGTGGACTTGTTTGCTGGCTTTGTGCAAAACACTTAATCATGGTGTGAACTTTGCAGAGTGAGCACTACTTCGATATAATTTAACACTTGACAAGCAAGCAGTGCTGGTATTTAAAATACTTGAATGTGAACTTGTAATTGTGTGGTACATGGTGGAAGATAAGAATAACAGTGTGCATTGTAAGGCTTTGGCATACTGGTTGGGAACCAAATCTATCCACAGATGGTAACATAGTGAAAGCAAAGAAGTTATTGTGAAGTGGGAGATTTCTGCTGGGATTTTAGTGTTAGGAGGACTGTTTGATTCACAGATTGGTAGGCCTTGGAAGGGACCTCTAGAAATCATCTAGTCCAACACCCCTGCCTAGAGCAGGATCACCTAGAGCATGTTACACAGGATTGCATCCAGACGGGTTTTGAATCCCTACAGTGTAGGATAGTGGTTTGTTCATGCAGCACTTAGTCTTTCTTTAAGTGCTTGAGTAGTTGTGTTTTCTGTTTCCTTCTGGTTAATTTTTTACCTTTTTTTGTGTAATTCAAGAAATTAAAATTGTATCGGGTTAAACTGGTGGTCCATTTAGCCCGTTTTTAACTGATAATGGCTATTGAAGGTCTTCCCTTTCTCTTCTGCTTGCCAGTGCTATGTGCTGGTTAGATAAACTTCTCCCACTTTACTAACTTGAACTGTAAGCCGAAACAGCTCTACCTGACTGTCCTCTAGCTATTGCAAAGCTAATGTCACAGTTGTGGGAACCCATCAACTTTAGAAATAGGAAAATTTGGTTTTGGAAAACCAAAACCAGAAAGCTGTGACGTGAGGAAATGTGTTTCTCAAGTAAAGTAATAATTGCAGCAGTTGAGGAAAACAATTCTGGAGTCTTTAGTAAAGAGTTTGAAGTAGTTCAAATAGTATTTCTGTGGAATGTGCTTTTTTTCCAGTGAACGTAGTAAAAATGTTAGTTTTAAACATTCCTTGGATTGGGCCTGTGAGTTGAAATAGAACCATAGAATGGTTAGGGTTGAAAAGGACCTCAAAGAAAATATTTGTAATAATGAATTCAAATCCAGAAACCCATTCTTTTAAATGCAGTGTTATTAGTTTATTTTCCTGTTTGATTTAAATGTAAAAGATGAAATCTAATGGTGGAAAAGTATGTTAGCTCTTCTAAGCAGCTAAGCTAGTAACTTTCCTTGCTATTTATTTGATTTGCATTTAATTTGATAAAGAAACTTCTTTCACTTCTGTTAGCTTTGTTTTCTCTGATAGTCTTTGATCTTAGCAGTTTAACATGTACCATGGCTTGCAGCTTAGTGAATGTATTTTTGAGTTTTGCTGAAAGTCCTGAATTAGCTTGCTCAGGTGATCCTGCCCTGTGGCAGCTTCTGTCCATGCTTCAGTTTACCCAGTTCCTTTCTCTAAGGTGTGGCTTGAGACTGGGAAGTCTGTTTTCGAGCTTTTCCACAATAAATAATGATACAAATAATTTACATGTATGCTAGGATTTAATCCTCTTCCCTTTGTCCCTTCTTCCCCCGGAGCCTCAGAGACCCTCCTGTTTCTGATGTCTTATTTTTTCCTTTGTGACTCTTTTCAACTGGCTGCTCCAAGAAGCAGTTATTTATAGCATGTAGAAAAAATAGGTGGCATCATATCCTTTTGTATTTTTGAGATAATCAAAGTTGTCTTTTTATTATTGGTTTCTGTCCTGACAGAATTGCACTTAACATTTCATTTTTCTTTTCTTATCGTATTAGTTGGGTATTTGAAAACACACTATTTCTGTAAATTCTGTGATAATGGATAATTGCTAACAATTTTACTTCATTCAAATTGAAGCATTGCATATTGTAGCATCCCTCCTTCAGTTACATGATCCAAATTGGAATTCCTCTCAAAATTTGAGGGTTTAGTATGGATTTAGTTGTAGTTCCAAAATTGCTATTGTTTATAAAGATGCATATACTTTTTCTTGACTAATGGGAATTGTGTTCTGCTTGCATGTTTTCTGTGTTCTGCCTACGTGGGTTATTTATTGAGATTTTGTTTCTTATTTGAATTTGCAGACTCTGCCAGTGCATTGGGGTAGGAGTTGGAATATCCCACTTCTATGTTTCTACCCTGAGATTATGTTTCATCATTTTCTAGTACCTGCTGTTTTTTTCCCTTTAAGCCCTTTAGCTTACAAACATCTCAGTTTGTTTAAGTTTTCTAGACTTAGAAGGCAGCTAAAAAAAGTAGATAACGTATTCTGGTGTCTTGAATAGATTGAGAAGCACAGCAATGTTATATTTTAACCTTTCAGCTTCTTGTGCGTGACTGAAAGGCTAAAATCTTTATGAATAAAGCTCTTACCAGCACTGCAGCATAGGAACACATATTATATAAATGATGCGTATTATCGTGCATTGCACAGTAATTTATTCTGTGTGGTGCTTATCAGATTGCCAGGCTTTCTTGTAGTATCTTCTTTAAAATGGCTTCTTGTATAACTAGTTTTACGAAACAGAAATGAAACGCTGTGGCTTTTTTCCTGTATTTGGTGGACTGCCTTGTAGAAAGCTAAAAGATAGGTTTTTAAACTTTACCAGTGTTTTTGCTGCTTGTACTTCTGTCCTTACTGTATTTCAAAATCAAGTAGACCTCCTGTGGATAGAATTCAAACAAAAAAAAAAATTAATGGAAAGTAACAGGCCAATGTGTAGCCTGCGACTAAAACCCAAGCCAGAAGGCGGCTAATGTGCTTTAGTGTCAATAGCTCTTCAGTCTGTTAGTTTAGTCCCTAGTATAGGTTAACGAACATGACCGGCTATTTTATGTAACTGCGCTGCTAAGGTGGAGTCAGCAGAGCTATTGCTAGTGCTCAGGATGTGTTATTACGCAACTGTAATGTCAGAGCCAATTCACTTGACGCCTTTTTTTTTTAATATCTTTTGTAGTGTGCCGGTCAAATAAAAGTCCGTGGGTCTGTCTGACGTGCTCAAGTGTCCATTGTGGAAGGTGGGTACAAAGTGTTACTGTGGAAATCTTTTAATCAGACCTTTATTGTTTTCCTCTGTTGCTCGACTCTCAGGCAGTTCTTTCAAAATTTTCCTGAATGCCTTATAATTCACTGAAATGAACCTCTCATGATCTCATTTAACATTGTATGTTTATACTGAACACATTTCTTTGCTACCTTATGAGAGTCAGGTTATACTCAACATAATTTTTTTTTTCCACCCCAAAGAAAAGTGTACGATGAATGTGATTGCTCAAAGTGCCTAGCGAGCTGCTAATTCACTGGATGATTGTAAAGTTCCGTTCTGTAAAAGATTAAACCAATAAGAATTCTTGGAAACCCCCAAATCCAAAGTTGTCACATCTTATTTTGAGAAAAATGGCAACTGTCCAGCTGAGACAGAAAATACCTTAAATGTACTCTGGTGTAGTTTTGGAACAAAGTTACTGCCGTAATATAGAAGGACTAGCTACCATCAGAATTCCTTCAGAGTATACATGTTTGTTGTCTGTGTTAGTTGAAGTACAACAAAAGAGTGTGTAGAGGAATGATGCAGTCGGTGCTGTTATTTATATGTCAGGATAATGGTAGAGAATTTGCTGCTACAGAAATGTTTGAGGTGCACATATTAAGGAGAATGCAGTTAGTGTTGACATTTAGACAGCATCTGAGATCTGAACATGGTTTCATCTGTATGGTAGTATCTGTGCTGGTATGCTTTTATTCTGGAAAAGCATCAAACTTAGTGACTTTGTCTTTTAATAAACTTCAGGTTTTTTTTCTTTGATCTGCATAGCAGTAAGTGCCACAATTTCAATAGTGTCTCTTCAGAGTTTTCAGCACAACCCCCTTTTTTTCTCTTTTTATTTATTTATTAATTTATTTTATAAATTTATACCTAGGGAGAGCAGAGAGAGGTGGGTAAGTTCCTGCTATGTGATGGTGTGAAATAAATAATTTGGAATATTTTACTTGTTACCAATTATAAAAAAATATTATTACTGTCCACCTATGTCCTTTCTTGTGTGCAATTAGTAGACATTGAGTCAGCTATTTACACAGGTTGTTTTGACTTCTCAAATGCTCCCATCCTTAGAATGGAAAATGGTTGAATGAGAAGAATGTAATGTACCTTGTAACAGGAGCACTTTTGATCATGAAAGCACACAGCATATTCTTCAGAAAATGTTTAAAATTAAAGGAAGAGTGATAGATCTTTTTCAGATCTTCACTTGAAAGTACATCCTCCAGATTAGAGTCATTAGGAACCTTACTGAGCATGTTATAGCAGCAGAGCATTTCTGGTGGGAGCATAGCTTTATAAACCTGTCGTTTATAAACTGTTAGGCAGAAAACCGACTCCTGCAAACACAACTGTCTCATTCAGGTTATGACATCATTGCTGCAGGATTCTGCCAGCATAGCAATGTCAGTAACCCTGTGGCTTCAATGCCTTAACTAGCACAGTTGCGTTAGCAGAATTGTTTACACCTGCAGGTGAGAACAAGTGCAGAATACAAAGACCTTCTGTGAAGCATGTGCAGAGTTCATATCGGTTAGCATTACCGAGTTCAACAAGCAAGAAATGGAGGAGAAGGAGGGAATTAACCTGAGGTCTGGCCATGCATTTCTAAATGTTAATGATTTTCAGCTGATACTTAGGGCACTTGCTTTTGTAATGACGTTTTTAAATAAAGATGCTTAATTTTCTAGTTCTCAAATTTTGAGTGTGAATACGCTCATTGCGTTAGCAAAAGAGCGGTAGGATTTTAGATTTCTTTCTCAGTTATGTGACCCCAAGCCCTGGAGCCTTTCAAATTCATAAACTTCATATAACATGGAATGCTCTAATATTACATCATACTGCAGAATGGGAAAGCTTAAAATGGATGTGCTTTCAATATGGGGGTCAGCACACTGTTAAAGTAATCATGAACATGGTGAGTTCTGGGAGGAGAAAAAAGTAGAGCTGTAAAAATAGTATATGGGAAAGCAATACAGAGAACTAACCACATTACAGGTATGGAAAAATGGAGCTAATGATTTTTCTCACTTGTGAAGGTGCATCAGGGCCCGGATCCTGAGGTTTGGTACAAGGATGCGTGTTTGTGGTTGCTGTGAAGGAGACAGATTAATTTGGACAATGTGGGAGAGTAAAGGGGTAAAGAGTTAGAAAATTTAACCAGTATTTTCACACAGGTGAATTGTCTATTTTAATGCTTGTAAAAATATTGCATGTTTGTTAGGCTGCCTTCTTTCTTATTCTTTTCAATGAATGTTGCTAACTGTTGTAACAGTGAAGTAACTGTTTAAAAGTATAATACTTTTTTGTTTTTCATTTATTTTAGATATGTGAATGGCCATGCAAAAAAGCATTATGAAGATGCACAGGTTCCTATGACCAATCATAAGAAAATGGAAAAACAAGAGAAAGTTCAGCATACTGTGTGTATGGATTGCAGTAGTTACAGTACATACTGGTAAGGGTTTAAATGTTGTAATTTGACAACTTTTTACGTAGGAGAAGGTTAAAATTTTAGAATCTTGTGAAGCATTAGATTACAGACATATTTGAGCATTTCTTCTCTTGATTTCCAGGCCTGGTTGTTTAAGAATAGTTATGAAATAACCTTCTTTTTTTTGCATGTGTATTGTAGCAGTGGTTGCTGCTAAACTGCCACATTTCAAATGACTTAGCAGAAACTTACTGAAATAAATGCTGTTTATGTGTTTTGGAGTTGCTTCTGTTTGCTTTGGGGCTATGTTGAGAACCTAACCTTTTAATTGCAAAAGCTGCTATTTGACTGTAATTACTCCTTCCATCAAATTGGTGAGCATTTTACATATCCTTTAACTGTCAGAATATTGAAAAGTAAATTAATACACTATAGTTCCTGATCAAGAGATGTGAACTTGAGGCATGTATGTGTGTGTTTTGTTTGGGGTTTCTTTCCAGTATTCATTTTTTTTCTTCATTCTGAAAGAAAGGCTTCTTTCTTTTGGAGGTTTGGTGCAACCTGTATGAGTTTGTGAAATTAGTGGGTCCTGTTGGGAAGCAGCATTGACTCTCTGGCAAGATGAAGTAGCAGAACCACGAAAGTGATTCTTTTAATAGAATAAATCAGCCCTGGCCATTCTTCTATCAGTTTCTTAGAGTGAGATATGAGCACTGTTTAGGGAGCTTTAATAGTTAGGCTGGTAAAGTTGAGTTCCCCATCTTTCTTGTTCCTCAGAGAGAAAAGACTGGAAGTCCACTGAAACCAGTGGTTTTGTGTGTTCAACCTTTCATCCTCTTCACCCCTAAGCAAAACTCTTGATAGCTGCTTCCCCGTTTCCTGGTCACTTCATGGTTTCCTCTGTTTGTTGTTAGTTGTGTGGTGTGGCAGTGCAGGATTTGAACAGTGCAAATTTAAGGGAAATCCACGTTATGATCTTGTAAAGTTACTGAATATATAGCTCCACTGATAGGTATTTTGTTCAAATGTTTGGGTGCCTTATGTATAATTTATCAGGGGAAAATCTGTTTGCTGAAGTTTGGGTATCCAGTTTTATGAGGAGTACTTCTGTAACAACTATTTTTATCCCCTGTAAGAAACAGTTGTCTCACCTGAAGAAATTTTGTTTGAAGCAGTTAAGAAGTTATTCAGATGGTGCATGCAGCAATGACAAAAGCTGTATGGATACTAAGCTTAGAAGGAGGGTTTGAATAGCTTTCTGATGTACGGGGTTTTTGTTTCTATTCACATTTTACTTAAATGACCAACGTTTTTATCTGTTCCTTTGTGAAAACATTAAAAAACATAACAATTTTTTCGAAGTGATACATGGACACAGGTTACCAGCATTAGTATGGGAAGCTAATTCCACTTTCCTGATTAATACTGTTAACAACCGAGTTCTACATTCTGGGGTTTTGTTTTGGTTTGTTTGAAGTATGACCTGTTTTCTAGTCACTCTGAAGGTAATAGTGTGTGAAGGAATTTTAGCAGGGTATTTACAGTCTTGATTATATCTCCATTTACTATGACAAATACTATGCCCAACTTGCTGAGGCTTGTTGAATTGTTATACTAGCAAGTCGAAGCACCCTGCTGACCTTGTCCCAAACACAATATGGGCATTGCAAAATGAGGACAGCCAAACTGAGGACTGTGGGATCTATTACTGAAATCATGCTTGTGAGGAGCAGATAGGCACACGCAGAGGAAGCTCACTGGTGTTTCGCAGCATATGTGTGGTAGGACAGATGAGAAGCGGTTTAGCGTGTTATGTCTTTCCTGCTGAAATCAAAGTAGAAGGCTGAGTCATCTGTGGAGGAACTGAAACTAGTTGTAGAGAGCTTTGCCTTGGGGGGTCTGTTGCATTTAATTCACTAGCAAATTATAATTTTCCTGTGTTAATGTGAAGCTGAACAACTTTCAAAAGCAGCGTCTCTGCTTTCATTTAGGCTATTTCAGGTTTTCCCCACCTGATAATCAGAAAAAGATACCTGGAGTTGTTATTGCACCCAGTTTTTCAGTGGAAATGAGCGTAGATGTGTAAAGATGGTGCAGAAAGCATTTAGACCAACTTCTGCCCCTTTATTTCAGACAGTACTGTAGGGGCTGCTATCAAATCATGCTTGCCAGTTAAAGCAAATAGTTGGGTGAATGCAAGTCATAACTAGCTACTGTGGAGACTGAATTTTGAAATGTTGTTTGTTAGCTTCTTCAGAGTAGATGTGAATCCAGTAGACAGCGCTATGTTTATGCAATGATGTTTCTTTTAAGTGAACTGTTATTTAAAAATTATTATTTTATGCTAGCAATGTGGGCAACCTCAAAAATTCGAAAGTCAAGAAAATACCATCCTAAGAATTAATCGAATTTTAATTCTACTGTAAAAATAATGGAGATATTTTGATGTGGTGCTGGCTTTTCTATTTTTATTTGCAATTTTGTTTACTGCACAGAGTTGAGTAGAATACTCTTACTCTGTTTTTATCCCAAGGATCCAATTTACTATGTTCCTTAGCTTGCATCATAGTAGCAGGCCAGTATGGGCTCTTTTCTAGGCAGAAGGCATTTAATTTTTGCTTTTCTTTGGCTGTGTCATAAACCTCTATGCAGTCATGGGAGCACAGTCCAGGGTTTGCTTTAGCTATTTGTGTCAGTCCAAGGAGAAGAAATACTATGTGACTGTTGAAGCTACCATGGTTTATTGAATGTTGTTTCTAGTTCACATGCAATCTTGCTGTAAACCAAAACCAGATCAAGCAGTCTGCTGTAATTGCACTTCAACATGGGAATCTAGCTGTGTATGTTTCCTTTTATGCGATCACAAGCTTTCAACACAGTTTTGAAAGGAAAATGTTTCCGTTCTGCCTGGATGGTGCTTAATTCTTATTTCTTAATCTGAGATGAATGGGGTTTTTTTCAATTGTATTTATGAATTTGGTAATGTTTTTCAAAATACAGGCATGCGTGAGGTATCCTCAAGTATTGGGCAAGTAGAGATTTGCTTTCCAGAGGGTTTTGATCTTTCTTCTACGTCGTCTTATTCAACTATTCAGTCTTCACAGTGGAAAAGTTGAAAGAATGTTAATTTTTTATGTATTACGAGAGTATGACTCTCAATTCTTTGGTCACTTTTGAGACTGTAGGTGCAATACCAAATCTTCAGACTGAATTATGTTTGAGACCCTAAGCACTGAGAAAAACAGACTCCTGAATTCCACTTTTTGGAGGTAATCAGCCTTTCAGTTAGTTCTGAAATACTAAGCACCGAGAGTTTACAAGTAGTNTTTTTTTTTTTTTCTCCTTTTTAAGCTATGGTACTGTGCTTTCTCTTGCTGTGTTAGTAGTTGTTTTTCTGTACACAAGAAGTAAAACGATATGTGTAAGAAGCCTGCTTGCAGAAATAATTTTCCTGAAAGAGGACTTCTGTAAATTTGTTTTCTCTGTGCTAGTGCACAGACAGTTGGTTAGCACAGAAGAAGAAAGGCTGCCCTGTTTATGTATTGGCATAGTATGTTTCCCATGTTCATTTAATCCCAGGCACAACTTGCAGGTCAGATTTCTGACTCATTAGCATCCTTGTTATCTGTTAAAGGGACATGGTTGTGCTAATGTGTTGTTCCCACCCCAGCCCCTCATTGTCCATCAGCTTAAGTGACAAGGATTTGAAAAAATTCTTTTTAGCCTTTCTTTTTGTGATTGTGGTTCTAGTTAAAAAACAAACTTATGCTAGCACAGGAGCTTCCAAAAAAGAGATTACTTGTGAACATTATTTTGCGTTCTACAGTCAGTGGAAATTAAAGACCGTAAAAAGCCTTTTATCAAGACTGTAGAACTTGATAAAAATAAGAACTCATATAGGACAACTAAGGAAACTTGAATTTTCTTGATTTTTCTTGACCTGAAATTCTTCAAATCCAATCAGGGCTTTCAAACATAACATGAAGTTCTGTAACCTACTGAAATGGCCAGCACTGAGAATATGTGTTCCCCAGAGAAGTGCCTACATTCACTGGCTTGCTGCCATTTTAGCAGCAAAGGAGGCCAGAAAAGACCAGGCCTTGGAGGTAGCAGAGATGCTAAAAATAGAAAGTGCATAGACAGGAAAATACTGTGCTAATCCATAAAAGGGATCCTCCCTGAATTTGTTCTCTACAATTGGCTGCTAAAAACATTGCCGAACCGCTGTATGCAAGAAGGTGTATTGTTAAACATATTTTGAATGTCAGCTTCACCTATAGGAAGTAATCTCTCAGCAGTTTACTTTTAAAGTGTGTGGGATAAACGACTTCCTATGCTGTTTACTTTGTTTATCCAAAGTAGATTGGTAGTAATGCTGTTATTTCTAGTAGTAGTGCTGATTCCTCAGTGTTGCAAGGGAGGTGGTGAAAAAAACCCCTGTCCGTTAAAGGGAAATAGAAGTAGTTTATCTTGTTTTAAGTGAATATTAAAATTACTTTTCCATTGTTGCAAGGATTTTGACTTTTAATGATTCTATTTGGTTTTATCCCTCCATCTTAGTGAAAGTGCTAACTTGCAATTTTACGTAAAGATCTAACTGGTATGTGAAATCAGACTAAAAATAAGGTTAACATGATCTTGACAAGATCATGCACAGGAGCAAGTATTAAATTATCTTTCAGCAATAAGTAAGCTTAGAGGCTTTCAGTGAGCTTGCATCTGCTTTCATTCTTCATTTATAGATGTAACTAGCTACACAACTAGGGTAGCAATGTAATTGTGCTAGTATACCTGGGGGTATGGACACGCTTGATACTGAGGAGGAGTCGAACTGTGCTGTATCCACCTGCACCGTACTTGGCTCTCCCCAAAGCAGGCCTGGGTAGTTTGCTCTGCTGGTTGTCCTTGAGGTGTGGTGTCTTGTGAGAGTGGCAAATGCAGGGAGACTTCATTAGGTAACTGTAGGTGGCTGATAAAGCTGAGTAGGACTACTTAAAACATGGCTGAAAAATTAGCATGTTTACAGACTTCTTCCCCCTCCCAAACTAAATATGTCTGTGGCAATCTTTAAAAAAAAAATAAAAAAAATCTATTACTGGTGATAGTTATCTTAGGCTGAACTGCTGTGTTGAGTGTTTGAAAATCTTAGAGTCATGTTCATTTCTCAGAGGCAAAAATAAACAGAGATCCTGGACAGACTGGTCTTACAGACTCCTTTTGGTGGCAAGGGCCTTTACTTTCTCCACTCTGTAGTCTCTTCAAGAATTCTTTGTTTGAAATAACCGTAGGAATACTTTTGCCTTTGAACTACATCACAGATTTATGCAACAAAGAATGTTGTAAACTCCAGTTGTGCCTGAAGTCGATTAGGTTCATTAACTCCTGAAGCATGAATCCGTTCCAGCAGAGGAGTAACCTGAGACGATGAGGATGTGTTTTGCATTTGAGTCAATCCTGTGCCAAAGGGAAAGGAGAGAAATAGCTGCAGTTCTGATATTAAACATATCCAAAGTAAGTTAGTTTTCTTCACAGGAATCATTCAGTTGTTGGCCAGAATTTGAAGCTGCAGCTTGATGTTTCACAGTAAGCACTGGGCTAACAAACGCTGCTCAGAGCAGAGTTACCTTTGTGGGACATGGGGGAAGGGAAGTTGCGATGAGTCTCTGCTCCTGTTTTGTTGCAGTGCTCTCAAAAGCGCTGGTGCAAGTGGTAATTAAGACTTTTCTTACCTTCCTGCTTCTCATACCAGAACATGCGTTATCTATCTCTTGAACTAACTCTTGCCTAACCCTGCAAGAGTACTGTGCAATGTCATCTGCAGCTCCTGCGCACGGCAGTAAGGCTGCAGCTATGCTGACTGCCTCCTTTGACACTCCAGGAGGCTGCACAGAGTTCTCGGTTTACTGATGTGCAGGTGTGGATTCTGCAGGGCTGGGCTTCCTTATGGACTGCAGCATTTCTGTTTCTTGGGTTTAAGGGATTTTTCTCCTTCCTTCCCCCGGGGATTTAAAATATAGCAAAGTAGCAGAACTAATGCCATTTTGGTACAGCATTCTCGTTGTGACAGTTTTCTTGGCTACTCTCTCATTTCTTCAAATTGACATGTGCGCTCAGTACTCAGGAAAATAGTGAAATAAGGTATGGGGGTTTTTTAGCATTCCCTGGAAGACTTTCCTTCCCCCCCTTTACAAATGGTCTGTAACTTTTGCCTTCACGCACTGTGTGATGCGTTACAAGCCCACCGTTTGAATATCAAATTTATAATGAACACATTTGCTTCTTGGTAAATGTGACGTCTTTGTGGAACATTATAGGATTGTAGACCTTTTAACCCTTGCTTCTGCTGAGAGGCCATTTTGATTTGGCCTCACTCTGTATTTGCTTTGAGGCAGTGGAGGGATCACCTTCCTGTCTTTTCAACTCAGTTAGTTACTTTTGCACACTCACCCTGAAAAAGCTCAAAATACTAACTCAACTCTGAAGTTTTGTCAGAGCTTCTGTGTATATAAAAACTGTATGAGAGATTGAGTGATATTTGTGGTTGAAGCACAAGTGTGAGTTGCCACAGACTTGTGGTGTGACTTTGGACAAATCAGGTAATCTCTTAGTTCATTTTCCCTGGTGTTTTTTCTGTAGCAGTAACTTTTACATTATGTGTATATCTGTTCAGCACCTTGGGTTTTAACGATGGCTTTAGAGCATTAAAATAAAAGGATTTTTGCTATACATTAATAAAACCTTTGTAATCTGTTTACCTGATGTCAGTTGATCTTTTTTGATAAATCTTCTATGGATTGTCTAGTAATGCTGCTTTTGGTTACACTGCATGTTTGAATTTTTGTCGAACTGGAATTCTGCACTGGAGCAAGCAGTACGTCATGCTTCTGATTTCTAATAAAGAACAGAGCTAAAAGAAAAAAGCATGTTAATAAGACAGTGCCTGTACCTTCTCATGCTATAGGATAGCTTTCAGAGGGAACCAAGCTCATTATGTAGGTGTTGTGCTCCCCTCGTAATCTTCCACCGAAACACCTCAGTGCTTTCCGCACGTACGCTTGCATGACTGTTATGGAGTACATCATTGAAATCCTTTGCACATTCTGATAAATGTTCTTCTTGCAGTTACCGTTGTGATGATTTTGTAGTCAATGATACCAAGCTGGGCCTGGTGCAGAAGGTCAGAGAGCACCTACAGAACTTGGAAAAGTAAGTAATTTGTTTACATCCAGACTGCTTTGGATGGACTTGTAGTACTGCATCATTTAAGTGGTGTTCTTATTTTATATGTATATAGGTATTTAATATATATATATTTTTGGTCCTGCTATGTGTGTGATACTGTGTATGTTTAAGTATCCTTTTTTGTCACTGAGAAGTGGAGGTGCAGAATGAATGGATTCAGCTGCTCTCGTAGGTTTTGGTTCTTATACAGTGAATCTTATAGAAGCAGCATATGGTGATACAAGAATTTAGATATTGATTAACTTTCTATCTAGCCAATGGTTACTCTCTCTCTCCATATAAATGGGAGAGAACTTCAGGAACAGAATCATAGTTTTTTTGCTCCAGAACAAGTTTCTGGAGCAGAGAAATTGAAGTGAAAATGCAGGTGGAAGTAGTCTTCGTATTAATTGCATAGCTTTGTTTCCAAACAGAAGGATTAAGGAGGCTTATGAACTTGGAATTCTACAGAAGAGACATGTTTTTCCTCTGCCTTTACCTGGTGCGGTTCCACTGAAAAGTAGATCTCAGTCTGTGTGATACAGATGCTGTGGTCAGTGCTAGATAGGAAATAGTCTTTTCACAGTTTGCTTGGACGTCTTAAATAATACTAAGCAGAGCTATGTCTGCGTACAGTGCTTCCAAATACATTTGAATGCCCCAGAGCTCAAATAGGACTCCTAAGAAATTGCTGTGATTTTGGGAAGTTTCTGGATCCTCCCCAAGTTAAGTGTGTCACTTACTCTGTTGGTAATATTGCAATTTCCATTATTTTCCATTCTCTCTTTGATGGGCTTCTCAGGTATGTAATGAGATGCAGAGATGTTTAAGCATAATCACAAGTGCACATTAGTAATTTGGAAGTGTGCAGGAGATCTAGCTCTTGGGAGATAAATGATACTGTGGAGACTGTACTTGAGTGTAACGACAGGTTTTGAATGTTTGGAGGGCTTCTTAATTTAAAAAAACAAAACCAAAAAACCAGCCAACAACAAAAAAACCCTAAACCCTAACGCACCAAAAAACCCCAACCCTGCCACAAAACCAACATAAAATCTCTTAAGTTGTGAGTTTGGTGTTAGGTTAGAGAAGAATCATAAACTGGTAGAATTGAGGGGCCAATAATTTCCAATTATGTGGAAAAGAATAACTAATTATTCTTGTAACTTTGTATTAGTATTATATAAATGTTATAACCCCATTTTTTTATTTAAGTAAGAGAAGTCAGCTATAATACATAAGTGCTAGCACTCGAGATGCTTTTGATTTTTGGTAACTTCGTCCTGATTTTTTTTTGAAGTTGTCATTCTAAAGGCTTAGATGATTCCTCTGACAGAAGTATTTTATGAAAATTCTGTATTAAGTATTTCTTGGAAAGGAAAAGGATCAATGTTTTAGATGAAAAGTAGCATGCTAATAAGTCCACTGTTCAGACCGCATGCTGTAGCGTGCATAACTTAATGCAGTTAAGTAACTTGGACATTAGTGTTGAAAATAGGATGTGCATCTGCACTCTCAGGGAGATGTGGTCTGTTTAAAGACTATGAAAAGCATGTGTTGCAATTGGGAAGCCCTTTGCTCTCTTAATGGCAGATGTAATCACTGTGTTAAACATTAGCATGATTATCTGTTGTCCATCTCATAGAATACTTTGTTTTTATAGTAAGTAACCTCTTTTAATCATGTTTCAACAGTTCAGCCTTTACATCAGACAGACATAGGAAAAGAAAACTATTGGAAAACTCATCTCTGAACAGCAAGTTATTAAAAGTAAATGTGAGTATGATGGATCCAGTACAGTGAGTTGAGGGGTTTTTTCTAAACCTGTTGAGACTTACAGTTGGCCTAGACTTGAAATACTTACTATCAGTTATCCAAATTCTGCTTGGTGCACTCTGTCCTTCTCATCTCCTGACTGCACATCTAGAAGAGCCCCTTCTCACAAAAGAATGTTTGATGCTCTGCTGTATTTCCGTTAACCTAGACTTTGAGCTTCCCTGTGCTTAAGAAAGGTTTCCTGTCAAGGTGGAGCTTCAGGGCAGTTTGAGCTTGGTGGGATCATGGAAATCAGAAGGAGCTGGTACCTTTTTGGATTCAAACAGGGTTAGACAGAAGAATCTTCTGAGCAGGCAAGGAGGTTTTGTCTTTGTCTTTTTTTTTTGTTTGTTTGTTTGTTTGTTTTTTTGTTAAAGACAGCTGAACTAATAGCTGTCTTCAGCTCTGAGGAACAATTACCTGATTATGAAGAGAAGTTCTTGAGAGGAGTATGAATGGAAATAAGAGGGTGGGGTGGGAGCAAAGCAGTCAGTTACTGTTTCGCAAAGTCTGTAGGGGTTTAGTTACTTCAGAAATGCACTGCCTGTGGTCAATTCAGGGTCTTCTGAATGTGCTCTGTATGCTTCCTGTATTGTCCTGTACAATCCTGGGTTGATAGAGGAAGCCTGGGAGAAATAATGGGGTTTTTTTGCTATGGCAACGCACAGCATCATTGCCTGGAAAACTCAAAGCCTCTAAAAGCCAAAAGGAAAATTCTAGGCAACATTTAGATGTAGAGAAGACAGAATTAGAAAGCATGAACTTAATGCTGCTTTTATTCTTCTTAGGCTGTGCTGTTTTCTCAGTTTTATTAATAGTTGAGTATTGCCTGTGGCAACAGATGATCTTTTTATTGTTGGCGCATTGGATCCCTATCTAGAAAAGACAGGGCACTGCTGTTTGCATTAATACCCAGCTGTCTCACCCTGGGCAAGAACAAGAAAAGAATATGCTAAGGACACTGTGGTGTTTGTACTTAAAAGTTTTCTTCCTTTATTGGAAAACAGGTCTCTCTTTAAACAGTTCTTACTGAATTGGTGAATTGTCTATGTAATAATACTTCCTTTTTTTTTTAACAACATATACACAGATACCCTGCTGTCATTAGTTCTTCACCAGAGATGATGTTTGTGGTAGATATGGGGAGGAAAAAAATGTCTTATTGGAACATTTTGAATACATACTTGGTAACCTGGATTTGCATCTGGTCTTTGGTTTTTAAATTCTGTTAGAACAATGAAGAATGCCCAAAAAAATTTCAGTGTGATATTTTGTACACAGTAGAATGTGTCCAAGTGTTGCAGAGTCTAGAAATCAAAAATGCAACGCTGTCCTCATTTCTTTTCCTTCTCCCAGCCCACCCTGAAGATTATTTGGCCGAAAGCAAGCTCGTCTGTGGGTAACATTGCTCTAACCTGTTGAAATTCCTACACTGCAAATGGTGTATATTTTGCTTCTCTTCTTTCAACATGTTGCTTTCTTTGCACACTCTAATTTGACTGTTTCTTTTACAAGTAAACACTGTTGTCTGTCTTTCAAAAACCATCCTGGCCACCGCAAAACCCCACCGAGACAGCAGGCTAGTGCTGGTGGCTTACGAACAACCTGCAGGCTGCCGCTCTGTGCATATTGGACATGGGACTAGATGAATACAGATCGGTATTTTCATTTTTCCAAGGCACTTAAGGAAACTGCTGTCCAACTTTCACTGAACATTATTGGAGTGTGAATATTTAACACGTATCCACACAAATACTTGCAATAAAAGCCTGTGATTTACTCTGTGTTGTTCTGTTCTAGATTTCTTTGCACAGGAAAAGATGTAGTATAGTTTTCTGTTGACAGGAATAGGGTTTCATGTCAAGATGGAGCTTCAAGACAGTGTGAGCTGGTGAGGTGGCTTCTTTTGGCTCTGAAACTGCACTTTTCAAACAGTGTGGTTTATTATTGATTAAATCTATGCTAAATCTATCAACAGTAACAGTCTGTAAGGAGAAAGCGTGAGAGTGATGACAAGTCTTTCTTTAACTTAACCATTCTGGTTTCCAGGGAAGCACCACTGCCCTTTGTGCCACAGGCCTTCGGAACCTGGGGAATACGTGTTTCATGAATGCAATCCTTCAGTCGCTCAGGTACCTCTGAAGGTTTCCCCACGCCTCTGTGAGATTGCTTGAGTGCTGTAGCACTACTGGGACTGTGGTAACAGAGGTTAGGATTGATAGGTGGCGGTAGACATAGAGGTGACCTCCTCAGCAGATGCAGTCTGGTTTGTTAGGGAATGCTTTCGGATACCTCCATCTGTCATGGTATCTCTTAGTCAAAGAGGAGCCACTATGTAATTATTTCAGATCATTGGGGTGATAGTGATATTTACAGATTAGCTCAGTCCTTTACAGTAGATGAGCATTTCTTACATCTTCAACTGTTGGTGATTGCCATCTTCTATCACTGCATGAATCGTAGAATCATAGGATGGTTAGGGTTGGAAGGGACCTCAAAGATCATTCTAGTTCCAACCCTCCTGTCATGGGCAGGGACACTTTGCACTACACCAGGTTGCCCAAAGCCTCATCCAGCCTGGCCTTGAACTCTTTCAGGGATGTGGCCTCCACAGCTTCTCTGGGCAACCTGTTCCAGTATTTCACCACCCTCACAGTAAATAATTTCTTTCTAATATCTAATCTAAAGCTCCCCTCTTTTAGTTTAAACCCATTGCCCCTTGTCCTGGTAAACAGCCCCCCTCTGTCTTGTCTGTAGGCCCCCTTCAGGTATCGGTAGGCTGCAGTAAGGTTTCCCTGGAGCCTTCTCTTCTCCAGGCTGAACAAGCCCAACTCCCTCAGCATGTCCTCATAGCAGAGGTTCTCCAGCCCTCTGATCAGCTTTGTGGCCTCCTCTAGACTTGCTCCAGCAGCTCCATGTCTTTCCTCTTCTGGGGACCCCAGAGCTGGACGCAGTACTCCGGGTGGGGTGTCACAAGAGTGGAGTAGAGGGGGAGAATCACACCCTAGACCTGCTGGCCACACTGTTTTTGATGCAGTCCAGGACAGGACATGAAGTTGCCTTTATGCCTTTCAGAGAACAGGCTGCAGAATATATAGTATTCTCTTTGTTCCTTTTTCCGCAGTAACATTCAACAGTTCTGCTGTTACTTCAAAGAGTTGCCTGCTGTGGAGCTGAGGAATGGGAAGACAGCAGGCAGGCGGACTTACCATACCAGGAGCCAGGGGGATAACAATGTGTAAGCTGGATGTTGCTTGTTAGTGCTGAACTAAATGGAAAACAGCAAATTCTTGAGTAGCAGAGCCGCTGTACACTTTCAGTGTTGCAGAATCATAGAAAAATGATTCATGGGAGGACAGAGTCATAGAAAAATAGTAGGTTATACAAAAAAAGAAACAACACTTGCAGTTTGCTTTATACAGGTCTGGTGTTACACAGGGAAGGAGTCAGATCAGAAAGCACTGGGGTGTAACTGCAAGGTTAACAAGTGTTAGCTATATATAGTCTGGACGTTAATTTCAGCTGAAATATGGTCATGGGGATGTGTCTGTAAGTGAACGCAATAAAAGAAAAATCATAGTAAGCGATTCATAATCTGTAGCTAGTTTGAGCAAGCATTAAAGGGATTATGTTAGCAGTCTGCAGTAAAGTGGCGAAAGGTGGGTAGATTTTGATTTCCAGGTGAGTCCTCAACATCTGAAATGTAGTTTTTCTCAGTTGTGCATCTCTCCAGGGTTATGGGTAGGATTTTGCACTTAAAATCTTATAAGTACTGGAAAGGATATTCTACCCAATCATTCTAATCTTTACCAAAGTAATGTCCGGTATTTGTACAATTGAGCTGGTAAACCTGTAAGGGTTATAACACAAATCTGTATTAATCACCAGCTTTTACTTTCTTTCCAGTTCATTGGTGGAAGAATTCAGAAAGACACTCTGTGCTTTGTGGCAAGGAAGCCAAACTGCATTTAGTCCGGAGTCTTTATTTTACGTTGTTTGGAAAATCATGCCAAATTTTAGGTAAGTTCTGTAGAATAAGAAAATATTCTTGGTTGCAACCTTGTATTGCTGGTGTCCTACTCTAAAATTTGCTGAATCCACAGGATGCACTCTATGCAGCTTTCCCATATGAGCACAAATAGGCTTTGAAAAGTCTCTTCACTTTGATTGACAGTTTTGTGTTCACTGCTAGTGCTTTTTTTTTTTCCCCGCCTGTCTACCACATGCTACATGCAGCAGTGTCTGAGAGGACAAACATCTCAAATACTAAAATAGTAGTAGTTGTACCTTTGAGGCAGTGCTCCAAAGGGCAGAAGAGTCAAAATAATGACTGGTAGGTATGTGCGAAGTGCATGGTGTTGACAGAACCCAAGCTTGGCTGCAATAAGAAAGTGATGTAGTCAGATTAAAAACGGTACAGCACCTACAGGCCTAAATGCAAAAACATACTGGCTGAAACTTCCTTGATTCTCTGAAAAATACTGTGGTCACCAGCTGGATGTGAAATAAGGGCTATAAGAAAAAAATCTTGTGCATAATAAGCATTTTGTGCCCTGACAAAAAAGACGATGAAAGGGAAAAGGAAGATTACCCAAGTAAATCAAAGTATCATTCCTCTCCAAGGTCTCCCTATCCTGGCTCCTGAACCTCTTTCAGAGGAGCACTGAAACCTGTTAGAATATATTGTGATGAAGGTAAGTTGCTCCATGTTCTCAGGTAGTACAGATGTTGTGTTATCTGTTACATCTCCAGCAGTGCTGAAAAGATGCTGTGAACACATCTGCTCAATGAGTAACTCAAATAACACAGATCTATTTATTCTATTCTTCACACCACCAAATCTGTTTCACTTGGCTTATGAGAATCAAGGAAGTTTAATACCAGTAGCTGCAAGCAACGAGCAGGAAATTATAGGCAAATGCACAACACCCATCATGTCCTTGACCTATTACAGTCTTCTCTATAATTCTTGTTAGACTAAGAGAAACCAGTTCGTTACAGTTTCTGAAGCAAATTTTCAGCACTGTGGGTTCTATCACAGCTTTCAAAAGAAGTAGTGCTGTTTGTTGGGGTTCTCTCCCTCCTCTTCTTATTCCCAGTTAGCTGGGAACACATCCATGATTAGTTGATAAGAGAACTCACTAAATCACATGTAGAATAGAGTCAACTGCTCAGTGGATCCCTGCTCCCACAGGCAGAAAATTTGAATTTCTTCAGCACTTAATTGTACCTTGTAAAAGCTAATGATGCTGCAATTCTAGTTCAACCTTGCGTGCTGCTTGTGAGATTGGGAGGAGAAGGTGGCTGGACATACACGTGAAAGAAAGCTGGAACCGGTAGCATGTTAACGGCAAATGAGCCACTTTGTCTTGTGCTTATGAAGCCCGAAGTGATGGCGTAGGGGGGAGAAATGTGGTTCAAAACCTGGTGTAATTGTTTTAGCCCCAAGAGGTATCAGTTGTTAAAGGCATGTCCTGCCTGCCTCCAAGGGCTGCCAGTGCTGTTGTTCTTACAGAAGATTATAGAAAAAGCTGCTGCTGCACTCTATGGCCCTCTGTCTCATATCGCATACAGAGAGTATCATTTGCAGTTACTATTAGCACAGCTGGAGTGCCTCTCAACTCTAATCCTGCTGTGGAAGTCCAGCTCCTTAACTGTTGGACAAACTTGGAATGCTGCTGTCATTCTGCATGCTGAGATAGTTCTGTAGCCTCGTGCTGAGTTGCAAGATGTCTCTTTTGCAGATTCACCACTGTATAAACGGTATGCTCTGTTTTCCTAGTAACTGTTCCTGTTTATTTCATATCTTGTTGCTGATAGGAAAAGGAATGTCAGAGGTGGGCTTGGATTGAATTGCTTCAAGTGGATGGAGAGATCAGTTGCATTACACAAGCTGTCTTATCAGAGAAACAATGCTTTTTGCTGGCAGGCTTTTAGATCATAGTTTATTTTAAACAGCATATCATCCATATCGTTGTATTCTTTTAAAGATGTGTATCTATAGTTACGCTTTTTAACAACTCTAGAGAATGTTCCATCTGTAAGTAACACATTTGTATGCAAGTATAAACACATGCACCCAGAGCACAACCAACAATGTGGAATGATTCCAAAAGTTGTTTCATCAAATCTGTTGCAGAGCAAGAGTGCCATATGCTTCGGAGCTCTTGTATGAGAAATTTAACATTGAAACGGTGTCTGAAGAAAAGACTTTCCATAAATTTAATCTTTAGCTGTTTATTATGATTGCCTATATGTTTATTAAATCAGAGATATCTGTATTCAGTAAACTAAGCAAATCCTGTGTTAGCAACTTCAAAATTATCCTACAGTGTGCAGAGTTAACATGCAGTTTTGAAGCGGCATTCTGTTTTACTACCTTGTTTCACAGTAACGTATAATTATTTTGCAACATTGGGAGAGTAAGTCCTATTTTTGGCTGTACAGGACTGCAGCCTGGTGAAGCACAGCAGTGTTTCTGCGTGCCAGTTTTTCTGTTGTAAAAGATAGGTAGTGCTGCTGATGTTTTTCAGGGTGCTGTAAAATGTACATGCAAACTCGGTGATTTCTTTTAAAGGTGCTAGTTTGGAAGAAAACATCCCTGTAATTCTACAAGATGAAAATGGTCTATTTAATTTTTATTTTGATACCTTCTGGCAATGCTTTTGTAGGACATACCTTTGTTCTTCTTTAAGCACATCAGCCTCACATCGCATACATCCCTTGCACCCAGTCTGTTCTCATTTCTTGTTGGGTACTGTGCCATGAGTCTTACAGACATTTTCCCTCCCCTGAGCAGTAGCATGAAAAGCATCTCTGTTGTTCTTACCTAGACATTCCTTTGTGACAATTACTGCTGACCCTTACGTGGAATGGTGAGGAGAAAAAGGGGAAAGGGAGGTGTGATAGAGCAGCTTAAAAGAATGGACAAGAGGAAGACAGAAAGGCAGCTCTACTATGTAGGCATTTTTGTAACTAGGCCTAGAAAGACTGGCATGTAGTTATGTCAGCATTGCACAAAGGTTTCACTGTTTCACTATGTGCTTTCTGACATCGTCTCAGTATACATCTTAGGGCAAATGTGTAGCAGTTGTTTGTTAAATTTGATGTGTGATCTAGCTTAAATAAGTGTAAAGACGTATTTTACCCTCGTGGCTTCTCTGTTCCCTTCGCTTAGGTTTGTTAGTGGTGAAATAATAATGGTGGTTTTGAGCAGCGTTGCTGCTGATGACATGACACCTCTGAGACTAGAGTCCAGTCCTACCAAATCCGAATGCTCAAGACACACTCTGGATACTCACTGTTACCTCCCTGTCCCAACAAATGGCGTCTAGGTTATGCGGGGATGGTGTGTGATTCTGAGCCTGGCTATAGATCTTGCCCTAGAAGAGGAAAGAAATCTCTCTTTCACCCTAGTTATTTCAGACTTCATATTGTTGCTGAAAGATCCATGTGGAAAACAAACCCAAAGATTAAATTCCCGGCTTCAGTGGGGAGGGGAACAAACACCGGAAACTGCCAGAGTGAGGGGGATCAGTGGCTGAATAAAAACCACGCAGAAATACTGTTCTGGGTCCCCCATGAACAATACATTTTTGTGGTTTCTGCTGAATCTTACATGGTTTGAGATGTCAATATATTGACCGTAATTTGTAGTAGTTTCAAAGTAGGGATGAACAGCATGTTGCCTGCAGAGAATTGTTCATCAAATGTAGTCCATAACAATGGAAAAGGAGAGATGCCTTGTGTGAGTGAGTGGAAGTCACTATTCTTAATCAACATGCACATAAGTCGTAGGATGTTACTAGCAGAGACCAAGTTTGGGGAGGCCAATTAATGTTAACCAAATAAGTGAGCAAACGTTCTGCTGATGCTGCTGCCTGTTGTTTGCTAAAAGGGCTCTTCCTATATAAAATGTGTATTCTTAAATGTTTCTCCATCCTAAAAGAAAGATGCATGGAGAGAGCTGTGAAGAACCAAAACCACTTAGTTTGTCTAGACATAGTTGTACATTTTCAAATGCTACTTGGCAAACATTTATGGTACAAAATGTGTATGTCTCTGTAAAGTCTGCTCAGTATTGTTAAACAGGAGGAGGTTCTTTCAGGTGAGTCTGGTGCTCTCTGTGTGTCAACAGTAAAGCAAGCTGTGTGTTTGGTGGTTTTTATTGCTGCTGTTTCCTTTTCTCTTAAGGGGATACCAGCAACAGGATGCCCATGAGTTCATGCGTTACCTTTTGGACCATCTACACCTGGAACTCCAGGGGGGCTTCAATGGTGTTTCCCGTTCAGTAATTTTGCAAGAAAATTCTAGTCTGTCTGCAAGCAGCAAGTGTTGCATGTAAGAAGTGTGGGGGGGTTTTTTTCATTGCTTCATAACTGTAATGCCTTTGTATGGATCTCTGTGTGGTGTAGCTGAAATTTCAAATTCATGGGTCCTTGTTTGAATTCTCTTTAGTGCCTCTGCAATGTTATGAATTACAAAGCTGCAGGTTATAGAGGATTAGCATCCTATAGGATGTGCTTCTTGTCAAAAGGATCAGCATTTTTCATAGCTGTGAGCGAGCACACAAACTAAGTTGTAAATATGTTTTAATTCATTAGTCATTCAAAAATAAAAAGAAAGAACTTTGTATTTTCTATTCTGTACCCATATAGAACTCTTTGTTCAGACAATCTCATGGTCTTAGGGTGGCAGACAGCATGAATGGTACAGGAGCAAAAAAGATGGCCAAGTACTTATAGGTTTAAATTGTCAGCAGACCTTCTGGATTAACGAGTGAACAGTGCAGTTCCAGTTTGAAGTCAGTTGTCCTGCAGATGATCTTGCTATATTTGCATATCACTTAACACAGTTAAAGCTGTTGCTTTTTTTTTTTTTTTTCCTCCTGTTAATTTGGTTTTTATGTTACTGTGTGTCTTGAAACAGAGGTAATCCATGTGTTTCACTCTTTTTTCTGTACTTCTCAATATACTGTTGTTTCTGAATTCTATCCCAGGTGTGTTTTCTCTCAGATTGAAACTGTCACAGAGAGAAAACATTTTAATTTGCTTCAGGAAGGAATGTTAAGTCAGCTCAGCCTGCACATTTGGTCCCTAAGTCCTTGGATTCCCTACGTAAGAGTTGAGTGAGTTTTCCCTTCCTATACTGGTTAGGACCTAGTAAGCAGGTCTGAGAGACGCAGGACTTTATAGATGCTTCATTAGCGAAAGTCTAGGGTTCAGACTGCTCTCTTTACGACATTTTTGTTGCTTTGCTTCCCACAAAAGAATCCTGAAATGTCCTTAGAATTGAAATGTATTTGAAAACTCAACCAGTTTTGTTTTGTCAACATCCTGAATGTGGAAACCCAAGGAGAATTTAAACTTTGCTTACATCTCTACTCTAAATCTGTCTTGAGAACGGCTGTTCAAATGCATGGTGAGGTGGATAAGCTGCCCTCTGTCAAGGGCAAATTACGGTCACATACACTTAAATGCTCACAGTAGAATTATAAGTATGCTGTGAACAGTCTCTTCTTGAGTGCTGCTTCATTTGGGTAGCCATTTCCTTCTGCTCAACAAGAAGCACTCAAATTACCTGTAAAGATGTAGGTGGAGTGCAGATAAGAAACACAGGTTTCTGCAGGCTTACAGTGTCATATCTGCAAGCACAAACTAGCAAGTTGAGAAGTTGTATAATAATACAACTTAAAGGTGTGGTTTGTTTTGTTTTTTTTTTAATTTATTGGGCTATGAGAAGTAAGTCCATTACATAATCTGCTAAAAAGATTAAGAAAGTAGGGAAAGCACAGAGAAAGAATGATGATGATGCAGCATATTGGTTATCATAACTTAATGCAGCTTAAGCTGTTTTGGGATGTGAAGTGCAGAAATAAGCTTTAAGAAGTCAAAACGACTTGTAACAAAGGGTATAGAATGAAAATAAAAATACGTTTGACCTACCTAAGAGAGAGGAATTTTTGTTTCAGAAACGGCCTTAATTAGAGCGTTAAAATACTGTATGCCTGTGAGCATCAGTTCTCCACTATAGAAATGCAGTCAACCGGAATACATGCATCACTTAAATTTTGAGCATCTGCTTAGAGCATGCATGGCTCACACGTTCTTCAGGTACAAGATAAAGCAGAAGTATTATAGCAGTTAAATACGTGCACCGTACCAATCTGGGGTGAATGAAATGCCTCGTGGATTGAACTTGGTCACTGTTTGCTACACTTGGACAAAACTGCTCTTGCCTATTAGGGGCAAGTTGTAAGCAGGAGATATGTAACAGGTATTGAAAATTTAGCTCAGACATTCCAACTGACTTTACTTCTCCGATGTGGTTTGTCTAGCAATGGAGCGTCCACTGTTGTCACAGCGATTTTTGGAGGCATTCTTCAAAATGAAGTTAACTGCCTAATATGTGGGACTGAATCGAGAAAGTTTGACCCATTCCTAGGTAAGATGCCTCTCGCTTTCAAAGTAGCAGGTGACTTAAGGCAGAAGAAATCGATCTGAAGCTTGATACATTTAGGTGTCGCGTGACCAAACCAGAGTTTTAGCCTGTAAATATTAGGCATTTTTTTATTCAGCCGTAATGTTTTTGTATTAATCTTTGTTTTTCTAGACCTTTCGCTAGATATTCCAAGTCAGTTCAGAAATAAACGTACTAAAAATCAAGAAAACGGACCAATGTGCACGCTACGAGGTAAGACTGCTTGGATAATGAAATCATTACCAGGACTAAAAGGATATACTCTTCAGAGTATCTCTCTTGTAGGAGCCACGCTTTCCGCTATGGCGTGACTTGGTGCCGCATATCATCTCATTTTATGAGATTCTGTGCTAAGAAGAAGGTGCTAAAATAATTTTCTGTGCAGGTTTTAGCCCAGGTACTGTGTATTGGTGTACTACTATGATAAACTGGGGCTGAGAAGTGCTGCAGGAGGTCAGCTAAATACCAAGGAGGATTCCAGCAGAGGTTTTTCTTTGCAGTCAGAGTATTTCTGATGTATTCCAGTCTTTCCAATTGGCACTTACCTGCATTGTTGCTTCAGGGCATTTGCTGAGGTGCTGCGCTCAGAACTATCTCCCTTTGTGCGTAGTAAGGATGACTCATGGGTGTTCCTCTTGTTAAACCACGAATACAATCGTGCAAAGTTGGGCAGTAGTGCTGTTAGTGACCTTTTTTTAAAGGATGTTAATTTGTACAGATTTGTGAATATACTTGCTGCAGATTATGAAATATTAATCAAACCACTATTATTGTTTCTGTTAATTTTGTACCTAAAACCCAAGTGCCTTTAAAAGTTGAATATTCTTTGTTAGAAAGTCACGTAGTTTGTTTTGAAAACAGTTGTGCTAGACAGAATCTTGTTTGAAAGCTGGAGATACTGTGAATGTCTTTTTTTCTCTTGAACTGCTAGTAGCTATGTTTTAAGGAGTAGGGAATGCTGCGTTTTACGTGTTACTGTATTAAAACAAACACATTACTACACAGCTTTTTGCTGCACAAATGTCTACAATAAATAGAATGACCGCAACAGATACGCACACCTACCCTATAGTGCTGTATTTGTGGTATTTCATGTTACAAACATCACTCAATGTCATCTTGAATCAGGTTTCTTTGTGTGGGTATTCTTTCTNTTTAGATTGTCTTCGCAGTTTTACAGACCTGGAAGAACTTGATGAGACAGAGCTGTATATGTGTCACAAATGCAAAAAGAAACAGAAGTCCACCAAAAAATTCTGGATTCAGAAACTACCAAAGGTTCGTATAAGCATGAAACATAACAGCGTGACAGTATGTCAAAGGAAATGACAACTCCACTGTTAGTAGACCAACAAACACCTAACCCTGCCATGGGCTATTGCAGATGTCTCGCATCAAGTTCAACCTCTTACTCTAATGCATCCTTTTAAAATTTTATTTAATCCTGTAGGTGCTATGCTTACACTTGAAACGATTTCACTGGACAGCGTATCTGAGGAACAAGGTTGATACATATGTTGAGTTTCCCTTACGAGGCCTAGACATGAAATGCTACTTGTTAGAGGTATGAAGATTCACCGATCCCTTCTGCAGAAATTTGTCCCATGACGTATGTTTGTATTGCTGTTTATCTTAGGTGCTCTTGATATCTGAAGGGTTTTCTGTCTTTTTAACCACAGCCTGAGAACAGTGGCCCAGAAAGCTGCCTGTATGACCTTGCGGCCGTTGTTGTGCATCATGGTTCAGGGTGAGTACATGGAGTAAGCCTGCTTCTTGGCAGAGATCTTCTCCCCGCTGAAGTGCTTGAGGTGTTAAGGAAAGTTTTTGTGTCCCTTGTGAATGTGTGTCTTTTTACTGGTGGAAATCAGCAGCAATTTATAAAATTACACCGATGTAAGCAGAATTAACTTTGGATGGATCTATACAGTGAGTGCCCACTGGCAGTCTTGGGGGTAATGACCAGAAGTGTGGGGCAGAATGGAGAATCTAGTTCCTCTAGGAATGGAAAGCCCTAAATCAACAGAGTGAGTCAAGGGGCCTTCCAGAAGGTAATGCCTCATTTTGAAATTCTTAGTACAAAGCAGAAATATTTTTTTCTCTTTTATTTGCTTTGATAGGCACATGTGCATTTATGCCAAAAGAGCGATCGCATGCACGCATTTGGAACAACTGTATGTAAAGTTATGATTGGCAGAGTGAAAGCAATTATCCTGTACTGACCTTCTCTCCTAAAGGAGTGAACTTCAGAGTGAATGCTAATAGGCATGCCACAAGGCTGGCAGGTGTTCATGTTTTGAAGTGAAGTTGCTGGGTGTGTTTTGTTTTATCTTTTTGCTCAACCCTGGACAGATCTTTAGGGACAAGACAGCTGTTTATCCTGAGAGAATGTCGTACATGTCATTTAGGCAATCACTCTACAGGTGTGAGCTGTGAAAGGAGTTGTCTTAAAGAAGCTAACTCCTATTAATCAAAACCTTGCTGATGTCTGAAGTTAATGCAAAGATACAAAACAGAAGTTCCGTCTAGGCGGCCTCTCTTTCTGCTTTCTCCAGAGGAATGGTCTGGACTCTTTTAAAGAAAGATTTGGCTACTAAAGGCAGCCCTTGTAGCACCACAGAGCATCTGACTGGTGCCTCAAAGTTGTAGGAAAACTGCATAGATTCCAGAACTAGGGCTCCAAGATGTGGGTCTGTTTAAGATGAACTTGAAAAATTTTATCTTGGTATTCTAGGGTAGGTTTTTGCTGTGAGCGATTGTGATTATATTTAGACTATGTGAGTCCCTCTAGAGGCAAATGGGGCAGATTTCTGAAAATGGAGCATCGTGAAATTTTTATAGCTAGCGCTTGACTAACAACAGAAAACAGACTTGATTTTTATGTAGACAAACACTGAAGGTCAGTGTTGCACAAAAAACCTGATGGGCTGCTAATAAGTAAGTTCACATTAAAAAACCCTTTTCAGCTTATCCCCAGTAAGTGATTATTTTACTTAACGTAGAGCTTTGCTTTGGAGAACTCTGAGCCCCACAGATTAAGAAGGGAAGCATCTTACCAGCTGTTGTGGAGGGCTCAGTTCCTTTCTTCCTCTGGTTCATGGAAGGCTCCTAGCCCCAATAGAAGATGCATCAGAGAATGAGGTGGTCTGTCGTCTTCTGATTGTCCTTTCTTTCCCCACCTCCCCCCTGCTGACAGCGTCGGCTCTGGACATTACACCGCATACGCAGCTCACGAAGGCCGTTGGTTCCATTTCAACGACAGTACTGTAACTTTGACCGACGAGGAGACTGTGGTAAAGGCCAAGGCCTACATCCTCTTCTACGTGGAACGGCAAGCCAAATCTGGATCAGATAAACTTTAATACCTCCTTTTAATTCTCACTTATCAAATCCACCGGACAAAACATTTCCATTTCTCCATAAATACTTGATCCAAGACTATTAATTTCATTGTGCACTTTTCAATTTTCTCTTATGGGTTTTAGTTTTGTTGTGTCAATGGTAGCATTTGACTTACTGAACTTGGACACAAACTAACTTTTTTTTTTAGTTATACCAGAAAACCTCAGCAGATTTTTATTTGCTGCTTTAGTTGTGATAACTCAATTTTTATATATATAGTTTCATGAAATACTTAGTTATTTGACTTTTTTACATATTAATGTTTTCAGTTCTCACTTTCTAAAGGCACATTTACATCAGAGAAGCTTTCTGTTCTCCTTACACGCAAGATAAATGTGCTTCTGATTTTGAAGAGCAATACAACTCGAAGCTGTTCTCACAGCTGTTACTTAGATATGATTCAGTCTCTTTAAATCAAGGAGCTGTTTGCACGTACTGTTTTCCCTCGTGCAAGAAACTAAACAGTGACCTCTGAACAATCATTCTCTGTCTGCAGAAGAGAGGAGATGTGGCATCATTAAAATAGACCAGGTAATTGCTGCTATATTGGTGTGTGTTCAGGCTGCTGACTTCTTTCAGGAATCATTGTAAATAAACAGTTGGTTCAATTGTATCTAAACTGCAGTTTAATTCAAGTTTTCCTTGCATATGCTCTGCCTTCCCGCTCTTCAAATTAAAAAAAACAAAACAAAAACTTCAATTATATCCAGGTCTAAATGGTGTTGAGATCGATGGTTTAACTGAACCCCAACTGCCCTAGACATCTCATTTTAGACTGTTGGCCTGAAATTTGATCATCAACTCTTACTTGCTTGAAAACGTGGAGATTTCTTGACACTGGGACCCCAACCTCCCTTCCTGGTGGGAAGTGGGAGTACAGCCCCAAAGTTTGGGATTTGTCTTAGGTCTCAATCATAGCTCCTGTCCACTAAATGCCTGCAGTTCACTTCAAACTGAAGGGAAGTGGGTGGTGTTCCAGATGCTTTGCATGAGGATTGTTTTACCAGTTTAAATGCAAGCTGAAGGAAAGATGCTGAGTTTCACAGCATAGCCTGCCTGACTCCCAATGGGGGACAATCAGCCAAGACTGCTTGTTGACCGGAACAGGCTGGGTAGCTGTAGTATTTACGCACTGGCCCACTGTGGGATCTGTATTTACAGTCTCTAAGCAAACACTGCAGACTTGATACCACTTCTAGATCTTGCCTATATAATGGAGGAAGACTTCTGTTTGTTTAAAAAAAAGAAAAGAAAAAAAAAAAGAAGAATTTTTGCTATTCTGCCAATCTGAGAGCAGAAGTCAGCTAATAAGATTTAAAAAAAAAAAAAAGGGATAGGAAAACCAATATTGCAAAAGCCAGGCGTCCCCAAAAAAATCTGAAGCCTTGACAAATGCTACATTTGAGTTTTCTCCCCCCAGCCCATCCTTTATAGGTAGCCCCGTGTGCCCAGCACAGAACTGGACACTCCTAAAATCTCAAAAGCATGGTAGTAAGAGTAGAATTAACTTAATGTAGAGTCACACAATGAAACAGCACCTCTTAGTTGTGATAACAGAAGTCAAGTAAAGGGCGATTACCCATTTTAGGTAATGCTTCAGAAAGACACGATAGACGGAGTAAAAATCTCCCTACAGATTGTACCATAGCTCAACCTGGTGGACACGGAGCAGGCATCAGTTTCCTTGCTGTGGATTACCTGCTAGCTGTACACAGACAAGTATAAAGAGAAGTCACAATCAGATGGTTTTAAAAATGTCATTCTGCATAGCTTTTTTGGAGCATCTTAAACCAGGAACAAGAGAAAATGGCCTAATGGAAAACTGCAGAAAGCATTCAGCATTGCTAATGGTGTATGAATATGTAAACTGTACACTAGTTAAAACCTATTGTGATTTATTATTTGATACATTAAGTGACATATATAACAATGTCTACTTTTACTTAAGTTCAACAATAAATAGAAGTAATCATTGCTTTGAATTGCAGATAGTTTGTCACCTACCGTTTCTCTGCTTCTTGCAGCCAGAGCGTTTCTCATCAGAACAGGTAGCTGTTACCATTTATACAGGCAGGAAAAGGAATTTGACAGACTTCAATGGTGTGTGTGGCAAGCGAAGGGTCTGACCGCATTATTACCCTGAAGGGCAGACTTACTGCTCACATTCGGGGAGTTAAGGAGACTCCATCTGTAGCTGCGTTTTGTCTGCACGTTACTTGGTTTGGATGGATTCAGAATTTTAGTGTTTGAGAATATGAAGCTTAAAATACACAACTAGCTATGGGCCAGAAGCAGTTTAACTGATCAGTAGTCAGGCGTATGCAGTGTTCTCGCAAACCGGTGATGTAAATGTGCCTTTCTGTATTTTTTAAAAAACTTAAAATTTGTACTGTTCATCGACATTCACTTATTTTAAGGAGCTTCTACTTCTCTAGTTAATTTTTTGGGTCAGAGTGATGTTCTCACTTCAGTATTCCCTTTCAGTAACATTTGCTCTGTAACGGTAAGGTGTGGGGCAATGGTATCCAGCACGGTCCATTTGAGACACGGCCATGGGAACACAAGAGGATTAGGTCAGTCTTGCTCTTGCAGCGGGTGGTGATAAGGACTCAGCCGTACACACTGCTGGAACAAGTACATTGTAAATCCTTTCCTAATTTAACTTTCTCCCATGGTAAATCCAGATGGATAGGATGAACAGTTTATTGTGGCAACACAAGTATTTCTCTTCCTGGTGGAGAACTTTGCTTATCCACTGTATTCTATTCAGTGTGGTGTCAAAAAAAAAAAAAAA
>VWZZ01004063.1:475379-495585 GCA_013399095.1 Psophia crepitans | reverse complement strand
CCCCCCCTCCTCTCCCCTCCTTCCTTTCATTCGTCTTTGTGGCCCGAGCAGCGCCGGGAAAATTCCGTTTCTTCTGCAACTTGTTATTCTGGAGCCGGGCCTGCCCCCCTCGCCCTGGGGCTGCCCTTCCCGCACAGGTACGGAGCTCGGGACCGGGGCGCCGCCGGGGTTTCCCACTCCTGCTCCGGCACGGCTGCCGGCATAGGGGACGGCTACTTCTTTATTTTTATTTTTTCCCTCCCTCCTGCGTCTGTGTAGGTGGAGTGGGGCTCTATGTGGGACTCTGCCATTTGCTATAGTCCTCTTGTGCATGCTCCTTTCTTCACTTGCCTTTCTGCGGGATTTTTTTTTCTTTTTTCTTTTTATTTTTGGTGGTGGTGTGTGTTTTGGTTTTTTTTTATGATTCTGAGCTTTGCTGTCGGTAGAGCTTTTCTCGCAACCACCTCTGCAGTTTGGTGGGAGCTGGCGGGATTGTGCGCTGAGATTTTTAGGTGAATTCATATTGGATTAATGCATAGAGCTCTTCATTCAACTTCTTCTCAAGTGTCAAAAAATGAGGCTATGAACAGATGTGTTTCAATATGGAGAGATTTCCAAGTTCCTAATTCTTGGGGGTGGAGGAAAGAGTGCCATTGGAGAGTGGCTTTTGTTTTCGATTGGTGAACAAATGTCATCACATTTCAGTCACGTGCTGTAATATTCTTTGTTCAGCTATCAAAGTATGATATCTGCTACACCTGTTTCTACTTTTTAATTGTAAGTAACGGTGATTGCCTGCAAATCTTATAATTGTGGATAGGCGCACTTCTCCTCTTTCTCCCCCTCCTACCCCCTGGATGTTTGTTTGGGCCCAAGTGCTGAGCTTGACAATGAACTTTTGTTCACTGTGGAGACTGCATGTAAAAATGTCCCACTGGGGGTAATAACTTGCGTGTCGCGAGAAAGTTGTGTGCTGTGATGTACGGTAGGTCTGAGCATGGAAAAATCAGGTGGGGATGTGTGCTTAGTAGTGGCAAGGGTCCAGCAAGGGGTAGGCTCATTTGGGCCAGTGAAATTTTCTTAACTGGATATGCTGTTGCTTGTTATCAGGTCAAAGGACAGATACTCCTATATACCCATACGGAGAGAGAGAGATATAGATAAATACATCTTCTTTTGACTTAGCTGTAGATTTTCAGGTATCAGAAATAAAAAGGATTTTGGCTGTCTGTTTACTTCCCCCCCCTCCTTTATTGTGCTCCCTTCTAACAATGAAGACACCTGCTTAGTTTCAGTTTTGTAAGTCAGCTTCCCCTGGCTTTCCTGTGCTTGCCCGGAGCTAGCTGGTGAGGCTGGGTGTGCTACATAGTGGGGCAATGTTTAACTTCGATGAAAAGAGGCTTATTTTGGGGCTTAATTTGTGAAGAAAATAACATGCTCTTCAAAGTCTTGGAAAAAACCACAAACACAAAACTAACACAACAACCTCAGAAATCTACAATTCATTACTTCTACCCGGTTAACGTGTAATACTAAAACTTTTCTTATTAGTGATTGTGTGTTACGTAACTTCTGTAGTTTATATTTAGTGACACTAAATTACTAGTAAGAACAAGATCTTGAAAGAAAGAAAAACAAAAAAAAGTGCATAACTACCCATATTAGTCTGAGAAGTTAATTACTGCACTTCAGTAGAAAGATCACAGGCTTTGGGAATTTTATTTATATCGGGGCATGTTTCACGATAGCTGAATGAAACTGTTTCTTCGGGGATGTTTTTTATTATTGTTTTCTAGAAAGGAATTCTGTAGCTCAGTAAATGAAACTTTAAAGCTGCATTTGAAAAAAATAGGTGAAATGCTTCTCGCATGTTTTTAAACCTTTCAACTTCACTGTGGTAGAGAAATTTGATTATTTTAGGATAGTTGCATCAGCTAGAAGTTTAAGCTGATGCAGAGGGAGTATGAAGCAACCTCTTTATCCATTGATTTCATGTTGCATAGTTGCATGTATAGAGTATCATTTCAAGGTCTTAAGAGGCCGGTTGTCCAGCAGAAGCTAGGTGCTTGCTTACTGAGTACTTGCCACCAGCTGGATGTCAACTATGTCGTACCCCCAGTTTTAATCTATACTGACCTGAATGACAAGAAACTTGGAGTGGATCCCGTTATGGCTGTTAGTGATTTTTCAATTAAATAACAAAACTAACATGGTATAACTTAGTGTTGTGTTAAGGAATATTTTGTTAATTATTTTACCGTTAGTCATTGTAAGATTTTTTACATGAAAGCTCTTCTCTGTGTGCATCCTGAATTGGATTTGTTGTGAGGCAGAAGGAGGCATTTGAAAGTGGTTTTTCTTCCTTTAGGGAATGAAAATGTGAAACTTTCATTCAAAGAACTTAAAGCAAAAGTAGGAAACTGAAACTTATGCTGCTCAGAGAAAAAAATGCTGTAGTGTTTTTCAGCTTCAACAGTAAGATCTTGGCTTTCAGTTTAGGCTTTGTAAAGATCTCTCTTCACCCTAGGCCATTCAGCTTCAGTTGTGTTTCAAGCATTGGGCCTAAATAGTTCTTACTCCAACTTTACTTATTTTTTAGAGATGAGGTTTTGTGTGTGTCTGTTAAACATCACTGTAAAAATTATAATTGAAAAAATAAAAATCCTTTGACTGAATCTGTACAAAGGAGACGATTTTCATGCATTTTTGTGTTTTTCTTTTTTATTTTAGGAAAATAAAACATGTTTTAATGATGCCTTGGAAAGTGGTGAAAATCTGTGTGCAGTTGGAAAGCTTTAATAGTGAGCCTGGCTATTGCTTGGGTTGTTGATGCAGTTTGTTTATAATGGTCATAATTACATCTGAACGCGCTGTAGCTGTTCAGTTCCTTTATACTTTTGCTCAGAGATCTGACGAACTTTATTCAGTCAAATGAATCGATACTACTGGAGTTTGTTTACAACAGAGATTTCTGTTTCATTTCAATACCAGTCTGTAAGAACCTTGGTGGACTATCTTATTTCATGGGTTATGGGCATTTTGCGCGGATACCAGAAACTCAAGACGAACATCATGTGAGAAACACATGTTGGTGATTTAACCTTTTTGCTATTGTTTCGGGTTTGTTGTTTGTTGGTTTTGCTTGTTTAAAATCTTCCAGAAAGAACTTCATAGTGTGACAGGGCTTTGCTTTTTGGAGGGCCATAGCATGGTGATGTGAGCTGTAAAGCACACCAGGCTTTAGGAGAGGCTCCTTGTGTAGAAGGAGCAGTGCTAAAAACCTATTATTAGGCTTCTAATAGCATTTCTTTACTGTCCTCTGCACCCTTTATGCTCACAACTGTGCAGTCACATGCGTAGCTGTAGACTAGAAGTGTAAGACTCCACAAAAGGCCTGGCTCCTGTACGTTCGTGAATTGCCCTTGTTCAATTACTCTGTGCCAGAAAGCAGCTCACATCCTGTTTCTGATGTATTTCAACTGCACAAAGGTTATTTAGGAACAAACTGTATACTGGAAAGGTGGGGCAACGTGCAGAAGGGTTTTGAGATGTCTGCCGAACGCAAGGGGCAAGATACTTACTTCTGTACCCTGTAAATAGAGGGTGAACTGAAGGATAGTTTTTATAGGTATCTTACATTAATATTTCATGTTCAGTACAGCACAAAACCGGCGTCTGGCTTGTGCTGGTGCTAGAGATATGCATTATGCAGGCAAAAAAAGAAGTTTATTTACATTTGAGGGGGGAGGAACTTTGTATTTTCTTATTTTCCTTTTTTCTTCCTTATTGCAAATACAGTTTCATTTAAAAAAAAAAAAAAGCTCCTGTGTTTCTTTTATAAGTTTTAAATAATTTATGGCTCCTGCACCTTACCATCTTCCTCACTGGATTAAAATGGTAAAGTATGATTTTTAAGTTTGTTTGACTCTGCTTTTGTTATATCAAAACCTCACAAAAGCAAAGTGGCGAGTGTAGATATAGAATGGCTATAAAACGTTCACAAATCAGAGTTTAAAAAAATGTACTTAGTGCTGAGGAGAGACACACTCGCATGACAATCAGACTTTACAATCACCTGTCCTTAAAATTATTTTTAACCCTGTAGAAAGTTCTGAAAGGTCCCTTCCTTTGGTCTGAGGGGCCGGTCATGCCTACTGCCCCAACAAAGCCCAAACTTTACCACAGAATCTTTTGTTTTAATACTGTGATCATCCCAGGATTTTGAGGAAAGAATGCAGCATGTGGTGTAGGCTTCCCTGCAGCATTTATTTTCTGATCTACTGTTTATTTCATTTTATTTTTTTTCTGTTGGAATTATCAAATAGCCTGTGCCTTAAAAGATCTGTGCTTCGATGGTTTGACCTATTATTTGTTCCCTGTTACCTGAGATTTCTTATTCACTGCCGTTGCAAACACTCACTCTCTGATTTGAGGTTCTGTGCTCAAAGCATGCTTTAAAAAACCCACACCAGAGAACAACCACCACCACACCACACCCCCCCACCCCAGCCCTAGCCAGAAGTGTGTTGTTAACTGGTGGGAATGCATTTATAGATAGAGTGTAAGGAGTGAGGCTCAGCTTAATGCGAGCTCGTTGTAGGCCATGTTCACACAGCTTCTATGCTTTTCTCAATGTCAGATTTCTTAAAGTGCGTGTTTTCCAAATTCTGCCCTTCCACCTGACAGTACTGCCCTTGTAGGACAAAAGGGAACGTTACCAAGTTCACTTGCTACAGAAATTTGTTGCACACCTCTTAAGTGAGGGATTCTACCATTGCATGTGGAATTAGAAATACGTTTTGAAAATGTAGCCAGTGTGTTTCTTGAATGGGAGTACGGATACGTGAATGGTGAAAACAATGAGATTTGAGGCTGTGACTGTAAGATGGCCTGTGCTTAGTCTCGGTGTCCAGGCCTGTGAGAGGAAAACTCTGGCAGAGCAGCTGAGCTCACGGTCCGTTCGGTTTTGTTGTTTCTGCCTGCAAAATACAAGCTGGCAGTACGAAAAGGAGAACGAACATTGATTCCTTCCCTTGTTCCTCTCCAACCCTGCAGATCCCAGCGTCGTTAACTATGTAGATCCTGAAGGCAGCGTAGTTGCAAACGGTTAATTGAAGAGATCAAGTGGTACCCAATTGAAGCTTTAAATTGTTTTAACAAAACTTCTGAGTAATCGCAATAATTATTTTCTGATAAGCTGGCTGATAGTAACTATGGCAACAGCTGTCTTTGGCCTATGGACAGTATTGCTGTATTGACAAAACCTTTAGATGCTCCCGAGGCCCCTTGCCTCTATAGGGAAATGCATCGGGATGTCTTTCTGGTGACTGAAGCGTTGCTGTTTGTCTTTCTGTTGCAGCGGGACGCTGTCTTTCTCTTGGGTCAGAGTCTTGGTCCTTTTTCTTTTGCATGTTTTTGTGGGTGCTGCATGCTAACCTGGAAATGCTGCAAAGACTGTCTTGTTCTACAAGGACAAGTGAAACAGATAAGTACTTAGATGGAATTATATATGCATATTATTTTTTTTTAATAATAATAATCCAGAGCTCAGGGAAAAGGAAGGGAAAAGAAAGGAGGACTTACTCATTTTGATTCCTGGTTGTTTCCTTCCTCGATTAAAACCTTCTTAGAACAGACTGGTAGGGGGAGCTGCCCTTCCCTTTACTGAACTGAAGTACAGCGTATTCTCTGAGGCCTACGCTAAGATACAGCTATTTAATTTTCAGCTAAGCTCCGCTTCTTTTTGGAAGAGAGGCAAGCTTGTGCTTCAGTACGATTTAGAGATGGAGGAAGAGAGTAATTTGTTTCCAGATTACTAGATTCTGAACAGGGAGAATATGCCCCTCACCGACCATACTTTTCCTATTGATATTCAGAAGAGCACTCTGTAATGTTAATAAATGTAGCTGTCTTGGGAGGGAGAAAGAATTCTTCCTGCACTTTAGTGTAAAGATGTTAAAAAGCCATGACCCCTTCTGCATGTTTGAAAGTAGCTAAACTGCTTATTATTCTTTGGGAATTACTGGTTAAGTGATGTGTTATTTTTACTGAAATCTTTTTCCTCTTAACTTTTCTGTATGAGAACTGGATATCGATCCAGTTTACCTGATGATTACGAGCAGTGGTCTCCCTGTGTGCTATGGGTGTGTTGTTTGGCCCGTGGAAACGTACAATATGGCCTACATCTGGTCTCATCTTCAGCAAGAATGTGGTTCGTGGAAACTACAGGCCCCAGTATGCAGTGCTGTGTGTTTAGCTGAATAGCTTGCCTGGATTGTGAGGTACTAATGCATCCTGGGACCTGTAGTTTTCATGAGCAGAAGTTGGAGGTTCGGGGTGACAAGTGAAAGATGCTGTCATAGTCTAGAGGCTGAGTTGTCGATACCATATGCAGTTCTTAGTTGGTCAGCTTAAACCTCTGCCGCTATTACTATGCAGCAGCATGTATTTTTGTTTACGAGTTGAAGACAGTTTATAGTTGGGTAGTATGTTTAGGGAAGAGCAGTGGATGAAAGTTGTCTTCCAGCTGCCTGTGTGTTTTTGTACAAAGAATATATTAATAACTGCACTAATAGCTTCATTTGCGATTGCAGGTATCCTGTTTGATATTCTGGAAACTTTTACTCTTTCAAGGCAATGTTATGGATTGAAACATTCAGCAAAAGGCTTCGGTTACTGGCACTGTGGCTGCCATGTTCTCCTTCCAAACTGCGGCCCGACTGTCATAGCAGGCTTCTCTCAAAGCGAAGGGGGATTTGAGTGGCCCGTTGCTTGCCAATGTCTCACTTCTCTGCCCTGTTTCTTGAGGTCCAGCAGTGATGTGGCTGTCTTATGCAGCAGAGCAGGGGAGCCCGTCTGTGCCCTGCTGTGGGGGTTAGCGGCATCAGTGCTGGTTACCAAGGAGACGCAGGGTCTCAAACTCAGGTATTGGCAGGTGCGACCAGAAGCAGAGCACATCTGGCCGTTCGTGTCTGGTGTGTTTGAGCCCTGACCGCTACCCTTGCACTCGAATTGGACTCGCATCAAAGAAGGTGAAGTGTTTCTGGAGTAGGGTAGAGGGATAGTAACTTTCAGTTTGTTTGGGTTTTTTATATCCATAAGATTTGTGTATTTTCAGGCAAGATAGTTAACTAATAACATTCAGTGGAATTTGCTGGAGTTAATGTGGACATTTATTTCAATTCTTAGGCCAGTAGCAATTTTAGTATTTGCTGTAGTCTCATGTGCCATGCTTTGGATACTGCAGTTGTCTTAATTGTGAAGTGAGCAAACACTTAACTTTAACTGGTCCAAGAAAATTTCTTTGTTCTTCAGTTTGTGTGAGATAATAATAATAAAGGTTTACGTTAAGTGCCAAACAATATGAAATAAACCTTTTTTGGATGCTTTTTGAAAAATTAATTAGAGCTCCAGTCTTGCAGAAAGTCATGTGTGTTTTACTTTAAGTTCTGAGAAGTCAGAGAGAATATCTGAGTGCCTAAAATTGGAACCTATATAAGTAGTAGTAGGTAGGATCAAGGCCTCCAAACTTCTAATGTTGGAAAGTAGCTTCTTTGTATTCACCACAGTTAGCTTATATCTGGGTCTGTGTGGCAAAATTCTTTTACTAAGTGCCCCAAAATTCCCCTCATTATAAATTGAGTTCGTATTTCCTTCATAGCTGTGCCAAAAAAAAAAGTTGCTCTCACCTTCACCTGTACAGATTATAAATATGACAGATATTTAGGTGGTAATAGCTTCTTTGAGGCAGGGAATATATTTTGTCAGCGCTGATGCATTGTACATGCTGTACATTGCTGACACTTCTGTTCGGATTTACCTTTTTGTATCAGTTTTACAGAGAGATTCATCTAAAACCTTACATATGCTATACCTGTAATAGAGTTTGTAAACAGTTAGTAATACAGTTTTCTTTAAGTGTTCCCAACCCCTTCACAGCCCATGTGGAGCAAATTGCTGACAGGACACATGGTTAGCTGAAATAGTTACTATTAGTATATTGACATGATTAGAAAGGCTGTCATTGTTGCTGTGCAAGGATGAAATTCCCTTTCATTGACTGATTGGGCCTACACAACAGCCAGGAGAAGAAACCAAGATAAATCTATATGTAGCAGAATGATGATGTATCTTGTCCTTCAAGGACATCTTACCCTTTGTAGAGAGCCTGTGACAGTGCCCTTTGTAACGCTGCTATATCAGGGTATTTTAGATAAGGAACGTGGGTAACAGGGTTGTACAAAAGGGTTTGATGCATAGTTGGAGAGAAAAACTGTTCTGTAAGTATTTCTTATCTCGTAAGAGCAAATGTGTCCTGATCTGGGAGGAAATCCTGGCCCTGCTCAAGTCGATGGGAAGCTTCCCACTTAAATCAGGAGTACCAGGATTTCATTCTTTCCCCAAAAAAGGTAGTTTTAAGTGGATTTTGCAGGGCATGACAAAGTTCGAAAAATCTGGCATCTGCTTAAGATGCTGCTGCTGACCCTTGGGGGATCTTGCACCAAGTGCTTTGTCTTCTAGTGTCTTTGCTGTTCCTTTAAAAAGGGGATAATATTGAGCTCCTGTAATGCTTTGTAAGAACTTGGAATCTATTTATTCAGGGTTTTGCTTAATTTGCTAACACGACAAAATTTTACATGAAAGACAGAAATTAGTCCTTGATGTATCCAAGGAATACTTTTTGTGTCTGACTCTTCCTTCTTGCCGGTGTGACAAAACTACCCCAATTAAGATGTTGAGTCTGAAATTTGAATAACCTGACTTGTGATAGATTAAAAACCAAACTGAACAAAACCCCCACAAAAACACAGCACCTCCCCCAACTAAAACCTTTTTCATAACTTTATAAAAGGATTGCAGTGGCCTACATTACTAATAACGAAGTTTTCTGCTAATTTGTGACTAGCTGAAGCTCCAGAAATCTTACTATTTCACTGCTGCTTAGCTTGCAGTATTGTCTCTGATAAGCATCTTAATCATGTAAATCTATTGCTGTGTGTAGTATGAATTTGTGGTATTAAGGATGCTCTTGTTAGTGACCCCAAACGGAAAGGATGTGGCTACCTGAGCTTCCCTTATTACATTTTCAGAGAGTACATTCTGGTCAGGAATAAAGTGGGAAGCTCTAGCAAGGTCTGCACTGTTTCTGAACACCAGGTACCTGTCCTTGAGTCAACTGCAATCCTCCTCCCAAGGAGGAATCCCACCATACCCCTGTCCTGGTTTCAGCTGGGAGAGAGTTAATTTTCTTCAAGAAAGTCAGTATGGGGCTGTGTTTTGGGTTTGTGCTGGAAGCAGCGCTGATAGTGGAGATGTTTTTGCTGTTGCTGGGCGATGCTTACGTAGAGCCAAGGACTTTTCGGCTTCTCGCGCTGTCCCACCGGCGGGATGGCTGGGGGTGTGTGGGGAGTTGGGAGGGGACAGACAGGACACTTGACCCAAACTGACCAAAGGGGTATTCCATACCATATGACGTCATGCTCGGTTTATAGGGGCTTGGGAGGAAGAAGAAGGGGGGGCAGCGGCTTTCGGAGTGATGGCGTTTGTCTTCCCAAGTCACCATTACGCGTGATGGAGCCCTGCTGTCCTGGGGATGGCCAAACACCTGCCTGCCATGGGGAGCGGTGAATTAATTCCTTGTTTTGCTTTGCTTGTGCACGCGGCTTTTGCTTCACTTATTAAATTCTTGTATCTGAACCCACGAGTTTTCTCACTTTCGCTCTTCCGATTCTCTCCCCTTTTTCCAATGAGGGGGACTGACTGAGCGTTTATGTGGTGCCCAGCCACTGGCTGGAGTAAAACCACGAGATATTTTGCATTCTAAGAGAATCCTGCTGAAATCACTGGATTTATCACCATGAAACTTTTTCAGAATCAGGGACATAGTTTCCCTTTCCCACCTGCATTTTGGCATATTTTACCAGCTGTACTTTTCTTTGAACTTCAGGCTCTGAAGTAAACATGGAAATCTCCCTCTTCACATAATTCTCATCTCTGTATGGCAATTTCTTCCTGGCTTAAAACTCAGTGTCTCTTCCCACCTTGATTCTTGCAGGAATTATATTTGGATGCCTGGCTGTTGATGCAGAACTCTAATAGATTGTGTAGTGTATAATTTAATCAAACATTTTTTCCTGTGATGATGAGCTGCTGTTTTTTGCAGCCAGTCAAAACCTGATGTTGTTGGCCTGTTAAATGCATGCTCCAGGTTAGTTCCTCACTGTAGTAACAGTATCTTCTTCGCTGTGGAGTTGGTTAGTTCAGTATAGGTCTATGACTGTGTGAATACCAGTACCTCAAGCTGTTGTTTTGCACTGACATAGTCATTGCTACAAAACTACATGAACGAAAATACTGATCTTAGGTTTGCTCCTTCCTGATGTAAGATAAAGATCTAAGAGTCCTCCAAAGTTGGAACCTTCTTTCTGGTTTCCCTTTTCTAACTTTATCTACCCTTCTCTGCCCATCATTGTTTTTTGTCCAAAAACGCTGATTTTTTCTTATGCCAAAGATATTGTTAATATAATGGATTATTTCATCATCATGTATATAAGCTATCTTACTCTAAGGCTTTTGAAAACTTAAACTAAGGAAAGGGACAAGTATCTGTTAAATTCCTGTTTCTTGTGTGTAGAAAGTACTATATGCGAGACATATCTGTATCGTATCTCTTGGGTGTATTAGAAACTCCTGCAGCTTCTTCAGAAACTCTTGCAAAATACAGGAAAAGTGGTAAATACAGTCTGTATATTTTTTTCCATTTCCCCACGTATGCAGCACATGTTTTAAGCCTTCAGCTATGTAACCTTCATTGTATTATGATTAGATTTTTGTTTTCTCCACAGTGCTTTCCGTACTGTGGTCTTTGGTAGTCCAGCAGGCAGTAAGATTCATATGGGCTTCTTGGGGATCAGAAGTTGTATTAGAAGGGACTTAAAATAATGCAATAAACTTTCATGTATGTTTCTGGTCCTCATATGGTTTTTTTTTTCCCCCCCTCTGCTGTGTAATAACCAGAGTCTATATTGAGAGAAGCTGGGCTTTTTCTCAAAGGTATTTAAAAGGGGGGAAAAAAAAGCCATCATTGAAACAGCAAGGAGGGGAATCTATAGGAATGATGTAATGAAAGGAGCGCATGAGAATTTGTCTGTGTGTGTGTGGAGCGAGATGCGTTGTTTAAACATCCCTTCTGGCACAGCAATAGGACCATTAAAGATCTGGGCATTAAATTTTAGGTAACAGAATTTGTTTAAGTAGTAACTGTGTGAAGAAGTTACTGTAGTGATGGGCACTATGCTGATACCACTGTAGTTCCATGATTGTAAATGTATCGTTGTGAGTGTTGGTCTTTATACTGCTATGGTGTATGCCGTACTAGCTTAGGGCCCTGCACAGTTTTGTCTCATCTCAGTGTCTGCTGTTATGGTGAGCCTTCTTGCTGTGTGGTGGCTGTCTCCAGCTCCTAGGACACTGTTGGAGAGGGGCTGTTGTGAATGTGGAATCAGTTGGTCACAGGAGGGCAAGGGAAGGATGTGGTGATGTTGGTGTGAGGGGATGTGAAAGAGGAGTGTCCCTCAAGCAGCACGTTACTGCCTTCTCCTCTGGGTGAAGCCCCCGGAGGGTAGATCCTAGCTCTCTGGGAATAAAAAAAAATTGACGGAGAGGGAAAATTGACTGCCACCAGCAGCATCCTTCAAATTGCTGATCCTTTTAAAAAGCGTAATCATACCATACTCCATGACACCCTTTCATTCTCTATCGCCATTGTGAAAGTTGAAAGTGGTATTGCCTTTCAGCTGGTTATAGTAGCCAGTAAAAATGCATAAATCTGCGGGTTAGCCTTCCTAGTTTAAGTAAACAATCAGTTAAAAATCCATGGCAATCAATGCAAGTAAAAATGTTCTAGACACTTTGTTTCTCTTGTAGCTGAAGTCTACGTTCATTGTACAGCAGTCTTGCACTCAGCTTTTCTACTATTAAACACTAATTGTATACTTATGTGATTCCATGTTAGATTGGCACAGTGATTCAGTGTTCTGTTTATGTGATATAGCGTGTAAATCTTTTTACTTATATTGAATAATCATGGTTTTGAGATGAAAGGAACTTGTATTAAGTGTATGGTTACTTGAATTCTTCCTTTCAGATTAGTGATTACCATCAGTACTCCCACACTGAGTGTGACTACCCCAGCTACAAATACCATTCTCCAGATGCTACAGTTCCCATTCGTGTGCTTTTGAGAAGGAAGGGGAAAAAGAAAAAAAGGCTTTGAAGGGGTAAGGAGGGAGAACATAATAAAAGGGGAAGGGAAGACAGAATTTGAGGTTGATACCTGTGCCTGTATATTTACAGGGAGCAGCGAGAGTGCCAGCTGACTGGAACGTAGGGGAAGGAAGATCAGTGCACATCAGTGAAATAATTTTGGAGCGCTTCCTGTTGACTTGTTAATACTGCATGGGATTTGGCCCAGGCAATCTGCTGTTGTGAATCAGCATAGTTTATTCACTTGAGTATAGGTGTGCCTGTTATTATTTGAGAATCTGCTCCACTTGAAAGATAACAGGTTAGTCTGGTAAGTAGTATTGTTCCCATGTTTCAGATTAGAAACTGAGGCAGAGAGAAATTTGTTTATTCCTCATTGCGGTAACTTTATTGGAGACCTTAAGCTGGGAATGGAGGCCCTCGCTTATGTCTTTAATCCAGTAAATTGCCTGTTTCCTTCTAGTCCTGTTGTGAACAAAAAGCAGCCTAAAAATGATTTATTGATTAAGTATGGGTGTTGCTTGATTAAGTAAGTAGTGCTTGCCCCAAAGGAGGTGAGACTCTTGTGAAACTGGTTGTACAAAATAGCGTACTTTGTTTTTGAAGTTTTGGATATTTTTTTTTTTTTGTCTCGGGTTGAGGGAAAAGTGGAAGTTTGAATGGGGGGGGTGGGAGACCTGATGCATAGGGGAGATCATGATTAATAAATGTGGATTTGAAATCCAGTGGAATCTCAGTTGCATAGGTAAGCTCTGGTGCCATGAAACTGTCCTGAGTTAAATTCTGCAGAACCTGAAAAAAATACAGAACAATGGTGGTGGCTGTTGTTGCTTTTGACATTTTTTTTGTCTCCCTTTCTAGCTCCCTTGTGTTATGCGATTTCTTGCGTTAATTGTAGTATATTACCATGTAGGCATGATTATGTTTTTACAGATACTGTTACATGGGCGCACACATCCTAAATGTATCCAGAGAGTCGGAGTTAAGGTTAGTGCTTACATTTACCAAGTTGAAACATCTTCAGAATGTACTTTGTCTATAACCAGTGTGTGAATGAAGTTCCAGTATCTTTATTGCGTAATACCACTGTTTCTGTATCACACTGAGTCTGGTACAAAAGACTTAACATAGCTAGTTGCGCGGAATGGTTCAATGCACAGCAAAAGTAATACTGAGTAACTAGTCTCATCAGCGCTGAAGTCTTAGCTACTTGCTAAAACTGTTCAGTGTGTAGCTTGTGTGAGCAGAATTCTCCAGTCCGGCCAAGTGAGTACTGTTCAGGGACAGATACCTTGGTCTGTTAATTTGGACAAACCCCTTTTCTAAGTGAAAGATCAGCAGAGTCAGTAATACCCAAATTTCTGCATCTGTCCCAGTTGGTTCCAGCGTTGCTTCCACGAATTCTCTCAGTGCTGTTTAATAAGGACACTGTATTCCAATGCAAACGTGAAAGGTATGACTCCCTTTTTACGTGCCTCGCTGTCTACTGTAAATAGCTCACAGGTGTGAGTCTGGTGCTTCGAACTCCATGTGATTGATTCTGTGACTACCTGTGGCATTAGGCTTTTGCGCTCTGATGGGATATTGAATTGTGTTCTGGAGTATCTCCAGTTATAACCCTTAATGGCACTGCTTGTGATGTCTGCTGGTGTCTTAGAGTATTTGTGGAGATTAGGAACATTGGCATACACACCTTTAATGTTTCATTAGAGTTGTTCATCGTTTGAGGTCCTGGTTCTGCATAAGCCTGGGGTTGAGTTGCGGCAGTAAGCTGGTTTAGTACAGTCTCTTTACTGAAGTGTTTTTATGTTCTGGCATTTCAACTCTGTAACTGTGGAGACAGCTTCAAGGCCAAATACAAGGCAAATTCAGTAACTACTGCGTCTCATACTCTATGATGTGACTTCTGTGAGGTAGAATTCTGGTTTTGGTGATCTTTTGATTTATAGATAGAATAGAATAGAATCATTAAGGTTGGAAGAGACCTCAAGGATCATCCAGTCCAGCCGACCCCCCCCACCTATTACCCACTAAACCATGTCCGTAATGAAACTTCCTGGAGTGTCATCTTACGTTAGCAGTTTAGTGATTGGCATGCTGCTTCTGTTCATGTGCAGTTAGACCCACTTACATCACTACTGCTTAATGAAATGGTGTTTCTAAAATAATTCTAAGGTATATTGCCTTGGCATTGAAGGACTGAGATAGTGTTGGCTGGCCCTGCATTTTTCAAAGAGGAGACTTTCAATTATTGTTCTCCATGTTGCCAAAGGAAACAGTTCTACTTTGTATACAAGTGTCATGAAAATGTGAAGTAAACCAAAATGAGAACTGTATTACACTGGAAAGGTCAGCCTGCATCATCACTAAGACCAATGGCTTGGAATTACAGGCAAATGGGCATAAATATGGAGACACCCATACAATTGTCCAGTTCTTCCTCCATCTCCATGTAACCTAATGTGTGAGAAGAGATGTATCAAAATCATTGCCTGTATTTGGGAATATTTTGGAATCAACTGAGTTCTCCTGTGTAATAGTTGAAGTATCAGCAGATACAAGAACAGAAACTTGCCTTGAATTTAGGAGAGCAAGAGAATAAGCTCTTTTTTTTTATTGTGAGCAAAAAACGTGAATGAGATTTGAGAGGTTTCTTGGTACTGCATGGAGCTCTTTTTATACCTTGCTTGGTACTGGAATTTGCTCTCAGTGAGAGATGGGACACTTCAGAAGAAAACTTCACAAGTTACGTATCTGGAAAATAAATTATGCATCTGTGATGGGCTTTACTGGTGGGATGGAGAAGAGAGAAATGTTGCTCCATGGATGATCGGCAGAAGCACTGAAGCATGAATAACCTCGGTACACGCACACCTGTGTTGTGTTTAAATCTTCTTGCAGTTCTCTCGGGGATGCCAACAAATTCAACCTGAAACATTCAGCCTATGACAGCATGGAGTGAGAAAAGATCTAGTAAATATGAAGTTCCCAACTACAAATACAAGTGCCAATTTCTTTGAATTGTGAGTTTGTAGTGCTATTGGCACAAGTGATCTTTAGGATGACAAGGGCATTATGTTGCTGCTTTCTTTCAGCAGGACCAATTTCAATACTATTACTGGCCTAGATAACAACCTCCCCTCACAAAACAAAAGGAAAGAACCCCAAATCAACCCGTGTGATTCTGTAAGCAGAATGTTATTTAAATAAGAGTGATACTACCCGCTATGCGAAAGGAAACCAAAACGTAGCACAGCCTGAAATTCTTATGTTGTTGTCTTTTTGGGTGACTTAAGAGATTTCTCATGTAAACTGGATCGTGGTCAGCTTTCTTGCTAGTCTATCTGAGCAATAATTTTGTTGAGGCAATATCTGCGTCTTCATGAAACTAATCACAAAGCTTCTGCTCTTTCTTACACGTTTTTATCCTTGATACTTGCTTTTTCCTGATAAGGACGATAAGCTTATTGGGTACATCCATCTTCATCTTATTGCCTAAAGCAATACTGAAAGGTGGTGTATACCGGACACTTGGTTTGTTTTTGAGACCTGTTGTAATTTGGGTTCTAGAAAATGAGACTTCTGTGTTTCTCACAGATTGAGACCTGCTTGTTTATCCTACATGGCTTTCAGCTTGGCTATCTTCAAAAGCTCATCTGTCAGAAGAGAAGGAAGCTGACAGTGATGAGAAAGCAGACATTCACCAAATTGTTTAGGCGGTGCTTTCTAGCAGGATTAGCAGTACTTCCTAGCAGAATTCTGTTCGATGTTTGTCCTGGGCCTCAGCTTGAGGTTATACATTTTCTGCGACAGTAGTACTTCTTCAGCTAGACTTCCTTATTAAAAGGGAGGGCATCCAGTACTGCTCCAGGGTCAGACAGAACCTGATGACTTTGGCAAGTTCAGTTTTCTTGGAGAGGAGTCAGATATTCATCTACATATTCCTTTGAATCCATTGGTTCAGGAGATCTTTCCTCCGGTCAGCTGGGAAGAAGCCAAATTGTTGCCAATCTTAAATGGGTCTTGGCAGTTTTTCCAGAAAACATCCGTGGCTTATGTTTAGTGCTGCTTTCCAACTTTCTGGGTCTTTCTCAGTTAGGAGAGACTAACTGCTTGAATCTCCTTGGCTTGACATCCTGATTAGCGATGGGCTTATAGGAGAATTTTTCAGCATTCTGATGGGTTATGTAAAAACGAAAAAAACCCCACCCCAGACCCTTGAATAATTGATCATGCCTTTATTTCAATAGTGTTTCGTTATATCACACAATAAGCACAAACCAGTTTGATTTCTGCTTCAGAAGTTATAATTTCTGCTTTTAATGTTACATACTCGAGCTATAGCCTGGTTTATTTACCAGAAGAACCAACCTACAAAACAACGCAAGACACATACCGGTATGGCTGCTCAGTGTGATTAAATGTAAGAACTAACAGACTGTGCTGGACCAAATGTCCATCTAATCCAGCATCTTGCCTTTATCAGTGGCCAGCAGCAGCAGCTGACTGAACGGCATAGGAAATGGGTGAATTCTGTCAGCTGCTGAAATATTAACAGTAAATTTCTGACAGACACTTGTTTAGCAGCTGAGATGGAAGCTACATTTGGGCTATTGCACTGTGAATAGCAACATCAAACTATTTATAGGTGAATTTGCTGCCTTTTTCGAACTATATCCATAGCTTCTGTAGTGTTCCACACAGTTTAATGGCATTTTCTATGTGCATAGTGGGTTGATGCAAGGAAAATAGTTTCATTTGTTTTAAATGTGCTCCCCAGTTGTCATTCCTCTCTGCACCATTTCTAACTCGCGCCTTGCTGAGGTGGAGCAGCCAGAATTATGTGCAGTGTGCATCACAGCAGAATGTTCCCTGTTTGTTCTCCGTTCTGTTTCTAATACCTTCTAAGATTTTCTCTGACTTCTTTCTGCTGGGAGTTGAACTGTTTGCTTGCAATAATCTCAATCTTTTTCGTAAGTAGTAATGCATAGTTTAGGCTCATCGTTGTGTATTTATAGCTAAGGTTATTTTTTCCTCAGAGTATGTTACTTTGCACTTGTTGACACAGGATAATAAAATGACAAATGAAAATCAATCATTCAGCATTATCAGATCCTCTATAACTCTTTGAAGTTTGCTTTAATTTTAATTATCTGGAATAATGGAAAGCATCATTATGTCTGCAACTTCCTTTTTTGCCAGATCAGTTAAAAGTATCTTCACAGACTCAATCCCAATCCTTTTGATGGTAACTTCCCCATTTTTTTGACTGTTTAATGTTTTCTTTGTTTTCAGTCTTTTAATATGCTCTTAAGAAGGGGAAGGTCCTCTCATGGAATTTGCTCTGAGATGGTATGAAGTGTACAAATGGGTTCCCCTTCCTTTTGGTTTTGATAGAACATGGTGTTTGAATCTTTTGCTGTTCAAGATGTATATATTCCAGTGTCCCTTTTCTTTTGCTTTGAAGTTGGATGTCCAAAAACTTCATTTCATTAAGATTGCAATCTTCTCTATGAATGCTTAGAAGAGAGTGTTCCTCAGAGATGTGCGTGGGTTGTTTTTTTTTAAATAGTTTAAGCAGCTAGTGCTTTGTGAGCTTAACAACATAAAACATATTACCTCTGGTAGGTAGTGGTATTCCTTGCCTCTTTTTTTTTTTCAGTTCTTTCCTCTTCCAGTTTGTGGAAGTCCCTGTCTTCCTTTTTTAACAGTCTGTCATGTGTTTGTTATGACAAGCTATAAGTTTATTTTTTGCATAAATATCAAGAATCCACTGCTTATATCCTTTTGTCATGTTAGTAGGATTTTCATAGCTTTTATTTGAAACTCTGGGTTGAAAGCTAAAATTTTTCACTTGCTCAGCATTGATCTCGCTGAGGGATATTGTGATCAGTTGTAAGGCTGTTTGACTGTTGGGCAAAGGGCAGGTGATAACTCCCATAGGTTTAATCCTTGTTTAACTAGAACATCTCAGTTTGATTTTGGATGGACTCTGTCTTAACTAGTTGAATTTTTAGGAAAGTGGGAACAGATGCTTTTCAGAGAAGAAATATTGCTAGAAAGTAATGCTTCTTTTGATTATTATGCTTCTGCATGCGAATGCACCTTTTTCTTGCTGCTTGAAGTATTGATTGGGGATTAAATAATTAGACTGACAGAGTAGTACATGTGTTCGTTCTTATATATGAGGGGTAGGAAGAAGGGTTGTGACAGACACTTCTGTCTGGAAGACTTCTAGCCTGGAGGACAAGAAGACTAATGCTTCATATATGAACATGCAGATGTGACATTCAGACTCTAACAATTTACCCACTGGAGGAATTCCGTCCTTTACTTCAGCTTTGCTCAGTGTGCATGGATTGTACAAATTTTCAGATATCTAGGTGGTTTAGATTATTGCTGGGGGAGAATCAACCCCCTTTCAACTTCCTTTCTATTTGTGCATTCAGTAATTTGAATTATAGTTTTACATTATTATATTCAGAAGCTCTTAGCAGCTTGTGCTCTTGTGTGGGTGCATACTTGTGATGCTTCGCAAGTCGTGGAAAAAAACATTTTTTTTTGGTAGGTTAGTATTAATCTGTTGTGGAATTTGAACAGTCTCCCAGTGTACTATGTGACTGCAGTAGGAACTTAATAACTGAAAAAAGTTTAATTCATAAAAATTACTGTTACCTTGACTGTTCATATAAGAATTTTTATGCAGATTTTGAAAAAGTAAGACTGACAGTTTTAGATGTTCGTGAATGAGAAGTCTGAATAATGTGTTTTGGTTTTGTAGCACATGTAACCTAAGCAGATGAAGCTTGCTGTTCTCTGTCTCTATGTGGGCAAACCATTGTTTTGTGTATTAGTGAGTTTTATTCAGACACTTCTAGAAACATACAAAGCCAGGAAATGAGTATTTGCATTTATAAACCAGGTTTCACTATTGTGGATTTGTATTTGGAAGACGAAACAGTGCAAGTGACTTGACAGAGGCTGTTCAATGCACTAGTTCTGAAATTGGCAACACATGCTACTGCTGATCCCAGGGTCCTTCACTAAACAACTGTCCTGTCCTTTTCAGAAAAAAAGTACTTCTTAACGTTCTGCATTTTTCCAGGACTGGGGCCTGTAGTGTGTATGAAAGGATGATATACAAGCCACTTCCTCCACAGAACCTGTGCCAGGTATTATGTGCTTGTTAATGCAACTTGAGAAAATAAAGGGCTGAAATAATTGAAATTCTTAATGTTTCTCCAATAGATGATTTGAAAATATGCCATTTAGCACCAGTTAAAATGACAACAGTGACTATTATTCACTAGGAGTGACTTCCAAGACATTAAATGCCTCTTGTTTTAGAATTTCTTTAAAATGTGTGTTGTTTGTTTAGGGATCTTAAATACCTCCTACCTGGTACAAGGATGTATGTTTGTTTTTTTTTGCAGCAGAGGGGGCTGAAAAGAGTGGAGAGTGGTGATGTCCTGCTTTTCCTTCCTTCTAGGGCAGGTCTGTCTTGGAAGACAAGGGAATGAAATAAATCTTGTAATTTAGTTCAGGTGTATTGTGCAGAACACAGAGGGAGAAATGGCTGCTCAGACTTAGAGATCAGAAAACAAATTTTTAACGAGGAAGAGAAAATAAGTCTTTCCAAGGTGCCTGTGTGTAAACTTGTTCTTGGTTCTCCATCTTCTCTGTGTTGGTTGTTGTCTAATAGTGAGTTCCTTAGGACTCTGCAAATGTTTTATGTATCAAGTGTTGTCAGGGTTTCCATTGTAAGTAGCTGGTTAAATCCCTGTTTAAATAGTTATATATTAATAAAAAAATGTTGGATATACTCTGGGTCGTCTGAGAAATCTTTTCATTTTTGATTCCTGTGGACTGTTCCCTAGAAGAAACAAACTGTGGTGTGTGTGGTTTTTTTGTTGTTTTTTTTTTTTTTTTTTGTGGGGTTTGTTTTTTTTTTTTTTTTTTTTCT
>VWZZ01004063.1:332787-475344 GCA_013399095.1 Psophia crepitans | reverse complement strand
TTTTTTTTTTTTTTAAAAAAAACCAAACCAAAAAGTACAATGAAACCATTTTTGCCTCCATTATGCAGGTGAAGTGTGTATTTCTCTACTTAACTCTAAGTGTTAGTGTTCTTTAATTTTTTTTATTTTTTTTTTTTAAATGCAGTATTCTGATAAATATTTGACCTCCAGAATGTTACCCCTTTTTTGTCTGGCCTGGGGAAGATGAATTTTGAGACTTCATCTATACCTTAGTTCATGCTGTTGTGTTTCCCCAGTAGTTTTATGTCAGTCTCATTGCATCAAGTACTTTACCCGAAATGTCATTCAGGTTAAAGCTGTTAGAAAACGTGGTTTTTATCTTGGTGTTGTTCTATCTTGTCTGGATGAGAAAGTTCATGCTATAAAGAGACAAAACTTTTCTTGCTTTTTGTCCTGAGCCGGGGTGTTGTAAAGCTACAAGGTAGATCAGGAATTCTAAGAGCAGAAAAATACTGAATTGGGTAAAGTAAAAGGCTTAAGGTAGTTGTCAGAATGGGATTAACCTGGCAGAGAAATCAAGTTCTCTGTAAGAGAACATTTGAGGTGCTTGGGCCACCACTTAATTGCACTTTTATTTAATAGTTTTGTATGAAAATAAACAGGGGAGTAAGGAATTGGTGTTGAGAGAGAGAAATGTGTCAATATTGAACCAGTGTTGGACTTGCGTATCTGTTGAGAGAATGGGGAAACCTAAATGTTCGCAGAGCCCAGCAGGAACTAAGATAGCAGGATAGGATTTTTTTTCCCCTTAGAGGTGTGCTGCGAAAACAGTGATGCAGCCTGGCAGAGTAAGTCCTGTTGCATTCAAGGAACGAGAAACAACAGCTGACCATGGCTCAGAAGCTGCAGGGTAGCTGGTGTAGTAAAAGAAAAAAATCAGGGCCAAATCTTGCACAATAAATTGTGATTCCCTCATCTTTTTAAATACAGACACTACAGCTAAAGGAGGCAGAGGATAAAAGCTGGTGCTGGAACGGTCTGGTAGCTTAAATCTGAAGGGAAATGGGGAGAAGGGGTGGACTCCTGCTCATCTGCAGCAGTGTGGCACACAGAGCCTACCTGATTTAGGCCTAGCGACAGTTGCGTTGGAGGCCTTGGGAAGGCAGACAGCTCAGCAAGTGTGTTTTCTCAGTGTGACGTACTTGGAAGTGTGTACAGCCTGCATGCTAAATGCGAGTGGCTGGATTTGACTTTGCTTCTAACAGTTCTAAGAATGCAATGAAATCCCTTCTCACTCTCGCTTTTATTTTGGGATAGAGGGGGAGAGAAAGGAGCTTTCAATATTCTGTTTAGTTCAGAGTTTGAAACAAGCATGTTTTACCTAATTCTGCTTACTGCCTTTTTGTTTAGACTACTTGTAAAGCATGTTGATGCCTTCAAGTGCTCTATCATAATTTATCAGTATACAAAACTAGAAACTCATGAAAACCCTAATGCTGTTTATTTTCTTTTTTTAATCTATACACAGAGCATACTGTACTTACTGTTAGAGGTTCTTAAGCTGATCTTTTATGGTTTTGGTTTTGTGTTTTTTTTATTGTGGGTCTCTGTGCTCGGGAAATCAGGAATGCCAAAATAGTATAATGAAATAATAGCTGGTGAAATAAAATAAGTTAGACTAAAAAGCAAATCAAATTCAAATGTAAAATGAGAGTGGTTTTTTTTTTCAGTAAATGTTAGCACGCTGTACTTGGAACAGGTGTTGTATTTATTCAAGACAAGAGGAAAATGTGATACCTTTCTGGTAGCAGCAGAGGGTCCCAGCCGCCTTTTACAGGGTTCAGAGCACCCAGCGAAGTCAACAGAAGTCTGAGACTTGTTCGTGTAGAACTGCATGAAATCAAGTTGCCAGTATTCTTTCTAGAAAAAAAATTCCTTTCTAGCAGGTGAGAAGCATTACCTTTTCCATCTTGTTCTTAAAATTAGAAGACAGATTAAGAAACAAACAATTATTCTTTGTTACTTTTGTCACGTGAACATCAGTTCACTAACAAATTATTTTCATATTCTGACAATTATTCAGAAGCCTGTGACATGTTAAAGCCAGTGATATCTGTAGTGTTGTAGAGGTGAGAATTTATAGTTTCTCGTTTTGAGCCATCTTGCTTCCTGTTAAAACAAAAGTTCTACAAAAGATGAAATGAGCTTCTATATTCTTGTAAGTATTTTTCAGCATCATAAAATACAGAACACCAGAATATACATTAGCAGGTAATTTTCAAGTTTATGCTGCTGTACTTCATCTACCTGAAATGGCTTATTTTTAATGCATGTGCTAAAATAATTAAATTGAAGAGGCCAGTTTATTATAAGAACTGTGCCAGACAGGAAGTGTGGACCAGGACTCGTTCCAGTATGTTGACATGAAAGTTGACGCATGGCAAAACCAGCACAGGTTGGTTTAATTTTACAGGACAGTACAGTAAACAAGTAAAGAACTGTTATCCCCTGTGCCATAATGATGACAAGCAGAAAGTAATAGTGATTTCTATTCTGCTAAAGTAGCAAGCAGAGCGTACAGAATTCAGATGCCTGTCTTTCCCCAGTCCCCCCGTAGGTCTTCCAGTCTCAAAATAAAAAGAACAAAACTTATCTACATGGCTGGATCACTGAGAATATAACTCACAAGCCAGACTTCTGGCCAGGTGGGGAAGTGGAAGATCACTCCTTGATGATTGCTTTAGTTAGAAAGCAGCAAAGTGCTCAGTCTCTTACTCACTATAGCACATTGGAACTTGATGACTGCTAAAGGAAGGAAGGTCTCCCATTTGCTGCTGCTAGCCCGCTGCTGCTGCTGAATCTTGTGCTTGATGTTCCCCAGACCTGTCTGTGAATCACTTCAGCTTTCTGTGGAGTGTGACACCCCCTGATGCCTCACTGTGCACACACACACCCACACACCCCGCCCCCGAACAAGTGTGTGCACTGATGGTGGTAAGACTTCAACTGGAAGAGAACATAAAGGAGAGCCTTGGTCAGATAGATTAGCTGCTTGTGGGAGTGTTCCAGCTGCAGCATAATTTAAATGAAAGCAGAGAAACTGGAGGTAGAACTATAAACTGTGAACAGAACTGGGATTTACTTAAACCTCTTGATGTACATTGGTCTAATATTTCCTTGTGCATGCTTGAAGAACGCTCAGCAGATTTCATGGACGCACTGAGTGAAGAACTTTACTGAAAGTACAGTGTCTGATTTTGAAAGAGCTTTATAACTATGGAAGTATGAAAGATTGTGTTATTGTGAGGTGCCCTAACGTATCATCACTAATCACAATTGATCTGCATTTTCTTAAAGTTTACTTATTATTGGTTGTGTACCTAGCTTCTGTCTGATATTTGTGGGAAGGTAACATCAGCAGAAGCTTGTGTAGCTAATCTCCACAAATCTGTCACTGAAAATCTCCGCATTGCTCCTTGTGATTCTTAGCCTGTGATGCTTTAAACTGAAAGTTCTTGTGATTGCAAGGCTTGGCTTTTTTTTTTCTTTGTTTTTCGTTTTAGATGCATGTTAAATGCCTTTGTTGAACAATTTTTCACATTTTGGTTTTCTATTTCTTATTTTTAAAATGCATTGTGTAATGTCTGTTTCCTGTCTGTTGCGTGCAAGTTGCCCTTCATAAAAATGTTTAACACGGATTTATTCCCTTAACTGATACCACCTTTAAGTAGTTTTGACTATACTTTGTAACCATGGAAATGGTGTACAGGTAATATTTATAAGGTAGAAGGAAAAACAGGGTGTCTAATGGGACCCCTGCTGTTCTGAAATCTCTTCAGCAAAAAAAAGCCCAGACTCCTGGGATTCTGTATAAATGTAATAGGAAGCCTTCTGTAATGCAGAATGATTTTCTAGAATATATATATATTCACTTCAAATAAAATAGTCCATACATTCATATTGGATGGTCCTTTAAAAATTCATATTCTTTGTCCTCAGTTTTCTCAGCTGTGCAATCAGAAAACTTTACTCTTCATTGAAATGCTAGATTTAAGAAAACTTTAATTGATTTGCAGTCACTCTGTGCTAACACTGAAATTGAAGGCTTGTTTTTGCTTGCTGGTACTGTTCTTAAGTGATTATATTTTGGACTGTCACTTTGAGTATTTCCTCTCGAAAGCCTGGAAGAATGAGCAAAATACTTGGTTACTTTGAGTCATGTATACCTCCTTTATCCTGCCTCCCCTCTCCAGGAGCAGGATCTTTCCCTTCTTTAACTGCTGATGATATTTGTTGGGGGGATTGGTTTGTTTTGTTTAATTTTATTCCTCATCTTTAGTGTTTTGCTCTTTTAACTTTTTTTCACTTGTTTGGCATTTCCCCCTGCTGGCAGATTGAGTTAATAGCACTTCTGCTGTGGAAATGGAAGGCCGTAGTTGTCCTTGAATGTCGCTGTTTTGTGGTTGAGGCGTTGGCTGCTTTTCTGATTATTTTTTTTTTTCTTTTTCCTTTCTTTCTCCCTCTGAAGATCTCTGGTAAATAGATAAAATTCAAAGAATAGTTTGTACAAGCAAGGGATGTGCACATACCTGAAGTGCTCCCTGCAGGAGCACTTCCAGTGCTAAAGATACCTCTAGTTTTGTATTTTGTGCCTGCAGTCTTGCAGCACTACCCAGATCATCTCCTTTTGTACTCTGGACTTCTTCCCAAAACTCTTAAGGCACTTCTGCCTCACTAGCACATCGTTCCTGCAAGCCAGTTCTTTCCAAGATAAAGCAAATTGCTAGAGGGGGAAAAATAGTTTGGTACTCAATTTGAAATTTCTCCTCATGTTTAGAAGAATAAAAGAAGAAATCAGAGATTGCAGAAGTTGAACTTGAGGGGAAAAAATACTTTAATCAGTACTGGAGTATAATTTTCTTATTTCTTTCCTTGTTCCTTGCATCTTCAGTTATTAAATAAATTACTAAGATTTCCTGTGTTTGTGTTTTCTAGAAAGTAGCCTTTTCTCCTCCTCGCAACTCCTCCTCTTGTATCTCCTTTTCCCCAAATAGTCCTCTGTCTCTGAAGTATGAAAGGAAGGCAGAAACTTCTCAATGACTGGAATGAGAAATTTACAACACACCTAAGAACAGTAGAGGTTGATGAACTGATTTTTTTAGACATGTTATTAAAAAACAAAACCCCCACAAAAAAACTCCAAACAAAACACCAACCTACAAATAACTTCCCTTTGAATTTCTTTATGAATTTTGAAACAAGACAGTGGGCTAGTACAGCTAGGAGCGGACAAGACGACTCCTTCTGTTTTCTATTGACCTTTCATCTTTTTTTTCCCTCCCAGCTGTATGTATACTTTCTAATAAGTTGAAAGTAATGTTTAAAAAATTCCAAGACTTAACAGATTAACTGACGTTGTTTGAAGTTTAGTTGATAAACTTTTTATTTTCTAAAAAAACCCCACATTTCCAGCAACTGTGTGGAATATGTCAGAATGCAGCAAAATTTTTTAGAAACAAACACTGAACTTTGCTTTCCACTCATTTATTTCTTCACATCATGTAAATGTTTTAATTTTTGCAAAAAAAATTCCCTGGCTCCCTGTTTCAAATATGAAGCTTTTGCTGTCGCACTGTTAGTAAGGCATAAACTTACAGACTTAATTAGGGCTGTGGTTTCCTCTTTGTGTGTGTACCGATAAATAGTCCTTCTGAATAACAAAGTAATTCACTGAAATAAAAGTTCACGTCATCCAGCCTTTCACATAAGCAGGAATTTAGCCACACTACATAGGTGGTGGTTTTGTCTTTATCTGAAAACTGGTGAATGGTAACTCACTGAGCAAAGTGAGGCTGTGTTCTTGTTCATATTTCTCTCTCTGCAGTGCCAGAACTCTTGAATGCAACAATCCTGTAAAACATCCCCATACGCTGTTTTTTGTGTGCAAAAAAGCAGAATTGTACTGATGATAATTTTATGAATATTAGATGGGGAATACATTGAGCCCTTGGTATCAAGTCAGAAAGAACTTCTGCCAGGCTTACCGATGGTCATAGTTTAGAGAGGCAGTCCGTCTGTGATTTTTCTAGTTTAGTTTTTATTTAAAAAAAAATACAGTCTGTTTACCTGAATGTCTTATTTATCATATGGAAGGAAGTAGAAAAACAGGGAGTTGAATTTGTTGTGGGTTGGTTTTGTTTTGTTTTAAATGGTAACGCTGTTTTGTGTTTTTTTTCCTTTAGGAGGAGGGAAGGTATATGTGTGTGAGAACTGGAAGGATGAGTGTTTTATTTTAAAGATGGCTTAAATGGTTAATCCTCGGTGAGTTAAATTATGGAAACTTTTTCAAGTGAAAGTGGCTTTAGGGCGGGCTTCTCTGATTCAAGAAGTACACTAAGACTGTTCAAAGAGGAGGGGTTTGTGCATGGGTAAAAAGTGCCAAGCTACGTACCTTAAATCTGCTCAGGTGAGAGAGATGATCCTGAGATTGTAAAACAAACTTTTGCTGACTTTCCACTAGGCCAAATGCGGTTTTTCATTTTGCTAGAGTGCATAATACCACCTCCCACCCCATGCCCTAGATGCTAGGAACGACTGTGTTTGGGAAGAGTTACAAATGACAAGCAGAGCGAAGAGGGTGGTCTTCAGCTGCTTATATGTGTTTCGCTGCTATGGCAAGTTTTGGCTGATATTTTAAAAATCAATCTTGTGGTTTTGCCTTTACAATAGGGATGGTCTCTTCAGCTATGGCGAGTCCTCCAACACAGTTTCTGTATGTTAAATATAGTACTGTTCTGCAAAGATGAATTATGGTGTCACACACTTCCATTTAAACTTAATTTGGTGGTTTTATACACTTAGAGGAGGTGAAGCGATCTGTCCCTAAATGAAATCAGCTTCTGGTGTCTTAAACTCCAAATTGCATCTGTTTCATAGCTAATCATACCAGCAGAAGGCAGAACTGAAGCTTGTAGTTTGTATCCTGTAAGTTGTTGCACGCTTTAATAGAAAATCCAAGCTTCTTGACCATTTTAGTGCGAGTTACCCACCAGTATTTTGTACACAGGGAGAAGGGAGAGGGAGAAGTTATAAAGGAGTTGGGCACATGGGCAAACTGGAAGTCATGGCTAGTATACTTCAGCACGGTCTCAGTTATCTTGGGCAATCCTGTGGTCCTATTGCCACCTGCCTGACACGTGTTACTGGGGCTGACTGGGAGTTCTCCCAGCTGCAGCACAACGGCAAGATCAGATTCCCTGCACTGGCACATGGGAGGCTCGTTTTTTAAAAACAGAAGTGACAGCACCGATGTTGCTAACAATGGTCATTGAAACACGAGCCTTACAATAATGTAATTTGAAATAGCTTGTGTACCCCCTGTCTGGGCTGTGTTTGGTCTGTCTTTTTCTTGAAACTGCAGAAATCCTGTCCTGTTAAGGAATAGAAGTTTTTTCCTTTCTGACTTGAGAATCATGGTAAAGTAACTGTCATGACTTGTTTTCCTAGAACATACTAATAGAGTTCTGTGTATATACAGGATGCCTTTCAAAAAATGGAAGGAGAGCTGTTGCTTTGAGGAGTTCACATCTAAAGACAGAGATACAGAGAAAAGTATTAATCCCTTCTATGTGCAGTGTGTTTTGCAACCAAAAAAAGAAAAAAAATAACTTTTTAATGAATACTTTAATGTAGTCAAGCAACACTCTGAAATGTGAAAGAATGTCAGGCTCGTAATTGCCTGTGGACAACAACTACTACTTTTTCATCAGAATCTATCTGTGCACTGAACAAGACCGAGGTCCTATTGGCAAAAAGTAAAAATTACATAATTACAGTATTGTAATGTGATACGTACATACAAAGTTCCTGATTAAAGTTACATGGTTTAACAGTAAACGTGTACTAGCTGCCAGAATTAGGAAAAATGCTAACTAAAAATGGCTAAACGTGACTTCTCATTTCTCCCGTTTTCTTTCTAGATGAATCTCTGGTTACAGTAACATAAGCTTTATTGTATAACTGAAAAGTAATAATAAGTATCTGATTGATGTAACCAAACATCTTAATATACAGGTACTTAGCATTTAAATAGTCTTAAACCTTCAGGTGCTGTATGCTAAAATGTTTAACCACCACCTGTAGTTTTACTGAGGTCCTCAGGGGCTGCCAAGCCTCAAACATAGGAGTTCTGTGTGTGAGGTATTTGTTTTCATAACAGTCCCAAGAAGTGATGAACTTTTCTCCTTATTTACAAACGTCAACAAAAAGTTTAAAGTTGATCTGCAGATTGTGGTTGTTTTGATAATGGTGGTGTATTTTTCCTTAGGTATGTTGTCTGGAGTTGTTGAAAAAGTTGAGACTTTTTTTTTTTGGGGGGGAGGCACGCGTGGGGTGTTACTTCTTTAAGTGTATGTATATATCAAATGACCCTTCCCATTAGTAACATCAGATTCTCAGCAGACAATCTCACTAAGAAAAACGTGTTTCTAAAACTTTGTTTTATCTAGTTCATGCTAATTTTCATTGCTTTTTGGTTTTAGGTGTAGTAAATATAGATAAGCATAGCTCAAGCTTTTCTTCTGATCGTATGTATGTTTTGGGAAGACAACAGTGTTATTAACAGAACAAAGAGGTGGATATAGAGATGACTCCCAGAGCTGGGGTTTTAAAAATCCCCAAATATTGCAAAAATGTAATAATCTTGAGTTAGCCATGCAGACTCATACCTCGAACAGCTTACAGCACGTTTCTAGAGCCTTCAAAGGGCAACCTCAGAAAAATGAATAGCTGAGATTTTGTGATACATTTCTACTTGCTGAAGTTTTTGTTAAGAAAACCTGCAAAATGCTAAATTCTTCAGACTTCTCTCTTGATATGGGTGATTGAGCTGTCTAATCTTAACTTTCTAATGTGTTTTGTAGTGAGAGAGGCAGTGTGAGTTGCTTTATGTACTCTTGATGTGAAAAAGAAATAATCTCATTTCATCTATGGAGCAGATTTTATCTGGTACCTTTTTCATTAATACTATTCCAGGTTGGCTCCCAGTAGCCTCAAACGCACAGAATTGTCAAGACCCAAAGCTGCAGACTTAGTTGGTCATAAACTGTTCTCTATTGTAAGAGTGTTGGGTCGATCAAAAAAAGTCTGTTTAAGATACTTGGAGTTACCAATCTTGGATCTTCTTTTCTCTGTCTCAGTTCCCTATCTAAGAAAACTTGCCTGTATCAGGCACACGTTTTTCTGTGGCTCTTGTTAGTGTGCTGCTTATGATGAAATCGATTCTTTATGTGCTGTAAAGCTTGATGTTGAATTAAAAAAAAATATGCAAGCTGAAAACTCAGATTGAAAAGAAATTATTCAACTGATACTTCATTCTGTAAGCTTGTTCTCCCTGCTAAACAAGGCAGAGATGTCAGTAGAAATACTATACTTGCATGAGGGCAGATTTAAAGTCTTTTGTATTTCCAGAGGCTTGGCTTTCAAACATTAACCTGTTCTAAACACTTAAGAAAAAAGCTTGTAGTAAATTCTGTACAGAAGAGGATGCAAATGTATTTCCATTCCCTGTCTAGGTCCTCTCTAAGTGACTTCTCCAAGGCAACACAGCAAATCACTCAGATAGTCACAGTTAAACTCCCGGTGTTCCTAACTTTGTCCTCAGGAGCCCCTGGGTTCTCAGCCTGGGGTTGCAACCCTTCAGAGTGGTTAAATGCAATCTGAAGGTTGTAACTGTGCAGCTTTTTTTCTGCACAGTCCAGTCTTGATGAAGCTAGGGTCCCGCTATGGATGTGAATCTCGGGGGGGGGGGTGTGTGGGAAGGAAGGAACAGTTAATAGTGTTCTTAAGTGGCAGCTTTCAGTTTGTGTGTGTATTTGTGCTACTAGTAAATGGATATTATTTTATTTTGGAATAAAAGAGCATGATTTTTATTTTAAAAGATTGTATTTGCAGGTGTGTAGTGCTGACCATTTGGTTTAGCTTTCCAGAGTCAGTCATCTACAACAGTGTTATATTTATTTTTTTTTTTATTAATAGCATGGAGATATAATTGTAGCTGCTTGTTGAAGAGGGATGGTTAGTGCTTGTGTGATGAAGAGCTTCCTCTGCAGATTTTAGGGCCAATGAAACAACTGATTGGTAGTGGGAAGTGGAGGTGACAACTAAGGTTTTAGTGTTGAAGAAGAAACTAGAGTTTGAGAATCACACTTGTCTCTTCAGCACCCTCAACAATGAGGGTATTTCAAATTCTGTAGCACCAGAGCAAATGCACTGAATTCGAATATATATACTGTCTTAGTTTAAATAACATCCAACTGCTAACCTAGAATAGCTCAAAAATTAATTTGACAATTTATCCTCTGTAGTATTTTGTTGTTCAAAATGCGCAATAAAATTTGAGACTAGGAGTGCATCAATGCTTAAGTCACTACCAGCAGTAGGCTTCCTGTTTTCTGTTCTTGGTGTTCATCAGCACCCTGTTTCCACTGGTTAGTAAATGTAAACTCATCCACTTGTGCTGGTCTCCACTGAGAGAGAGAGATGATGATGATGATGTGGCTTTCTGTTGCTGTATCTATTTATAAGGCTGGGGCTTAAACTTCAGCTCTGTGATGACTTGTGTGTGAATAGAAACATATCTGCGAAGATCTTGTTAGCTGTGGAGTTGAAGCTTAAAATAGGCTAATATTCTAGTATTTTACTAGAAGATGGGAGTATTTTGGAGGCTTTTTTTAGCATCAGGCAAAGTAATTGAGCAAATAAGTTGTCACTTAGATTTTAGCGATCTTTTTGGGACTCTGACTCACGAGTTTTTTATGATTCATATGGGGATGATTTAAGAGGTACTACCTTGCTCCGCTGCTAAATGTTGCTCTTCCCATGACACAGGCAATGTAATGGGCAGTGTATCTTCTCGGCCTCTGCGGTTCATGACCTAGCATATTAGCTTAAACTGTCATTGATTTCAGTTTACATTAGTACTCTGGGATTTGCACTCTAGTGACTGCTGACACACCGCCTGCTCTACCATCTTTGTGTTGGCATAATCTCCAGCAGAGGTGGTCGGCAAATGTCTGGGTTGGGTAACCTTGTCATATTTAGCTGTGGCAACTGACAGAGTTTGGGATTTAGATGTTAATAAATGTGATGGAGATGAGATACTTTCCCTAAGGGAGAGATTCATGGTTCTTGCAGAGAACTAGAAAAGCTTGTGCCTGTAATCTCTTCTTCCCCTAGTGGCAGTAATGGTTTGTATTTTAATTCAGATTAGAATTGTAGATCTCCTTGGCTTTTCCTGCCATGTCAAACAGATTTTCTTTCCAAGTGATATTTTATAGTTATTTTCTGCATTAAAAAAAAAAAAAGCCAAAACCTGAAAAAATCAAACAAAAAACCCTTCCCAAAACCCAAACAATTCCCCCCACCCAAGTTTCCAAATCTTTGAATTTTCTGTTTCAGTCTGCAGTAGCTGTTAGTAATTGTTTTGTTTTGTTTTTCTTTTGTAGGAGGGGGTAGAGAGCTGAAGGGAGCAACTTTCTCAAAACCGGTAAGTACTTCTTCCCAGGGCTAAGATGGTTTACCTAAGAATAGATGATACAAAGAGCTGGCATCCATTCCTGAAGAAGTTTTATGTTTACTGAAACTGAAATCCTTTCTATTCTTATATTCAGAAATTAATTCTTAAAAAGTAAATGTTACTGATGGAAGCTCCAATCCTATAAATAAAATCACGGTAGGGCTGAGATTTGGGCCCAAGCATCTGTAAGTACAGTGGATGTTTAAATTAATTTACTCAAAAATAATAATCTTAATTTTTTTTTCTGTGTATTGTGAAAAACAAATTTATTTGAAGGGATTTTTGGTGCAGAAAGACTTCTGTCTAAAATTCTAAGTTATTCCGAATCCTTCTATGCACATGGAAGGCATTCATGGCTTTTGTATGGGTCCTACCTTTGTTTTTATATATATAAATACCTTGTCAGCTGTGTTTTCTAGCGTGTTTCCCAAACTCTCATAGCTTAAATAGCTTTGTGATATTTTAGACGTTGTGATGTGGATTGTTTTTAATAATGGAAAAGTGCTAATGCACCTGATTATTGTAGAGTTTAAGGTTTTATTCAGTCTCTGAATATTTATATAGTACATAAACATCTACTTCCTTAACTGTGATGCATTGGGGTACTTATCTGAGTATGAAATTTTAAGTCTTGAAGCAACCACATACGAAATAAGGGATTACTTAGAATAAATGCATGCCAGCAAGAAATTGAATGGAGAGCTGCTGCTCCCATAGTTGAAGTCAATCCAAGGAATGGTAAATTTACCTCTTACTCTCAGTGCTCTTCCTGGCTAAGGCTTGGAAGTTTGTCTGGATGTACAAGAGATGCATCTATTCCACAGTCTCTGCTTTCCTTTTGGAAGTCACTGATTCTAGCATTGAACAAGGCATTTGCATGTCTTCCTTTAAAAACTAATGGGTTGTTTGCAGACCAACCCATCCATGCAATTTCAATCACCTACAAGCGTTTTAATTAAAATAACTCTGCTGTCATAAGAGTAAAGTGGAAAATGCAGTATGTTTATGATTAATCCAGGGAAGGTTTTATACATCTTTGAATTTGGTATTCCAGGTAGTTTCTAATGCCACTGTACTTAAGTTTTCAAATCTTCCCTTGAAGTTCAGTCTAAAAGAGTAAAAGTTCAAAAATATTGAAGATTTTTGCACTCACAACGTGTGTGACCACTTGCTTATGTAGTTCTATACCTGCTTTCAAAAGAAGTATTTGTGATATTTAATGAACTGTCCTCATGAATATTTCTAGACATTATTCTGCATAAAACAGAAAAGTACAGTCTAGGATTCGGATGTAAGGAATGATCACTTTTTCCCTTTTTTTAATTGACATTGAATAAGTGTTCAAGGTACTTCGGGGGAATTTTGGACAGGGGGCGGTAACTTTGAGTAGTTATTCCTGCTTGGGGAGAGAAGCTACAAGTGCATGCTCTAGGGTGTTTCAGTTCTAGAGGTGTACAGCTAAACAACAACTGTATATACATCATATTCAGAAGTTGGCAACTTGACAAAATTTTTAAATTAATATCTTTAATGTGTTCTCCCACCCCACCAATGATTTAGATATTTAGAACACCTCAGAACCTCTTAGTAAATTCTTCACTGTCCTTTGCCTGTTTCCTTGTCTTTAACGTGGTGGTGGTAATGAATGCCTCAGCTGGGATGCCATACCAAATATACGGTATCTTACAAGTGCTTTGCTAAATTACAAATAATTGCTTATCTTGGTGGCCTTTTACTAAGGTGCTAGCCGACAAGTGGAGCAGCTGACAGGTGATTGCAAAAGATCATTCTTTACTGTGTGGTCTTTGCTGATGGACCAATGTTAGTTTCTCTTTCCTTACATATCAGACATTTAGTTTTTGAAGAGGAGGTTTTTTCCTAGGTTTAAAATGTGCTTCAGCGTAACTTTGCCGTCAGATGGTAACTGGAAGTAAACGATACTGCAAAGCGGGTTGCTCTGAGGCTATAATGGGAACGCTGGAGGAGGGGAAGTAGGAAGAAGGAGTCAAGAGTTAGAAAACCTACCAAAAAAAAAAAAAGAAAGGTCAAAAGTTTGTTAATCTCTCTTGCCTTTTCTTGGAAGCCTCAGTCTTCTGAACTGAAATGAATTCTTCAGGATGTTGCAGTATGGCACCTATTTAAAACCTACATATATTGTAGGAATAAACGTTAAGGAATCTTAAAGTCTGTTAACTTCTTAAACTGCAACGAAAGAAAAATCTGAAATTGTAACAAATATTTTGAGATGGAACTGAATGATTGGTATGTTATTAGAATTCTTTTGGCTCTTTTGCTTGCCATAATATACGTTCCTCAACACCACAGTGAGTTACATTTGTTCATGTCTACACCCCTGTGAAAATGGCTAGGCTGGGCAACCACTTGCTTCTGCAAAGCACTATCACTTTTTTCTCAAACCTCTTAGAAATATTTTTCAAAATTAACTTTTAGTTGTTCAAGGCATATATGAAACTAGGCTGGATTAGTTTTTATGAACCATCAATACTACAATTTCTATCTGTCTAAGTTGTGCATTAATAGTAGTTCCTCAATCTTTACTTTGGTTTGTTTTGGGTGGTTTTTTTTTTTTTTTTGCAGAAGTGCTGTGTCATTTTTCCCATGAACTAGTACTGGGCTGTACAGACACATGTATTAAAATTATGGATATTGTTTACATTCTCAAGTTAATGTGTAGTTATAGAGTGATACTAGCTATTTGTCATGAGTACCTTCTCATTCATTGAAGACACACAGAGAGGAAAACTATGGCCATATCTGCCTGTATCTTGACTCCAAAATCAAATTTCCAAGGCTTATGAAAGACTTTTTACCTTTGCAGTGGGTTCCAGTTTTCATTAGGCAGTTTCCCATGTGGTTTTCTGAAGCATGGTTTCTTTTGAAACTGCAATGGTAGGGACTTAATGCAGGCTATAGTTGTTCTTGTCAGTGAGTGGAAGTAATAATCCGGGATTCTGTTTTCTCATTACTGTTTGTGGTAATAGAACAGGGAACTATGTGTAATTTCCATGTATCCCTTGATACAAATTACAATTTTATAGAGAGTAGTGCTGCGAAGGCAGCTGTTTTCGCTTGTCTGTGTCACATGTGGGAGAGGCCCTTGCAGAAGGTCATTTCATGTGTTGACTAGAAAGTCTGATCAGGTCTTTGTTATTTAAATAAGTAACTTTAAGCTAACAGCAGACAGCAGTGACAAAGAATGAGTTTAATGCATTTTAAAACCCCTTTATAGTCTTCTGTTTTTATAACCTGTTTCTGTTTGGAAGGAGAATTAATTCAAATAAACAAAACAACCCCCCAGAAAAAAACTTTTTATTTTCAGGAGTTCACAAACTTGTCTAGCACTTCAGTTTATTGTGGTGAGACAATGTTAAAATAAAATTCCCTAACTTCTGGGAATTACTCTGTTTTTACAGCCTACATGTCTAATCTAAACTGTCAATATCCTTTTGAAAACAATGAAGTCCTATTATGAAGGCCCCTGAGTTGGCTGCAATACTTGTACAATAATTGTGAACAATTTTCAAAAAAAGTAAAAAAAGGAACTCTTTTAACACTCCAGCAATGCTTTACTGTGTGGTGTCGGGATGGAAAAGTGACTAGAGAGATTGCCATATAATGTTTTCTGATGGCTTTTATGTGTATGTATTTAGAGATGTTTTTTCATCCAGTTGTTACACAGGTTCCATTGTGATTTGAGCATATGGATGGAGGCAGGAATCTTAATCCTGTTTCAGAAGCTGATACTTTTAACCTATTTCTGAACAAAAATCTCATGTCCAACTTTCAAGGCTTTTAGAAGTATGGCTGATAATGCTTTTCTATGTCAGAGGTTGGGGGATTAATTTGTTTGAAGTACAAGTGAAAATAGTAAACTCGTACTCATGTTCTACAAGCTGAATTCCAGTAGAAGGAAAAGATTTTAAAATTAATGGTTTTGAATAAGCTGCTTTATATCAATCTTGTGTTCCTTCAAAATAGGTTTCAACTGAAATGACTAACTCAGCACAAACTTTAGGCAGTGGGTTATTAATATATTAATGTTGCTCTGTCAAATTGCATGCAGACCATCCCATCTAAGAACAGCTCTATAGTATCATGGAAGTATGTTGATGCAGTACATTCTGTTTAACAATTTATTGAGTTGCAGAATTTTAGTCTCCAGAATATTTTCTCATTTACACAGATTTTTAAAACAGTCTTTAACAGTAGTTAAATTTTCTAATTTAAAATGCAACTACAGTAGGATTTTGGTAGGAAATAGCTGCCTGCAAACTAAGATAAGGGGCAAGTATGAGAACTTTGGGGTATGTGGGAGGTAACAGATTTGGCTAAATGACTCCAGGGCAGGCATTTTGTACAGCCTATAGATTTCTTGTGTTCAAAACATTGTATTTGCACTAGAAAGCTGCAGTTGAACATCTAGTTCACTACTGAATTCCAGCTCTGCTATGATCTCCTTTTTTCAAATTCACTTCTCTCCTTCACTAACCAAAAGAAAACCTTTATTTTTCTATAGCACTGGTGTTATAGAGGAAACCGGAAACTAAAAGCACTGGAATCAGCAAAGACACTTCTAGAGAAAGTGGAGAAGGTAGAGAATGGAGCTGCAGACTCTACAGGAGGCTCTGAAAGTGGAAATTCAGGTTCACCAGGTAATTTGTATTCTTTCTTGCTTTCTACTTTTAAGTAATAGCAGCATTGGTATTGCTGATAGTAGTACTACTAATGGTAGTGTTAAATAATAGCACTACAACCATAGTAATAACTGTTTTATAAGCTTGAAACTACTTTAGAATTTTATACTCTGCATTTTGACCCTACCACCTGTTGTTTTTTAGCAAATGTGAAAAATCTACATATCAGGCTGTGGGCGAGGATTTTTTTTTATTATTATTTTGTATCAGTGATAAAAACATTCTAAAAGCTCTTTGTTCAGCAACTTCTGCGTGGAAGGTTTTTATAACATTCTGAAGCCAATTTCAGTATTCAGTTGGCAATGGAAGAATATGGTGAAGGAACTTTCAAGTGAAATATGCATAGTGCTGTGTAGTCTCATCTGGCGCTTCTTTTCTGAAGCATCTTCCGCTTTAGTACCTTCTAAACTTGTAATTGTATAGTTTTTCTAACCAAAACGCTGTAGCGCTTGGGCTCGGAAATTTTTACATGTTGGGTCTTTTTACTGGTAGCCTGTCCGATACTGTATGGCACTAGAGTTGTAGTTTCTCATTATGTTACAATACAAATGAGAAATATTAAAAATAATAATAAAACCTAATATAGCAAACGTAAGAGGACATATGCACATTAATTCTTGGAACAAAATTGTTACAGCCATAAACACAGAGTAGCTACCAACTTGAAATGTTAAATTTATCAGTGAGACCATTTCTAAAGACTGTTCTGTCGGATATCTGAAAGTATTTCTGTCGGATGTCTGAAGCTCACAACTGTTACACAATGGATAAAAGAGACCCATAATACAAGATCTGGAAAGTGTTTCCAAATTACCTTGTGACTTGTCCAAACAAGGATTCTTGATGACTTGTTCAGTAGTTGCTGCAACGATGAGCGTAGTGCACGAACCTGAACGAGTGGGTTAGTAAAATGAAGCTCTGTGTGCTTTAACAGCTTTCAGTGAGAGAGAAAAAGTTGAAAAAGCTAAAAAAATAATTTCCAGAACTACAGACAAGTATTTTGTTCCAATACTTGCAAACTTTGCTCCAAGACCCTTGCGTTCAAAACTTGAATGAAGTTTTGTTATGGGGGTAAGGAAATTCAGAAATTACCCATGGTGTTTTGCTGCAGGCATTAAAATATTTAAGGCCAGTAAGTATTCAAGTATTACCTGCTTGTATGGTGATCAGAACGCTAGTCATACTTGTGTTTGTATAAAAGCGTTTACCTCGTGTGTGGATCTTTACTCCAGTTTATACCTAAGCTAACAACAAATTTTAAGACTGTGAATTTTGAAGTCTTTAGCATCTGTTCATAATGATGATGATGATGAACAGGGATCACAACTGGAAAATGTCCAAAAAGGCTTTTTTTAACGACTTCAAGGTTTTTTGACCCTGTTTGCCTTAGCTTTGCCCAGTCCTCATTAAAAGTGATTTCTGCACTGAAATAAACATTAATTCAACTTGGTTTTAGTTGGTGAAACTAGACAAGCCATTATATCACAAGGTTGTCTTTTTATCTTCAAGATACCATATATGCCCATAATTAAAGCGAAGAACAAGTCTAAGTGTTTACAATGGAGAATAACACCTGCAGCAACATGTTGGGTGCTTCAGTAAACTGTTCTTGAACTGTGCATGAGTGTTTACTGCCGTGCTAATCAAATGGCCACGGAACAGAAATGAAACTGGTTTTGGCACCAAAAAAAAATCTTCAAATGAAATGCTTGAACTGTATTGTGTATCTTTGAATTTTGTAACTTAAAGCAATAATGTATCCCTTCTTTTGCGAGTCCTTAGGATTTGTGGAGAATTGTCTCACTTGTCATCTTTTACTTACCTAGTATTTCTTTTTTTGAGGACTCTTAAAAAGCTTGCCAACACTCAGTCATAGTTTGTCATCCCCTGTAAGTGGTGCGCTGGTGTCCATGATGAGCGAGTGCACCGAGCTCAGCTCTGCTCTGTGAGCAAAGCCTCCCAGCTTCCTGATGCAGCGTGTCGCTTGTGACTGCTTATGCAGCTGTAGAAAGTGATGCTCAGCATGACCGTATTTTTGTTTGTAGAATAGCTCCTTGTTTCTTGCCTACGTCAGTTCACCTCCAGAACTCTGTCCAATGTTTGATGCTGCTACTTTGACAAAGTGTATCTTAAGCTACCAGAAAGGACCCAAAAGAGGTGTTTAGTTGTTTAGAAATAGATACTTTATTTTGTTTTGATGATCAAAGAATCCTCCATAAACAAAATCTGACCAGGTCTTGCTATATCAGCATACAACTTGAATATTCAGGTATCATGTCAAAGTAATATTGCTTGTCCTGAGAAGAGATGCATCAAATCTAAGTAGTTCATTCTGCTACTGTGTTGACTTAATTAAGGTTATTTTGAAACGATCTGCTCTTCATAGTCTTGATCACAAGCGGTATTAAAGGAGTTATATTTAGCTACTCTCACAGAAGGGTTGGGCTTCATGGATGACTCCTCGAGCTGATGTGTGGAAAGAACCTAAAACATCCTCTTGTTTAGTAGCTAAAAGATCAGTAGGTTTTAAAATACTTTAAATTTAGCTTGCATTTGGGGTCAGTACAAAATAACTTTTTTTTTCCTTATGATTGGGTGACGTGGTATTGTGTGCTCCATACGTTTAGCAGTACTTTATGAACAGTTTACAGTCACTAACTGTGTTATCTTATGACTGAGTCTGTACAAGCACTTTGTATAAAAAAGTAACAGATTTGTTGCTTGTCAAACTCTGATGTGGCAGAAAGCACCAAGGAAAAATAAGCTAAACATGTAAGCAAAAGGGTAACATAGCACCTTAGCACCCGTGACACTGAGTGGTGGCATGACAAAACAATAATATTCAGTGTAGATAAATGCCAAGTGATGCACTTTGGAAAAACAGTCTCGGTTTCACATCGGCAGTAGCAGGCTATGAATTAGCTATTAACACCTCTTGTAGTATGGAGTAGTTGAATGTTGCATGCTGTTTTAAACTTTGTCTCCTGATGATAGAGATGAACTGGAGAAGTACAGGGAAGGGTGCTTAGAGCGAACAAAGCAATGGAATGATTTGTGCATGACAAGACTTTCAATCTGAAGAAGCAATGACTGATGGCAGAGTATGAGGTGTGGAAGAAATGTAGGAAGATGATGAATAGAGAAACAGTCATAGAATCATAGAATACCTTGAGTTAGGAGGAACCCATAAGGATCATTGAGTCCAACTTCCAATTCTTCTTGACTCAAGACTGGTTTTCCGGAGTCTTATTTGCCCATCATGCTTGCATTATCAGGAGGTAGATTGAAAAGAAAAAGGAGATCCTTTTATACGTAAGAGTCCTGGAGTTTGACTTTGGAACTTATTGTCACAGAATCTTGAGTGTTTTCCTGAGTTCAAAAAGCAATTAAGGCAGATTAATGGAAGAAAAGTGTGTAGCTAGCTAGTAAACCTAAGGCATAATCTTTGAAGACGTCAGAGATGTGAATTTCTAAAAGATAACACTCTATGCTTGTCCAGCATAGACATGCTGATGCCTCTGTTTGCTATTGGCTAGTACTAGAAAGAAAATGCAGCAAGTAAACTTGTGGTCTGACACAGAATTATCTTTGTATTATGCTTTTTTTCTGATTAATAATGTTTTTAGTGTGAGAAATGTAATAAACTTACAGTGGATTAGTTGAAAAAGTCTGAATTCTGTGAGCAGTATCAATGCAGGTGGAATGAAACATATGTGTTTCTTGCATTGTCCTTATGGTTTTGACTCCTTTTCCTGATTCTGATGAGAATGTGGGGAAGAAAGTTACAGACTATACATTGTTCTTTGCATCTGTGGGAGGGACGTGGCAATGTAATGAATAAATGGGTCTGCAACCAAAAAAGAAGTAGGGGAATTTTTGATTAACATTGCCTCTTCATTCTGGGCTCCGGTTTTCTCTGGTGCCAGCCTGATAACTTTTTTCTTGCTTAGCAATAGGCAGCATTCTCCTGCAGCTGCCTGAAGGAAGCAAAGGAGGAAGAATAGTGAATGGTAACCGTCTGTCTGCTTTCCCTTGGATGTGGAGGGCATCTCTTCTACAATAATCTCAATCTCTCTCTGAGGGAGAAAAGTGGCAAAGATACTTCTGAACATGAGTCTTCCATGTGGTACCAGCCAAACCAACACACGGACGGACCCTTAGCACTTGAAATGTTCTGCTCTTGAATATACAAACAGCTTCTGTGCCCACAGCGGTTATCTGTGATTCATGTTTCTTGTGACTGCAAGCAAAGAGGGCAGCAGTTCAGGAGGGGAGACAGCTATTAGACTGTCTTATCCAGCTGGCTTAAATTGTCCTTAAAAGGCATCACTTGTTCAAGAGCTGTTTGGGAGAAGAAGCAAAAGTAGTGGCTTAGTGTAGTAGTTTTACTATATTAATAAGAATGGGTTCGGAATCCAGTATTATATAACTTCCAGGCCTTGCCACTGAAATGCTGTAAACTGAGTATTTTGCTTTTACAAATGTTCTTAAAAAATGTTGAATTTTAAACTGTTCAACAAGATCCATAATGAAAATCTTCATTGTATTGTTGCATCTTATTTCTTTCTAGAAATTGGTTGCCCAAATGAAGCAAGATCCACAGGTAACTATTTTTTCATTGTATTATTTACCCTTAAAAATACAGGAAATAACAGTGCATGAACTGTGACAATTTTAGATATTTCTTGATCATGTTCTTCCTTGCTAACACAGTGTTTGGAAGAAAACTCTTAAGAACAAATCTTTAAACAATGACTGCTGGATAGCTTAAAACAAAATCAGAACTTCTGCCTTTATGGAGCCTTTTGCCTCATGTTCTTAATATTTTAAGTCAAGCAACTCTTGCGGGCTACAGTGCAGTTCAAACATGCAGTAAATTTCTAATTCTCTTAGAAATTGCTTTTTATAAAATCTGCCATTACTAGATTTTTTTCTTTTTTTGAGTAGCAGAAGGTTCGTAGTTGTACAAGAAGAGACAGGGTATTTTGTCCAAATAAACAATGAAGCTTGAGGCTGTGGTCAGATTGCCTGTCTTAGGAATCCAATTTCAGCACTGTAGTGTCCAAAGAGTGGATGCTTGGCCCTGGGATGTTTCAGAGCTACTAAAGTTGAATACCTAGGCTCCTTGTGTAGACAGCAGAAGTCACCCCTTTTGAAATGACTGAGCCAGGAGGCTGGGTTTTCTTGTACAGCAGGTAAGTATTCCAGTGTGCTGAATGAGGAGTTCCACAGAGTTCTCTAACCAATCTGAAATGTTGAGTAAAGGGATAAAGGCAGCTCACTTGAGGCTGCTATTAAGTGCTTCCATCCCCATACAATACTAAATGCCCTGTAATTTTTCTGAACATATATTTTTCTGAGCTAAGTGAAGTGGATGGGATTAGCGAGGAGTAGGGTGGCATTAGAAAACCTAAAACTTCCTTATTCTGATGAGATTTGGGTGAGGTCTGCTACTCTACTTGCTGGGCATTTCTGCAGTTGGCTTTCAGTTCATATCTGCCCAAAGCTGGACTGGGTCATGTTGCCAGCAGCTGTGCAAAGTTCTTGGAGCCAGGAAGAGTAAATCTGGTTCCTGCTTCTGATGCTTTTAATGCATTTTTTTATCCCAGATTATTAAGTGGAATCTAGAAGAAGGGAGGATGACTGGTCAATATCTGGTTTTGCTAGAATTGTGTGTATATTGGAGAAGACTATCTACAATCACAGAATCATTAAGGTTGGAAGGGACCTCAAGGATCATCTAGTCCAACCATCCCCCCACCACCTATTACCCACTAAACCACGTCCCTAAGTACCACATCTAACCTCTCCTTAAACACCCACAGGGATGGTGACTCCACCACCTCCCTGGGCAACCCGTTCCAATGCCCGACCACCCTTTCCGAGAAGAAATTTCTCCTAATCTCCAACCTGAACCTCCCCTGGCGCAACTTGCAGCCATTTCCCCTTGTCCTGTCACTAGTTATCTGTGAGAAGAGGCCAACCCCCAGCTCACCACAATTTCTGTTCAGGTAGTTGTAGAGGGCAATAAGGTCTGCCCTGAGCCTCCTCTTCTCCAGACTAAACAAGCCCAGTTCCTTCAGCTGCTCCTCATAAGACCTGTGCTCCAGCCCCTTCACCAGTTTTGTTGCCCTTCTCTGGACACACTCCAGGGCCTCGATGTCTTGTAGTGAGGGGCCCAAAACTGAACAGTAATGTATTTCAAAATTGTATAGAGGAATATAAAAATAGGGAAATCTTCCTGAGCATGTAACTATATTAGCCCTATGTTTTAGTATTTGTGTGTGGCATAGCAAGCCTGCGTAGTCTTGCATAAAGAGTTTATATCATAAATGGGAACAAAAAAAGTGGAAAAAGAGAAAAGTGCAGAGAAGTTTGCTTCCCTGTCACGTTTCTACAGAGCTTCACAGGCTTTAAACTGAGGATTTATTTTATTTTATTTTAGTGGAAAAAAATGGCAAAAAAAAAAAGGCTGAATCTTTATAGTGATGCTTACAGCTTTCAAATCTTAAACTTAAGAAAGCATTGTTGTAAGCAAAGCGCTGATATGAATGATGTGCTAAGGCAAATGTAATTCTCTTAAATACAGTCTAAAGCATAAACTTACGTGGAAGTTAAGACTAATGTCTTTGCATAAGTGGCATAGGTGAGAATGCTTTAGGTAACATACCATAGCATACTATTATATACAATGTGATACTATCGTATTACGTATTAACAATTCTCATTTAATTTGTAAGCTTGATAAAATGTACAAATGTGCTTTATAATGCAGTAAGCACTAATGGATGTTTTAATGAAATCTTTATTCCAAACTGGGCTGTCTGAGTGCTAGAAAGGTCCTCTGATTATTGTAGCACTCAGTAACTTAAGTAAGGCTTTGAGCCTCTTGAATTTTATTGGCTGTACATCCAGAAGTGCTTTATTTGTAGTACATTATGCAAAAAAAAACCCAAAAAAAGCAAAACAAAAAAACCCCTTCCTGCTACTATTCTATGTTAACAAACGGAATATCTTTCTCACAGATATTTTTTCTTTCTAATCAGAATGCTGATTTGAAGAAACAGCTTCATGAACTTCAAGCCAAAATCACAGCTCTGAGTGAGAAACAGGTAGGGAAAGAGAGATGTATTTTTAACACCCTGTTCTAGAGATGTCTCTATTCCCAGCTTCCATGAGAGATGCTAAATTTTTAAGTGCAAAAATAAGTGCGGGCAACCAGACATTTTTTATTTTTATTTGGTTTCTCAACAAAAGATAGGATGAGTTATTGTGAGTCTATCAAACAAGCAACTAGTGTAATCAGTGGAAACTACAGCAATTTTTCTTGTGTTGAAACTAGTGTTTTATATTAAGAGAGTTGGGAAAATGAATTAATTTTGTCACTTCCTTTATTATTATTTTGAAACTTACTCTAAACCAAACCAGTCTGGTTTAGACAAATCTTAGCCTTTTGTCTTAGTTGGTCCATGCTGTACATCTGGATGAGTGTGCTGGAATTTTTCTTCGTGTCTAGACCAACTAAATTCATGTCAGTTACCTAATAGACCATTTGGAAATCAGTTGTGTGTTTTTACCGTGATAAATTACACCACAATTATCTTATGTTTGCCATTTGGTAGGAATTCTCTTTGACAGCTCTAAAGGATGAGTAATAATTGCAACTGAATGGTTAACAGAAAGATTGTGGAACTTAAAGATGCATCTTGTGGGTAAACAGAAGAAAAATGAGTAACACTGAAAGATTTGCAAAACTTGTTCTCATTTAATGTTTTTAAAAAACCAAAACAGTAGCACACAAAAAACCCCCCTCATACACAAAATTCCCCCAAATAAACTTAAACTGACTTAAGCAGTCCCTTAATTGTGTTGCTGCTGTGTCACTAATGGAACCCAATTAGGTCAATAGATAACAGCTTTGAAGAGAGGAAAGATTTTAGAATGTGTCTGTAGGTAAGAATATAGTTATGCATGTGTCAGTCTAGTTACCTGCATTCATCTGTTATCTGCATGTATTCTGTTTTCAGAATTACCTTTCCTTAAGGAGATGGGCCGACGGTGATTAGCATTTGTCTAGAAATTTTATATACTAAAAAATTATAGTACGTTTTAGCAGGGGAACATGTAAGGATAATAAAGAATTATTTTTTTCAGTGAGAATACTAATTCAATAAAAACTGAAGTTTTGCTGATGTGATGGCATGCCTCTCTTGAAGATGATTTATTCTCTAAAATCAGCATGAGCCTCTGCATGTGGCTATGTCTCACAGCAAGCAGCTTCAGAATTCTCTGGTAAGCTCTGGAGGCCCATGGTAATTTCAAAATTAACTTGCCTTGATACCATGAAGCAAGTCATACTGACTACCAGTTCACATCAGCAGGGACAGGCAGTGAGATGGTAAGAAAGAAGTAAGTATATCTTACTGTAAAGTTTAAACTTGTATTCATAACTCTTTAAAGTTATGTCAGAGTGGTCTATACTAACATGTATTTTAAATTACTTGTCACCAGAAATGCAGCTGTATCTTTCCTGCTGAAAGTTACAGCTCAAAATACTAAAGCGCATGTGTTCATGAGATGAGCATGGGCTAAGTTTTTCCAAAAGTCTTTGAAAAATAAGTTTCTGACTTCACTTCTGCCACACAGCGAACACAGTCAATATGAAGTCACAGTCCTGTTTCCTTCTTATTTTTTTGAGTATCAGTAGAATACTGAACTTCTCTGTGATTGTTGAAGTTGAAATATTTTGGTATATCTGCCACTGGACCACAAAGCAGCCAGTGTCCCAGATGAGAGTGTTGTTAAAGTAGTATGGCTGCTAAAATGCAATGGTCATGGCAAATGTGCGTTCTAGAAAGAAACCACAAGCACTACTACTTTGCAAAGCAGAGAAATGCTCGCTCCCTGTTATTTGTGGGAATCTGTTGTATAGACATCTGTGGATTAGCAATGCAGGAGTTGAGCAGCATTTTGTAGACTACAACAAAGCCCTTTTTTTTCTGTTCTCACTTTCATTTCTCTTTAGGAAGCATAATTATTATCAATTGTTTTATGGGGACAATATTATCCAACAATTTAATTTTCACACAGCATGGAGAAACGTGCAGTTTTGCGTAGTAAATAAATGCTTTCCATTGTGCAGTGCATTTCTTAAGAAGAGTTGAACGTATGTTAGCTCTTGTTTAAAACTAAGTAGTGCTGATGTCTGATGTCCAATGAATAAACTCTGAGGGCTTAACTCCTCTGTGGACAGTTGCAGGAGGCATAATTGTCACTGTTTAAGCTTTTAGGAAGTGCGAAAACCCGAAAGCTCCAGCGCCTGTGCGGTGTCCGTACTCAGAGACAGTGGTGTGAAGCTGAGACCCTGGTGTTAGAGAGGCAGAGTATTGAAATATTTCTGGCTTCTGAATTATTATGTCAGCCTAATGTACCTTTTTTTCTTTGCTCCTTTATTTAATGAAGTTGCATGAAGACTTGTGCAAGAACTAAGTCAGTGGTAGGTTAGCTAAAAGCTTTTAGCTGCTTTAGGACTTCACTCCATTTCTGAAGCATTGTGATAATAGTGCCGACACTTGCTGCCAGTCGCTGCAGTGATTCATAGTGGCTTAGGTTTCTTGCTGAGAATTAATGATGACAGCTCTGTTCAGAAGTTTGTGAAATTGAAGAGATCTGGCAAAGTACAAAAAGAACGCAAGTAGGCTGTGCAGCGTGTAGGCTTAAACCTAAAGAAGTTTGTTAGCTGATGCAGGGTTAAACTGTTACAGTCTAAGGTATGTCATATATTCATACATTTTTTTGAAAATATCAAAGAGGTGAAAATAAATGCTTTGAGTTATTTCACCTGAGATGATGAGCAATGTATGCTGATTGCGTTATCATATGGAAGAAAAACTTCAAAAAGAGAAAAAAAATTTGAAGGTAATTTGCATTTAAAGGACAGCAAACATGAATCTTTCAGACAATGACTTTCCTCTGCTAGTGTCTGTGTTATTACCATGGAGTTCTAAACTGTGCTTACTTTATTGCCCCCAGATTAGAAAAATAAGGTGAATTCAGTTTAACAGTCTTGTTCCTCAGCTATAAGTGTGAGTGCTGCAGTTTGGAAACCCTGAATGCATTGGTTTTAAAACTGGTTTCCTCTTTCTTCCTCCACCCCTCTCTCCAATAAAAAGAAGTCAAGAGTAACTTTTTGCAAAACAGTTTTAATTACTAAATCTGAGCTTGGGTTCTAAATATTAATTAATTCTGTTGCTATGTAGCACTAGTTTTATTACATGTTCACATCTCTGTAAGAAAGCACCCTTTCCTTCACTTTGTATTCCACAATAGCGTCTTCCTTTTGGTGTTCTGTTTTGTAGATTTTTTACTCACAACTACCTATCACTACTCAGCTTTTGTCTGGGCTAAATATGCTCCTTACATTCTTTATGATTTTTTTTTTATTGTAGTCTTTACTTTTTCCATGAGGAAGTTTACCAGTGTGTACTTTTTTTACTTTGGGGAGGTGGGGTGGAAATTGTTAGCAGTGACACTAGTGAAAGACTGAGGTAGAGCAGTGCTAACATAAAGGAGCAGGAGGGATGTAATCTTGAAGTAATACCTTTTTTCTGCTGCTTCTTCCGATCTTGCAGATATATCATCAAGTATGTATCATGACAGTGCTTTTTTCCAGTGACAACGAGGAGGTTGTATTTATTTGACTAAAGAATTGTAAAGAAAGAAGTGGGCAGCAAACAAATGCTTTTTAGCAATATGTCAAATACAGAGGAATTTCTGCATCTGTCCTTATCACAATTCCGTGGAAAAGTTGGAGCAACATTCTGTCTTAAATGTGGAGGAAAGCTTACAGGAAGGTCTTCTGACCTTACGGTAAAAAGGTGATAGTGATAAGCATATACTAAAGAAATTGCGCAGCTCTTACCTCTATACATGAAAATAAAATGAAAACGTGCTGTAGTTGCAGTGAAATTCATTGAGTCTTCAAGAAAAGTGTCGTGTGAAGACTAGACTTGTATTCCAATGCATTTGCTCTTGACATGGAAAGAATAAAGTGGATCCCTTTGTTACTTTGATTTCTGAAGAGCTGTATATACTTGTAGGAAGAAGTACTCAAAAGTAGTTGTTAGCATAGGGATGTGTTTTTTCGGGGGGGGGGAGGAGTTTAACATACTTTACTGTGAAGAACAGTTGAAACTGTAGTATCTCATCAGAAAAAATGCACACTGTAAGAGCGAGCTTATCTCTATTACTCTGAATAGGCAGACCTAGTGACTTTTGCTTGTATTGAAAGTTTACAGCAAATTGATGTAGTTGAGGTTACTCTAAATCCTGTATGTTCAGCGTGAGACTCCTTTTAACCTTGCTACTACAAAGTAAGTAACGGAAAAGGGTATTTGGAGAACATTTTAAAAATGGTAGTGTAATTTAACCATGGTTTTGTGGAGTTTAATAAATGTAAACATGTAGTTTAGACTGACAAAGGAAACTTACTATTTAAGTCTTCAAAAACTGTCAGGAATAGGTTTAAGCATTAATCTTGCTATATTTATTGCAGGTACCATAACTAAGTAATGAAAAGATTGGTAATGTGCATAAATTTGTCCTGTGAGACTGTTCTTCTTGAATGCTTGTCATCCATAGGAAAGGTGAATTTTTATGGGTGGTTTTTGAACACATTATCAGAAAATTGTACCTGAAACATGTTCCATCATATTCTGTAAAGATGAAGTGCTTGCTTTCCTCTCACCAAAACACAGCCTGAGAAAGCTAGAGAGCAGGAAGGAAACTGGGTACAGTTAATGGGTAGGAAAGAGCACTTTGAAATGCTTCTGCATAAGAACATAGGCAAGATATGCCTGTATGTATACTGTGTATGCCTAATGAATACCATGAGAACTTCAAGGCTCAAAATCTGGAAATAAATAATTAAGGTGCTCACATCTCACTCCTGCCAGTTTGGTCTGGAGTTTCTAATCCCTCTTTTCCCCGAGATCTATCAAGGGCATATTAAAATGCTAGTTGTGCTGTCAGTAATGGAGGAAGTGTGCAAATATGACATGAACATGTAGTACCTAATAACTTGAGGCAGGTGGTGCTTAATTTCAGTTCCAGTTGTTTATCCAGAACTGTATCTATTACTAAACACCTATCTTTTTAAAGTAAATGGCATGAATGATAAAGATATGCTAATTTCTGTGTAACTGCAAGCATCCATTTATACCAGCTGTTTATAAAGCAGTCTTAAAATATATGAAAAGCAATATTGCACCTTCCCAGAGTTTGGTTTTAATAATGGAACCCTGTAGGGATACAATTAGCTCTACCTACTTCCATAATTGACTATTTGTAGATTCCTTTGTTTGAAGGAATTCCTACTGTTTGAAGTAGTCACTCATTTTTCCTGTCAAAAAGATACTGGTCTATCTGGACATAAGGAGGAGTAAGTTAACTGCCTCTATGAGTAGTCAGACCCTCTCGAATCCTCTGATCGGTGTGAACAGCACCTAGAAGGTGAATGTTTGTTTGAGAAATCTGCATGAGCTTGCTATTTTAATCTTTGGTATTTATTTAATTTGCATCCAAATATTGTGTGAAAATGTGAATGTAATGACTTCTCATTAAGTTATCATCATCCATATTCTCAAGATGTACTGGCTGAAACAAATTGTGAATGTTGTACAGGTGATTGTAGAAAGGCAGAGTGCATGCATCTCTCCCTGCTGCCTCTTTTGCCCCAAACTCTTTTGCAAAACTGATGTTAGAATCATTTACATATGACTGAAATATTGCTAAGCTTTTGTAATGTTTGAATCGTGATTAAACCCATACTGGCGTCTAAACTTGAATTTCCTACTTTTCTCCTAATGTAACTCTACCTGGATTTCTCACTTTTAGTTTGTGAACTTAATTTTTGCATATCTGATATATGTTAGCACTGGTGTGGCTTAATTTAGGAAATGCAAGTGACCATTTCATTATATCATTAAAAAGAAGAAAAACCCTCCACACCTTCCTCCTGCTACCCTTCCTTTAGCACTGATTTTTCTGGCTCAACTTTTAATTTTTGAGTTCATGCTGTATTTAAGCCAGATTTGGATGCAGCTGGAGAACTTTTTAAATTGAGCCTAGTTGGATACATCTTTCATCTTCATACAAGCCAGGGCAAAACTCCAAAATAGCCTGATCTGCTTGAAAGTCAACGTTGTAGATAGAAAATGGGCAGTTAAACTACAGTATTTCCTTGAAAATCCCCTGCTGCTGCTGCAGAGAGTTGGTTACTAGGTGCTCCTGCATGTTTTGACTGGCTGGATAACCTCACACATCAGCAGTTACTTCAAGGCCTACTATTCCCTTTTCCTTTTTGTACTTGGAGGAAAGACAGGCGAAACATCAGATTGTGATGACTGGGATTTAGGTTGCTTTGTATAGCACCCTTCAAGGCATCTTAGGTGGAGGCTGGGAAAAGGGATTAAATCTACTAATGAATTTTTATAAGTGAAACCAGATGAAAATAGCCCTTTCTCCTCTGTTCTCCATGACTCAGTGGGAACAACATCACAGCCACAGAAACAGTATTCTGGTTTATTCCAAGTGTATTGGTGTTAGAACGGGAACCAAATCCAGGAATCTGCTTTTCAGAGCCTTACGAATCTTTAGTTCCTTTTGGAGTTGTTTGGTCCCCAGCTTTTCTGAAAAATGTGTTGAATTTTGGAAGGGAGATGAGAGAGAACGTGTCTAATGCTTAGAATACAGTCGTTTGCTGTTTGTTCTCTGCTGCCTGTTACTTGATTTGAAAATAAGCCACTTCCTGAGACTGTACTTTTTTGCACTGTGAGTTACCAAATGTATTACAGCTGTGGGCTAAAAAAATTATATTAGTAAAGATTATCTTATTTAATGGTACTATGCCAAGAACAAGACTTGACTAGAGTAGTCAGCATTAGGTAGTATTCCCCAACGTAGGGGTTACATGTTACACCCTCATAGCGCATTGTGGAACCACTCAGTTCGACTCCTCATGCTTATTTTTGAAAAGTACTGAGATGGATATGATATGTTGCACTGCTTCTGTAGTGCCAGTTTGGAACTGGTTTCTGCTAATTGTACTCCCTTTACAGGTGGACTGGGGGTCCTTTGTGATGGACACTGGACAAATAAAGAAGAGATACACCTTTCTGGATGTGATTTAGAGAGCAGATGACATACTAAGGAAGCTTGAGAGGGCCAAATGCATGTACAATTTCTTTAAAAGTTTATTTTAGGGTTTGACTTTTCTGTTTGAGTAGGTGCTATCTGCCCTTATTGCTCTGGTCACTATGAGGTTTTTTCTCATTTTGTTGTGGAGACTGTGATAGGCTTGGGCCTTGAAGGACTTAAAGAAAGAGCAAACCTTGAGGATTAAAGGGTAAGAATGTCCTTGATGGGGTATCACTAAATCTCTGTGCTTTCTTTCCTACATTGACATTGTTGTAGGGAGAGAACGCCATCTTCATCCTCAGGAAACATGAGTGTCCACTGAAGTTATAACCTGGTATACATTTTCTGTCCACAGAAATAATTAAGAGTATTTTCTTCAAATGTGGGTCAAGTCAATGTGAACTACTATTTGTGGGCATTATGTATAGGCAGTTTCTTTCAGTATTGTACTCGTTTCTGGGTTAATGTTTAAAATACTTGCTCTGACTTTTTAGAAACTCCAAAAAGTATATAATCTCTTTAGAGAACTTTCCCCTGCAGTTGCACTGCAATAACTAGTTAGCAGACACCTGACCTGAAGGGAACTTCACTGTTAGGGAAGATAGGTGATGGAGGCCAGATAGCATGTAGGTTTTCCTGGTGTGTTTTTTTTGTTTTAATTAGGTCTATTATTCTCTGAGCTTTTCTTACTTCCTCCTTCATGTGAAGTCTATCAAAACTGGTATTGATGTGCAAGGTGTCTTTCTCAACTTTTCCGCCCTTATTGTACCATAACAGGTAGATTTAGGCAGTGGTGAGTAGAGGATTCTGATGGAAATTTTGCTGGAATGAAGTTTGAATTACTGTGGGGGTCAGTAAAGAGGTGGAGAGTGAGTGCTTTCCAGGAGGCAATTCAGGCAAGGCAACCTAATTCTTATCATACTGTGTTGCTTTTATGAAGGCTCACTCCTCACTCCACTATAGACTATAGAAAATTTGTAGGAAGATTAGGCTTTGGTTAACTTCTGTGAGCTCATTACCTGTTTTCCCTACAACATTTATGATGTATTCTGTGCAAAAGAATTCTTTTTTTTTTTAATAGTAGTTTTGAATGCTAGCAGAGAGAAAGCCCTTGAGTTGTGATGAGCTTTTCTTCTTTGCACTGTAACCTTCCCTCAAGGTTAGGTGAGGTGAGTTTAAAACAGTTAAGTAGTTGTGATTCCTTTTTTTTTTCTTTCTTTAAGATCTCCTTAGCAAAATGTTGGCAGTGTGCTATAGTAAATGGACACTGGTGTGTAAAAGAGTTGGACCCAGGCTGCCCTATATAGCAAGGAGAAATGAGCCAGCTTTTTCCTTACCCAGTAAATAAAACCTCAGTGATGGTCTTTATACTGTTTGTATAAGGCAGAACTTTGTTTACTTCTTTCCTTTTTTAAAAAAAAAAAAAAAGAAAAATTGCATAGGAACTCTTAATATGTCATGTGATTTTTTGAGACAGACTTTAGAGCTGCTTAATGTCCTGTAGAACAGCAATTGGCTATCCTTTTATTTTAGACTTCTGAAAATTTGAGTATTTGGCAGTATTTAAGCCTGTGGAGTCTTGCTCCATATCCATGCACTCTCTTTATAAATTGCTTCATTTTTGTTCTAGTATGACAGCTTTTCAGAGCAGCGCTTTGTCGTTAGAGTTGCAGCCAGCCCAGAGCAGTGTGGAAGTGCCTGATTGTCAGCAGCTTTCTAGCGTCAAAAGCTCCACATGCACCTTTGGGCTGGTAACAAATGCTTCAGCAATCAACTTGGACAAAACTATGTTCTTGAATTCTCCAACTCATTCTAAATTTTGTCGTGTATCTCAAGAACCAGAAGTACCTCATTCTCTGAGTAAATCATTTGGGGGAAGCAGTTTTACAGCAGTCCAGAACACTAAGCTACTAACACTTGTCTGCTGGGCAATTAAAATAGTGTGGCCTGAACCTACTGTGTTCTCTGTTTGAAACTTGGAAACAGAAGATTATTTTCAGTTTCTACATTTTTTTCAAATGAGAAGGGTTTATTGGCTGTCCAAGATTTAGTTCTGTCTGCCATGTGAGAACTATTTTTTCAACATGTTGTCTTCTGCAATATGCAGGAATCGCGCACCTGCGTGGTGCAGTCGACACACTGGAGGGAAGGGATGCCATCCAGTGGGACCTTGACAGGCTTGAGAGGTGGGCTTCTGCGATCTGCGTGGAGTTCAACAAGGCCAAGTGCAAGGTCCTGCACATGGCTTGTACATCCTCTATGATAACCCAGCGTGCTCTCAAAGCACTGGTGCTGGTGTACAGTGCACATCAAGTAATCTGCGTAGCACTTTTAGAAGCTAAAGGGTAAATAAACAAGTCTTGCCCTTTCCCATTTCTTTATCCTGCTTATCACTTTCTGCTGTATTAAGTGATGTAAACACTTCTTATTCCATCATTTCACAATGAGTTTTACGTCATTTGGATTTAACTACATGGAATTAAACTTGATGTACGTCCTCTCAGAATAATGTTTTGAGTTCCAAATTACTCAGAAGTTGCTTGAATGAAAATTGCTGATCATTCAAAGCCTTGCAGGTGATAAAATCTCCTTCTCTTTCACCTTCATAATTCACTTATTTATATCTCTGAATTGTGGCTGTTTTGCTAGCTCTTAAAGTGCATATAATTTTTCTCTTCAGGAATGCGTTGTTTTAAACAATATGTGAATTACGGCATTTAGCAGGTAGTTAGCTTCCCTTCTGATCTCTCCTGAGTTAGCAGGAGACCCAGTTAACTGACACACATGCAGTCATTTTGAGCCGTAGCTTTCAAAAATATTTTAGTGGGTCAAATGTCTCCAAAATTTCATTACATCCTTTATTTGCCTTTAAAATATTAATGATCTGCTCAGGCAATATGCTGATTAAGACTAGAAAATGCTGAGACAAAAAGTTCATTTTACCACTTATGGTACTCAAGGCTGCTTTGTGTTTAGTTACATGTCTCAAACGATATTAAATATTGTAAGACCTCGTGAGTTGAAGTCTCTTCCTTGAAAAGTCAAGGTTTGACTAATAGATCACATAATCTCTCAGACTTCTGTATGATGGGGAAAAATGGGTTGTGGACTTAAATTTGACCCCAGTCCGAGTCATATATGGGGGGGTGGGTGGTATTTTCTTTTTTTCTTTTTTTATTATTACAATTGTTCGTACAACCCACAGGACAGAGGGTCTGTGCTCTCTTGGACTGTCTGGGGTAGCCAGTAAATCTGTGAAAACAGAGTCCTTGCTCCCTCCCTCTCCACCTAATATTTTGAAAATTAGTTGTAGAAATTTGTATAAAATTAAATTTTCCTCTATCAGTGTCTAATAATGGTACCAAATTCTAACACTGTGCAGAAATACTGGGCTCTAATAATCTTGGACCCACTTGTTAAAACTCTCCACAAAGAGCCAGGATCATTACTGCCATGTCAGGCTAAAAGTAAAAGATGAATGCAATTAACTTGGACTGGAATAGGGACAGGAGTGTCTCTCTGAACCAAAAGTGAGAGGAAGGCAGGACTGCAGAGGTCTTGTGGCAGCTGGTTGGCACTGTTAGCAGCCAGCTCTGAGGAGAAAATTGCACTAAGGTTGATGTTGTATTACTGGGGTATTTTTTATTATCAGCAGGTTTGGGTATGGGGTATTTGTACTTCTGTTTGAAGACTTGATAGGAGCTTGGCCCATTCTCAGATGGTCTTTTGTCTACCTTGCTGGGGAAGGGGGAAGAGGCAGAGTTTGTATCTCTGATTGTAGCTTTCTCTCCCATATTGAAGAAGTCATGACATAAGATGTTTATTGATGCCAAGAAAAAAGCCTGCCTCTGGTGCACGGATTTGGATTATTAAGAGCAGTTGCACCCAAAAGCACTTTAAACTCTTCAGAACAGTTGCAGTCCTGTTTTGCCCATCTAATTTCAGTTTGCCCAGTATTTCCCAGTGTCCATTACTGCTTTTATACCTGTCTATAAGGAAAAAAAAAAAAGCTATCCATCTGTGCCATGTGTTTACCTCATTCCTACTCAGACCATTCCTAGTTGTTAAGAGATTAAGCCGTTTTTGCAGCCCACTTGTTTCTGGAGGTCAGCAAAGAGGAGAAGCTGCAGAGAGTGGAATGGGATACATCACCTGAAAGGGTGGTGCAGCTTGTGTGTGTCCTGTTTGCAGTGGCATACTCTGTGGTGGTTCACAACTGTGTAATGTCCCCAAAGCATCTGAAGACAGTAGACATCAAGTATAGTGTCATAAGAAATAAAGAATTGCCTATTATAAGGCTTTATTAACTTAGTGTTTGTATTTAAACTGCTTTGGTAAGGAGTCAAAGTAAGTTCTGTAGGAAACAAGGTAATAAGAAAAAGTATTTTTAAAGGTAATCTTCCCTCCCCTATGTTACCTTGCCTGTCTTAAAAATACAGGTTGTTTAGAAATCTTTTATTTCTAGGTCTGAGGACATTTCAATAAATCATTTAATCAATTGATGTGTGGCATATAATTTATAGAAAGAGTTTATCTTGATGTTGCCCGTTACAAAAGCCAAACATTTCTTTGAAAAGCTTTTGTACTTCTTTTTTTAACAACAGGCATTTGGTAACTCAGACTAGAGAACTATCTGCGTTTTTAATAAATGTTCATCTTGTACTAAAAATACTCCCCAAACCTGGTTTTTAAAAACTGCTATTTTCTTTGTCTTTTCCTAATGGTCCTTGAAAGACTGTAAGCAGGTTGCTGAAGAAATATCTATTTAAGAACATCCTGTGGTTGGGCTGATGATAACAGTTTACAGTGTCATTATCTGGAGTTACTGAAGCACTGTGCAGGAGTGAGGGAAGTCAGGTTGCTCTCCTTTACCTTGTCTTCCTCTGGAACCAGTGGTTCCAGTCCCATACCTTGTGATTTTGTAGGTTGTGATTATATGGCCTCTTTGATTAAGCTTCAAATTAGACTGCTGCTGTGAAAGTAGTGACTTGCCTTCCTGTCTGGTCTAACTGCGTATTTCTGCTGCTCTCTTATGCCAGAATTGGTGCTGGTGTTGCTGTGCAGTAACTGGAGTCAGAAAGTTGTCTGGCTACAGACTGACTCTGAGACTGTGCTAGTTTTGCTCGCTTGACTTGTGGGCAGTTGAATGAATGTCGCTTTTGGCGTAAGGGAAGTGGCAGAAAGGAACGGCTGAAAGAAAGGAAGAGTAAAACAGCTTTCATTTAACAGCTGCTTGAATCTCTCCTGGACTAAACAGCTGTGTAACCACAGCTTTGAACCCAATCTGTAGCTTGGTCGTCTCCTTTTTCAGAGATGCAGTTAAAGTAAATGTACCTGCAGCTCCTGAACCGCAGGAAGGCAGGCAAGGTGTGTCTGTCGTGCTTCTCCCATGGGAATAGCTGATCCACACAGTAGCCCTATGAATGAAGCAGACATTAGATGCATGACAGTAAACCGGAATGACTGGGATTTAAGTATAGAGGATGGAGATTTTTTTTATAGTTGTACATGGAAAATTTCTGTTAAAGCTTTGTGTCTTCTTTGTCACCATTGATACTATTTTCGGTATAACCTAACACAAGAAGTATGAAGATGAAGCACAAAAAGAAATCTAAAATGGATTTTGAGTGTTTTCGAAGAACTGAATTTGTATAACTTGAGTTGTACATAAGAAAAACAGCTGAGAAGGTTTTTTGGAAGCTGTCTGACAGCAGAGAGCAGCCTGAATTCTAAGGAATTATGATTTCTTGTTTAGCAAATTTCAAACTGAATTGGTCGGAGACAGAACTTTTAAATTCTCCCTGAGAACTTCTATTTCAAGTCCTGAGTGTTTTAATAGGGATCATACACACTGGGGCCAAGCAAAAAGCAGTGAGGAGTCTTTGAAATTTCATACAGTCAAAACCTCTGTTCATGTGTTAATCTCTGAATAAAACTCTTTATGGACAGTAGAAAGTCAGACCCAAATGATAGTCCACTGTGGGCATCCTCACTCCTGCTGCACCATTCTGAAAAAGGAGGAAACCCCTAAATTCTACCAGAAAGGATGTGAATTTTCCACAGCTGCTTTTGGTTTTAGTTGTCTTAGTGAAAATTTGTTGTGTACTTGGAGCTCAGGTAAAAAACGTTGGGTGTTCTGTGCATAAATTTGAATAGAAACAAGTTGGTGTTTTTTTTTAGAGTTGATTCAACATAAATAAAAAATAGTAAATTGTTTGTTTGAGGTTTTTTTTAGACTTAAAGTTTATGTACTAAGGAAGGGAACTCTTCTGCACTCATGTTTCAAAGTGTAGCTGAGTCTATAACAGAGAGTTGACAGTATGACTTACACAAAATCACTCTGAAGTTACCCTCTAGAATTCTTCATTCTGTCTGACGCTGTAAGGCATGTTTATATTTTGAATCAGTGCATAGCAGTTATTCTTAATATGCCACCTTGTTTAAAAAATGATAAAGAAACTTGAAGAGTGTTAAAGTATAAGAATGTGGACATTCTGATGTAGTTGGTCACAGGTGTGGGTTTTGAAAATTAAATTAAATAAAAAAATTACCATTTGGGGAAGGCAGTTGTAAGAGGTTTTTTGCTTTTTCCAAGCAGGGCAGCCTCTGATTTTTCTGTTCCTTTGCCCCTTGCAAATCCTCTGTCATAATTGCTTTATATGGTAGTAGGGTGATGGGTAAGGATGTCTGAGAGGAAAGACATCTGTGAAACTTTAACATGCTGTTCAGTAATTTTTCACTGGTGTGCTGATGCAGTCAGGTTGTTTCTGGACAAACCAGCAGCCAGGTCAGCCAGAAAGGAATTGCAAATGACAGAGACTGACATAATGGAGCTTAAAACCAAACAGAAACACCTCCCTCCTCCCCCACCAAGCTGCAACGACGAGTACATTGAAAAACGAAACTCGTAAGAAAAGTGTCTCTTATTATGCTCAACCTCAATCTTGACAGTTTAAAGAGTGAGAAACTCTGAGACAGTCAGTGACAGTAGGCTCTTTTACATGGAGGAAGTAGGAAACATCCTTTGACCCTAGCTTACATTTGTTATATCCTTTCCCCCCGTGTCCCCCCTGAAGTGTACTGTTGATGGAGCACATAGTTTGACTTCAGAGACACAGAGAAACTCCTACAGGATGCTTCTGAGAAGTGAGTTATGCCTCAGTGATAAGAAATAAGATTGTTATGATTCAGGAAAGTGGAAAAATGGAGAAGTTCAGGCATGGGCTACACTCAAGAGCATGTAATGCAAGTTTTACTTTTGTAACGTGCATTCAGGGCTGATACCATAATTGGTGTTCTGACAGGTATGGTAAATGGAAAACTCTAGGTACAAAGGGAGCTTCGGAGATCGTCTAGTCCAGCCTCCTGCTCAAAGCACATAGGCACTTCATGAATACAAGTGGTACCAGTCTCCCAGACGGGATTGATGGCCTGGACTCGCATTATTTGAATAGAAGTAGAACAGTTGTTTTCCCATTTGTATTACTTAGTATCCCTGTCTGAACTCAATGCATGTGCCATCAGTCTTAATATGTTCACACATATATTTGACAAATTATTTTCCTGGGCTTGAAAACTCCCTCAGTTGCAGCATTTTAGGAAGGTGTTTTGAAAACACTGTTGTTCCTGAAAGTCTTCCAGGGCATTAACACTGCTGCAGCTCTGCTGGCACTACCACCAAGAGGAGTGGTGCTGTATGCAAATGGGCTTTGTTACTGTGTTGTCTGCTAACTCTTAATGTGAAAGTAGCTAACTGGTGCTTTTCTCTTGTGCATCCAATCATTATTAACTGCAGCAGATCTCAACAGGTGCTATGACAAAGAAATAAATGTTTTCATTTGTCCATCTGCAAGGTCTTATTCCAGTCTGAAGAGTCTTAAACTGAATATTCCAGTGTCGGTGTTTGAGATCTTTCTTAGTCAAGTCTAGCCTAGAGCTGCTGCTAAACTTTTTCCTTTTTTTTTTTTTTCCTTTTTAATTAGTGTATTTTTATGAGGAAGTGAGGAGTGCAAAACTTACTGCATTTTCTCTTGAGTGTCAGCTCTGGTTATTCTCTGTACACATGTAAAAGATAGCTCTAGACCCAGCTCTGTCTCTTGTACAGTTAATTAACCCCCCTGCTGTGGTCCTAGATTTGTCCTCTTGCTGTTCAGTGATGTGTGTGAATTGACTGAAGAACATACACTCGGTGCAGGCGTATGCAGGGAGAGAAAGCCTCCAAGAAACGCACAGAAATATGATGGGGTAGCATGTGGCTTCATAATCTGTCATGCTGAATGCTAGCTAAAGCTTGCAAAAACTGGAGGTTTCAGTTAGAACAGATGACTACAGAAACGGCTTACCATTGTATGGTAACACCTAGTCAGTTTTTAAGGTGTTACTTTAGGAGCAAACCATAATAGATCATAAGTGTCAATAACCTAGAAATGTTCTTCTGTATTTCAGGTGTTTGAAGACTCTTGAGTAACTGCATAACCTCATACGAGTAACTGTTAAAGCACTGACTTGTGCTCTTAAACCACAGTTGCACACAATCTTAAAAGGCAAGATACAAACTCTGGGAAATCAGTGAAACTTCACAATAGCAAAGCTGCCTGTGGAGTTTAATAAAAGAGAAATAAAATTGTTCCTTTAGTGTGTATCTTTATTACAGAATTAACCTAGCTCATTCTCAGGATTTTCCACACTCCTATTTCTATACAAACATCTGTACAAACACACACACTAAACTTTCACTGACTTTGGCATGATTTGAAGCCCACCTTTGCTGCTGCAGCTAGGAGTCTGTATTAAGCAGTCACAGTATATTTTTACACTTACCCTTTTAATCAGCCACTTCTGAGTAACATAGTCATTGCATTGTGAGAGGTTTTTGTATGTTTTTTTTTTGTAGTTTCTTCCCATCATGTATCTGGAAATGTAGGCAAGTTCTAAAACTGGGGAAGACACATCACTTAATGCATACAACACAAAAGCGACCTGTGGTAGGGCCTAAAATCCTATCAGCAAATTATAGGTAGTTTTTTACCTATGAGAAGAAAGTACCTGGGATATGGCAATGCAGGGTCCCTGCTCACGTATCAGCTTGAATCTGGATGCTAATCATTGTAGCAAGCTGCAGTGATAATATGCAGCGTGCTTATCTCACCGTCAGGGATGTGGTGATGTAGAAATGAAAGCCCTTCTTGTGTCCGGCTTGAGGTGTGAGTTTTGGCCTTGCTTCAGACTCCCGCCAGAAACTCTCCCTTTGGCCTCTCTGTGTTGATAATAGGACTACCTGATCATTCAAGCTGGGCAGCTGTGTCTGCTGATTGTATCAGTTCTGTTGTGTGCCTGTAGGGACTGTCCTGCTGTAGTAGGGCTTCTGATGTAGATGTGGGTTGATCTTTGAATTTAAAAGTTTATTCTCAGTCCTTACGTATACATCTTGTGTGACAGATTTAATTCTTGACTAGGGCGCTCACTGGAGATGTGGCTTCAAACGTGAATTTTGCCTAACTGTGAGCTGGCAGGTGCTAGTCTGTAGCTAAGGATGCATGCTAAATTACAGAAGATCTCTGATGTTTTCCTGTAACTTACATGCTTCCTTATCCCATCTGCAAATGCTTCCAGATTTTGCACAGTTGATTAAGGAGTCAAAGAGTTTCAGTAAAAAGAGCCGGGAGGTATTCCCGCAGATGCTGTGGAAGAGGGCATGTCAGCGCCCTTACAGCTGTGTAGAGAGGGTGCATGGATGCTCTGTAATGTAGACAAACTTCAGAGCAGGGGTACTCACGTTGGAAAGTTTGATTTCTGGTGCTGTTGAAATGATAAAAATACAAAGGGAAATAGTGGGCTTTCTGTTTAACTAGAGTCCCCAAAAGGCTGGTTTAAAATTTAATTACACTTATGATACACTGATTCCTGTTGTTCACCCTAAAGCATCCCAGCTGCTCACTGGAGGATTTTCAGTTGCTTGGGAGCAGGAAGGAACTGAGAGAGTACTCCTGAAAGCAAGGGGGAAACGGGCGGCTACAATTTTGGTCATCCTCATTGTGAAGTTTATAAAAAGAGGGGAAAAAAGATATTTACTGTCTGTATTTTCCCCTTACTATTTCACCATCTTTTCTCTTTACAGAACGCTTTTGTGGCACGTTCTGTTCAGTGTGTAGGTAAAAAAACTCACAGTCTGGAAGTTAGGAACTGCTCTGAATTCTAATTCCTACTTTCTTGTCATTCACTGGATGTACTTATAAAAGCCTTTTGCTTCTCTGTGCCAGATCCCTGATCAATTAAACGTGGCTCAGAGTATGTCATCAAGTAACTAAGTAACTGAAGATACTTTAGTTTCTGTTTACAAACTACCTAGGTAGTTACTGTTACATGCAAGTGATCTGATAACTACGCACGTGCTGGTGGAAGCACCTTGCTGTCCATACAAGCTATAGCTATGTATAAATGGTACCCCAGCATGACTTCTGATTTTTCAATGATTTCTTTTTTACAATTATGTCTTTTAAATCCTTCATGTACATGGAGAAACTTTCAGATGTATTCTGGTCTTTCAGGGGAAAACATGCACAAGGCAATAAAAGCTTTTTCATTAAGCATGTTTAGCAAGTGCTGTGGAGTGGCATTGCTTAAATAGCATATTTAAGGAAGGGAGGAAAGGGAACTTCTGCAGGACCCCTGCTCCTCTCCCCACAAAAGCAGCTAAAAACAACTCTAAGCTAATTCTAAGTTTAGATATTGTAAGGTGCAACATTTTAACAACACGTACTTGGCAAACAAGTGTGCCTCAGTATTAAGCTGGGGTTTTTTAAGCTTAATTGAAGCTCCTTGCAGCAGGATGATAGGTCAAAGAAGGCCAATCAAAGACTAGCAAACAGTTTTACTTCCTGTTGAATTTCAAAAGGCATATTCTAGATAGAAAGAATGTCTTGATGTAGGGGTGTTTTTGTGTGGATTTGGGTAGGATGTAATGTTTCTCCGCTTATTTTCTTCAAGTATGCTGTATTAAGAGTTGTCAGAATAAATCTGTCCTTGAGCAACTGATCTCAGATTTGAACTGGATCTCAGTAAGTGTCATCGTGGTAAGTTTATGCTGACCTGAACCATAGTGCTCAATGAAAAAGCTTTGTTAATGTATGGCAAAGAGAGAAATAGGTTTAAAGCTGTTAACCACAAACCCAAATTTGCCTAGTTCCCTTGATTTACTGCAAATTCAATTATTAAATGGCCTGATATAAATCATTAAATGCACATTTTAAGGTTCTAAAAGAGATTAATTTTTCATTGTTTTCCTCACATGTAGCCACTCTATCTACAATTTATAGTTCTGAGGGCTAGGCAAATTTATTAGAGGATTGTCCTCCAGGATGCCGAAGTGAAATGCTCACATCAGTAATCCTGTTTGGAATGTTTGCTTCTGGCATCATCACTTTTAGATATAAATATTCATATTTCACCTGGAACAAAAAAACTGCTGATTTTTGAAAATGGGTCATTTTCTTTAAAAAAAAAGGCTCTTTTGGCAGTTTTCATTATGCGTATGTAATGCTGCATCAAAGCTGAGGAACTCCGTGGCCATGTTTGTCTGTAGATGTATTCAGCTGAAACTTAAAATACCTTGACACCTCCACCCATATGGAGAGGACTCCTTCACAGCCATGTGAAGGCAGCTGCAAATGCGAAAAAGCAAAGTAGTGTAGTATGGACATTGTTTGCCTTGTTCTGCTGTTTTCTTATTCGTTTTAACTAATTCATTTAGAAGTAATTATGCTGGAAGTCATGTAAATGAAGATTCTATTCCCCAGTGCATGAAATGAAAGCACAAAAATTGTTCCAACATGTAGAGTTGTAGAACGTAGAATTTCCACTTTGTAGAATTTACTTCTGTAGAATAACTTAGAAAAGACTCTCTAGATCAATTTGTTAGTGTTCATGTGGTGCTTTGAAGTATTAAATTGTCTCATAAGCAATAGGGACAAAGTAGCATTATAACATACTTTGGTTGCTCATACATAAGGAAAGACACGTTCTGTTATAATACCATTGGTTTGGTACAATGTCATAGTGTCTGGACACCATCTAGATGTGTGTAGGTGGGAGAATAGATTATGCAGACTAGCCTACAAATACAAACACCTATTTCAAACAAGGTCTTAGTGTGAAGTAATTTCATCTGTGAATCTGGAACATACTTTCATGCTTCATTTTGCTATGAAATCAAGTGTGGAAGGGAAGAAAATAGAGTCAGATCTACTCCTGGTAATCTTCACCCTGACATATTTACTTAATCTTATTTAGAAAGTTTTGAGCTTCTTCAGAAAAAAAATCCAGATTTTTATATTCTCCAGTGGTTCTTTATCTTTGGTTTGTCTGTTTCTCTTTAATGGTGATTTTCCTTTGCTTTGAGAGAAACTCTTAGAAAACAGTGGAAATGTAGTAATAGATTTTAGTTTTTTGCTAGTGAGAGGGTGCTCTCATCATTTTGTGTTGGAGGGACGTGACTGGCGGCTCTACAGGCAGGGCTCAGCCTTAAGGTAGCCAGCGTATTTCTCTGTTGCAAGTTACTGCCCTGTCAGTAGAGGGAAGGAACATTTTGCGTGCTTAGACTACACCGATTCAGCTCTGTATTGTATCTCAAACTCCTGCTAATAAGTTATTGTTTACAGCAAGATGTTGGACTGAACAGGTGTGGCTGAGCAACAGGGCTATCTTCTGTTCTATTAACAGATTTATTTTTCCTAAGCTGCATTCAGAAAAATAATCCATCAGTAGGTGCAGTGCATTGAATGGCTAACTTGCGCATCAATTTACACTATCCATTCAGGAAATTTCAGTGCACTCCGGACCACTCCTGAATGTCAGAATAAAAATGGCACAGAAAATGATACTCAAAGCTTTTTGATTAAAAGTCTGACCTGTTTACATGTTGCTGTATGTGATTGGGAGAGCTACGTACACTATACATGTGTCACAGTATTGGCGGGGGAGTTAGTTGCCACAAGCACTGTTGTATTATGCGTTCCCTACTGCACTCGTATCATCGGTAACTATTGAACATCCACTTCTGATCAATTGTAAGGCTGTTTCTCTATACTGCTACTCAGAAAGTCAGCTGAGCTAATTTCACAAAAGGACAGCCTAATTTTTTTGTTAAAAACAGTTGTCTTGATTTCAGTTTAGGAGGAGAGATTCTGGACCAGAAGAAAGTACAATGTTTCAACAAATATTTCCCTGCTTTTTAAAGCAGGCTGAATAAAATGACAGAAGATAAAAAAACAGATCAAAGTTATTGACCAGTATCTTTCAAAGTTTGTTTGAATTAACTTGATATGAAACAGAAATATGTAAATTTTATTGAATGAATTCTGCATGGATGGATTCAGCAATATTTAACAATAAAAGTTTACAAAACGTTTATTTAACTTTTATAACTTAGAAAAAGTCAGATCTGCTAAATGGACCAGAATATTTACATTACTTTCCATAACTAATGTATTGGAGGGTTTATCTGTGGGTATTGCTAATTATTTAGTACAATGTGTAGCATATTCCAGCCCCTCCCCAGGCTCGATTCTCATCAGCTAAAATCAATCATTTTTTGTTCACTTGAATTGGTACAGAATCAGGCCTCCCATGGAAAACTCTTGTATTTTCTGAGTATTAATACATAATATTATTTATATATTATGTATTAAGTATATTATAGATGATATGTATTTTTATAATTAATTATATACTAATATTGTAATCTATTAAAAATAAAATAATTGAACTCTAAGTCTCCCTTCATGTTTGAAAGAGTAAATTTACCTCTGTTGTCAGAGAAAATAAAACAATCAATCTTGAAATGGAAACAGACAGAGGAGAACCCAGAAACACGCTCCAGCCATGGACAGCCTGTGCGAAGCAGCCTTCAGAGCAGCATTCCCAGCTGTCATCATGGACAATATTGATAGCTTACTCTTAAAGATACGGAAAAGTGGAAAGATGACAGTGTTCATGACACTTACAGTCACTGGATGAGCCACAGAACTTTATGAATATTTTAAAATTATTGTTAGTGACCTGATTTAAGATATGCATGTAAGGCATGAATTAACTACGTAGCGTATTTCTTTCATTAATGTAAAAATGCAGGCTCTTAGTGGGAGTGGGTGTGTTCTTAAGCTGTTTTATTGGTCCTATTCTCAATTTTCACCTACTCAAAAATGAAACTCTCAACCACATTTGGAAAGATGTCAATTAGAAAATAAAGCCAATTCTTGAAGTGCTCTTTGGGGTGAATGCCCACTGAATTGGTGAGAAATTGTCTTAGAATATTGGGAATGAGAAACAAGCGAGTAGCTCAGGGATTTAGTCCATATGTAAAAGAGAAAGTAAAAGAAAAATCCTTGAAACACACCATTAACAACGGCCCTAAGAGTAGTTAAACCAGGCAATTTATGAAATAACATTTTTTTGCTATTTTTTTTGCCAACTTTCATATTACATCCTAGTTGTGTAAAGGTAATATGGTTTTGATCAGCTTTATTGACTGTAATATATATGTTGCAAACACAGGAATTGCTGTCCAAACAAAACACCTTTTTGTAGGTCTTAGTTCTCCCTCAAATGTCTTTTATTTGTACTCAGCCTGGCTTTTTGCATTTGGTATTTGAGAGGAGCCATGGAATAAATCTTAAAAATTAGGACTTGCTGACTTTCATGAAGGTGCTGACTTTGAAGTGCCACCTTCTGCAAATGGAAAACAGGCTTTGTAGTCATTTGGATGATTGTCTAAAATTTGTCTTTATTTAACTTCCAAATTATTTTTAGGAATTGCAGCAGGTGTAATGGAGAGTAAAACTATAGCCAATCTCTAAGAGTTCTTTGGAATAGAATATAAAGCAGACCTTTTGCAAAATTTTTTGGTATCTTTTAGTGGACCTGGTACAAATGCAGTCCTGTTTGTTTCTAAACATTGGTAAAATGGGTGAATTAAAACAGTGAGTAATCCTCCTTTAAGTTGCGAATAGTGAAAATGGTCTGGGGTTTGGTACTCCACTGGTAAAAAAATTCAGCTCCTTTCATAACCTCTTGAATCTCCCCCAGTTATTTCACAAGATTTTGCTAATATGAATACATCCAGAAACTGTTTTACCCTGCTTCTCCATTATATCTCCAGATCCATTTTCCAGTAGTAGGCAGTCATTCATAGAATGTTTCTCAGATATCATGCCGTCAGCTGAAAAATGGCGAAAAATTATCTCCTTTTGTAAAATCCAGATACCAATGAAGCTGGTGTATGTTTTGCTGTTTATTTCAGTGGGGCCCAAGTTTCATGTCTTGCCCTCTTTCTATCCCAGGTTGTTAGTTTTCTGTCTTTTTCTGCTACCAACAATACGGTTTAATTTCTATATTATTCGGGTGTGCAATTTTTTTTAAATTTTTTTTTTTTTAGTATGTTCATTCCATTGGGTGTAGTCATCTAGGTCAGCTATAAATCTGGTGCTTGCTTTCTTAGCATATTAAGACATGCTTTTTTCTTTTGTAGCCCTATGGGCAAGCCTCATTTCATGGCATGTCTTAACCACTGCACTGTCTTCAGCTCTGTTCTAGCCATGTCTATTATGACAGAAGGAATAGAGACTTCTTTCACTTCCTAACATATAGCTGTTAAAATAGTCCTTCCTGCTTGCTGATTTAATTGTCACTCTTATTTTTGTATTCCCCCTACTGTTCACCACCCATATTTGCATCAGATTTGAGCTTCTTTCAGTACTTTGAAAGTTCTATATAATTCTGCCCTTCCTTGCTTATGTTCCGTTGTTGAGTTTCCTGTCTCTCCCCCACCCGCTCCACTTCTTTAATGTTCCCACACATCCATCTGTCACTTTTTGAGCGGTTGCTTCCATGTCAGCTTCCATGTTGCCATCTATGCATCCGGTGACCTCCCAGGACTCATCTATAGAAGTGCTCAGCTTGTCCAGCATTTGAGTCCCACTTAAAAGCACACTCTCTGCTGCTTTTATGGAGCTGGGTTAGATTTTATTTATAAAACGTAATCTTTCCTGTTTATTGTACCTCTTTCTGTAACTTCTGTTGCTGTATCTATAAACGTTCGCTGCTCATATTACCAGCTCCCTTTAAGTGCCTAGGCAGATTCCAAAATGTCTGGAGTAATTTAAGACATTACCAGCAGCAGTTAAGTGTTCTGCACCTCAGCTAATCAAATACTTCAAATGTTTTACAAGCTGATAGTGACCAAACCTGGGGCAAAGTGGCCTCAAGATTTCCTCTACAGAGGAGTATAACATAGAAGTAGGAGTAACTTCTAAAAGGGTTGTAGCCAGACTTAGAAGATGATATCTGGAGCCCAAGCTGTCTGGAAACCAACTAGTACGTAGTTTGTGTATCAGTGCTATACAACGAGTTTAAACAGGTCTAACTTCAGAACTTGCATTGGGCTTGCAAAGATTACTGATGATTTTCTGTATGATATGTGGTATCAGTAAGTGCCTAGGCGGGAATAGGAATCCATACGTGCTAATACTGACAAAACTTGAAGGACAAGTGAAAAGCTCTGCATTTTATTTTTTTGCATGTCTGTTTCACCTATATTAATACTGCAGTCCTGGAAAAATTAAGGCATCTACTCAAAATTTTAGCTCAGCATGATCTTGCTAGCACTAGTGCAGGTAGTTGGATTTTGGGTTTGGAGGGGGGGACTTTTATTGGTAAGCACTGTTTTGGCTTGAGGTGTGGGATCCTGTCTGAAAAAATCTAAAGCAAACAGATCTGACTTGTGTTGCTTTGAAAGAAGGAAGACACAAGATTAACCCTGATCAGTGTCAGTGTTCTGTAGCCTGATGTCTTTTGCTGAGAGTATCTGCTTCCAGCTTTCTTGAACTTTACTCCAAGCAAGCAAGTGCATTGTACGTGTTGATTTCAATATTTTAGAGGATGTATGCAGGAGGAAAGGCAGACTTTAATTGATCCCACTGAAAATTCTCAAATACAAGGTGTGTTGTATAATATGAGTGTACTGAAATTAAATTATGTGCCTTTGCTGGAAATAACCACTAAGCTAACTGGACTTGGAACTTTTCACCCAAGTAGCATGTAGAATTATTGTGAATGCATTCTTAATTACTTGGAACATTACAACCATTAACAGTCCTTCAAGAACATTTTCACTTGTCTACTTTGTCTTAAAAGTACCCCTACTACTTTTAAGGATATAGTCTGATATAGTGGTATCTGAACATAGCTTGCCATCAGGATGAGATAAAAACTAACACTGATCTGACAAAGTAATTTTCCTGTGGTAAAAAAAAACAACAAACTTTAAGGACAGAAAGTGAAAGTGTTCAAGTGGGAGCAGTGTCAAGCCTTAATGTGTTGCAAATACGAAACCAGAGATCACTTGCTATAATTTTTCTAATAAGAATTGTACTCTTAGAGTCATCCTTTATATAATCATTCCAGAGTATTAATTATGATAAAGCATTTTTATGGCATTTCTGCGGATAGCATCAGAAATAAGTTGGGTTTAATTATAATTTTGAGTTTTAGTTTGTCTGTAGTTTAAAAATGAGCTGACAGACTTTTGAGCATGCTTTTCATTGTGTTGCTATTTGAGTTAATACCTCAACGAGTTGGATAGTTTGTGTTGCTCGTGTGATAGAGGCACGAACTGGACTGTGTCTTCTGGTTGCTGCTGCAGGCTTCGGTGTTCAGGTGCATATATTACTTCCCAGTGTGTAGTAGGACAGACAGTTTAGTTGTTTTTTTAAAGACAGCTGAATTATAATGCTAAATGTTTCATTTATAACAGACAATGCAAGTGTGCAGGCCAGGTAATCTGTACACATATATAAATCAGGTAAACAGTAACAGGTTAGTATAGAATTGTGTTCATTGTGAATAATCTTAAAAACAAATGTATTTGCGCTTGTGCTTGTCACACCTATTACAGAGCATGGAGAAAATATGCAGAAATCACTATATCATGTTAGAAATCTAATAGAAATGGAGGGAGAAAGCAGGATGATGAGAGACAGCTGCTGCCGCCGCCGCTGCCCGGATTGGCAGCCTATTTATAATCAGGCAGGCTGGTAGCTAGATTACTGTGCTTGGCTGTAACACATCAGATACCAGTGATGACTGTTTGTGTATATATATACTAAGCATTTTATTTTTTAAAGCAACGCATATTTTTCACATTCTAAAGAATGTAAATAGTTGGACCAACCCAAATTTTCAGTATCTTAAGTGGTTTTGAATGGTGTAGTACTTTCATATCAGGAAACTATTAATAGTGTTACTGATTGTTTGCATGAATCAAACATGTTAAGGTAGTAGAGCTTGTTTACATGTTCTGAATACCATCTCAAATGATGTCAGGTGAGACCGAGCATTGCACAAATCTTGGCTGTGTATGAAAATAAGTCTGTACTAGTTATCAACCTGTTTCATGTTTTGCCTTTTTTTTTTTTTACTTCTTTTTTAATTGATATTTTAAACACATACAGTGGTTTAAATTAACTTTTTAAATATTAGGGCAATTCCACTCATAAGTCACATGGAATTATAAAGGCAGGTATTCATTCCACCTGGAGGTGATTTCTGGCTAGATGTCTGCTTAGCACACAAGGGCATAGAGCCCAAGTGGCTTGTTTCACTACTCAGATGCAGGAGTTTTACCAATTGATTTGATTTCATGTAAAGGTCAGTTCCCTCCAGCCTCCAACCTTCCCCAGTACCCCCAGCTCCTTACTCGGTAACTCTGGCAAGCTTCAGAAATCTTTAAAAAATCTTAAATTTTACATTAGGCATTGTTTTATGGTAAGATTATTCTAACCAGGTGGATGCACAACTAAGCAGTGGAGTGTATTGCATTACATCTTGACCTGATCTGCCGTTTGGAGTATTCCTGACAAGGAGATACTTAAATAGTTTTACATATCGAGATAATGTAGTTAACTTTCCTTCTTTATCAGAATGTACTATGAGATTGTAATTGATTTGGTACCTTAAACCAAAAATTACGTTTTCCATGCGTTAGGGGAGGAAAGGGGAAAGAAAGGGATAGGAGTCGTCTCTTCTTTACATTCATAATGTTTTTACCTGAATAAATGTGAATGTAAGATCTTCACCATGCTACCTTGTGGCTGTGAGTTCTAAAAGTTATTAAACAAAATTAATTTATTTCCAATTTAAATTGTTTACTTTAACTTTTTTAATATTCCTTTGTGCAATTTTTTAAAAGGTCTAGGGGGACTTTCTTTTTTCTGTAGCATTTATTCACTCACTTCATCTGAATTGATTATATAAACCTTTTTTTTTTCCTCACATGAAAATCTTTCTAAGCCTTTTATTTATTCGTGTTGTCTCTTACTGAATTAATTACGTTTTGGTTGTTTCTGAGAACAGAGTTAGGGAAAATACATACTCAGGTTCCTAGGCCCACTGCTAATTTATATAGTGCAGCATCATTTGTGTACTACATCTTCTTTCCTTTGTTGTTGTTGTTGTTTTTTTAAATAATTTTTCACATTGTGCAAAACTGAGATTCCAAAGGAAACATTCCAGATTTTTAATTTCAAATGTATTTATAGATTGATTTTTCTGTGTCATTGCTGACCAGATTGTCTGTGGTAAGCAAAGAGCCTTACATTGAAGTAAAGCTAGTTCAGCTGTAATTTCTAGGAATTTTTTTTTGCATCTTTAAGATAGTTACAGTGTTTACATTCAAATATGCTGGTGTTTATAAAATACCTGTTTCTGTCAGTTACTGAAGTTCTTTGTATTAAATACCTTCATACTTTCAAGATATTTTATGCATATTCTCAGTAACTAGTTCTACTATCATTTTATCATCTTGATTCCAACATCTTCTCTTTGGCGTCTGAGTTGTCAAGATATACAAAAAGTAAGGTTATAGGCATATATTCATCTTCTGCGAATGATACAAAGACATAATTTTGTTTTCTCTGCAAATTTTTGACCTCAGCTGTCCGCTGATTCTTCAGCAGCCCAGCAGACTGGTGGCTTCCTGCTTTGATGCATTTCAGGAATGCCTCAATATTGCTGTTACAGCTCTGTTATTTGCTGTTTGCATTTCCTCTCGTGTCTCCTTATTTCCATCTTTCATTTCACCTGTCATAATTGATACTTCCTGCTATTGGCTTGCTAGGGTTTTGCCTTTAAGAAGGTCTTCAATCACACCGTTGATGACATTGGTTTATTTCTCACTTTTTTGCTTCTATTCTGTATGGGTGTTTTCTTTGCTTGTTTTATGCTTTCTGTGAGTCTTTTTTGCTTGGTAAAAGGCTTTCTGGTAAGTATCAGGGTTTTAGTTTCCCTGCTTTTATTTGTAAAGCCTTTTGACCCAGGTCATTTTTCTGAAGTTTTAAGTTAGCCAGGAGTTTGGAATGCCAGGTGTACAGCAAGTGCCCTTTCCCGGAGGGACGCTCTCTGGCCAGCGTTCATACACGTTCATGTCCACTGGCTATGTTGTGTGTCTGTAGGAGCTTCCAAGCTTAATCGGAGAAACTGGCGGAGCTTGTGAACTGAGCCGTGGGGTAGATCTGGATTTTTTTCCTCCCCCTTTGAAACCTAAAGTAACACAATGCAGGCAGCTGTGGCGATGCTTTTAAGTTTTTGGCTCGGATTCAAAGGGAGTGCTTTCCATTAGAGCATCCCCTGCCTGACAGTCGGATACCACGGTTTGAGCCAACATCCCCATTTCATGGCCTTCTCCACTCAGGCTTTCTGCTCCTGTTCTTTTCCTCCTGTGCTTCATTGACCACCACCTCGTGTCGTCTTTCTGCTACTGCACCGTCTTTTCTTCTTGGATTTTGTGTCCCTGGCAGGAATCTGTTCCAGCCCAGGAACAAAGACCACACCAGCTCTGGGCGAGTACATAAACGTATTTTTCATTTGCTCACACATCAGCTGCATGTTGGAATATATTTCCCTTCACCGCTCCCCGGTCAGTACCCATGGAGAAGTGTTTCTCTTGTAATTATTTTCACAAAGTTTTTGTTTGCTGGGGAAGGGGTGGGGGGTGGGGAGGAGAGATAAGTGAAAGTCTTGGTGAAAGTGCTGACACAAAGCAGTATCGGGTTTTGCTCAGAAAAATCAGAATGTATGTGTAAGCTGTTAGGTGAGAGAAAGTTTGTTCACTGGTTATGAATTATATTGGAAAAAAAAGCTGTGCTGTTAAGGGAAGTGAAGCCAAATTAAGAGCAACAGTGTCCTGCTAGGAAGTTATTTACCTTGGACTGGTATGGCTTAGTATATACAGTCCCTTTTTCTGTGGTGAATAATCAGAATAACCAACGGAGACAATCATAATCTCTCTACTTCTGCACGATAGAAATCCATGCAGGAAGGTGTCCTCTCTGTGTAAGTTTGGAGCCACCTTTTTCCTCCTTTGTGTTAAAACCAAAGCAAAAGTGGGCCCAGGTTGGGGCTTGGTTGCCTTAATTCTGACAAAAGTGGTGTTGACTCAGTGTATGATTCTTCGTTCTTCGTAGTATTAAATAAAGGCCTCTCTGTGTGTGTCTATATCAGGAGAACTAATATGCATTTTTAGTTGAAATTAATTATTATTAACAACTAGGCAAGATCATGGGCTAGAAGCTCTAACAGGACCTGCTGAATCTTGCTACAGAACTGGATGCCCATTTCATTAATTATGGAAAATAATGTAACAACATTTTTAAAAGAAACTATAACAAAAATGTTAGCCCAGACTGTCAAATGTCTGATGTTACCCTCCTGGAGAAAACTTGTTTTCACAAGCTCAGAGCCCCATCTGCTTTTATTGATTTTAGTGCCTTAAAAATTAGCCTTTTTGCTTAGGCCTTGACTTTACATTTGGGGGACCTACACTTGCATTTTGTTTTTTAAATTAATCTCTGTTTCAATTTTCCCATATGTGAAGTTAAAGAATAATGAATACTTTACTCCCTACCAACATTACAAGGTTATTGTGAAGATTAATTATGTCTGTAAACATTATAGAAAGGCCTGAATATTGCCAGCAGTATTACTGTGCTTTACTAGGTATTGCCATGGTTCATCCTATAGGTAAATAAGTAATGTTCAGTGATGAGTAGTTAGCAGTTGATAGTTTAAAAAAAAAGGGAGGGGGGGAAGATTGTTAATTTAAATTCCTCTTTTTATTTTAAAATGTACCTACTTAAAATTATTGCAAATCAATGTCATGCCCTGTTTCAATTTGAATAAATCTGATTTTAATAAAGATCCTATTAAACAATATGAGGTTTTTTCTGACATCTTAAAGAACTTGAATGACCTCATGGAAATCACTGGGTACACTGCTTGAATTAGTGTGTATGTGTTAAATTGAATTATGACAGTAGCAGTCCCTTCTGCAGGTAAAGAGCGTATTTCCTCATTTATGCGTATTCAGTTAATTTAGTTTCATAATTACTTCATAAAGAGCTGAAAAACTAGGATGGAGAAGCTTTTCTATCTTAATCTATAAGTAAAAAGCAGCTGAAGAAGGGCAAGATCTACTAATTCTAAAATCTTGAAGGACATGTTGACTAAAACAGTTAATTTTGCCTTGTCAGATGGCCCTTCTCTGTTTACTACATCTGTTTTAAATGCAAATCATGCCTTGATAAACTTAATTCCCCTCAGATGCACAACACATTAAATGTATTTGTACTGATCTTCTTTAAAATGTATAGTGTTCTGGAACAATATTGATATTCTTCACACAAATTATAGTCAGAGATTAAAAGGATAAAAATCTAGTAACACTAAATAATCATTTTTGAACATAGTACTCTATACGGGAATAATTTGAATGTATGTTTAGCTTCATTTTTACTTTAAATTCCTGTTGCTCTGAGCTACTTTCTGGTCAGCAAAAACAGGTAAAAATTCTACAGCCTGTTTTTGTTACATTGTTTTACAGATCGACTGCCAGTGAGAACCAGCTTTTTTCTAAAAAGATAAATACACATTCTGAAAAGATTAAAACCCAACTGTTTAAATGAAGATTTTCCTGTTCAAAGGAAAAATCAAAATCAAAGCTAACTTCCCTGCGTGCCTAATGGATAAAATGTATCCTTAGACTTGAATTGATTTAACTCACCTGATAATGTAGGGGCACCTATAGATCTTTGTGCCTGGGAGTCAAGGAGGATGACAGTATTGTCAGAGTCTTTCTTTGAATCCATATGATCCGTTTTGTTTATAATGTCCCTAGTGGATGTTTGCTGCTTTATCTGAATACCTGGTGGGAGAGGTGTGTTAGAAGCAAAGGTCAGCAGCATCCTGCTTTTGCTGCAGCGTTGTAGGTAGCAGTTTCTTGTTACTGTTCTGCTGGGTGTTAGATTACCTCCTTTCCTTCCCTGCGCCACGTGTGTGTGTTTTATTCCAGCCACAGCTGAACCAGCAGGGCTGAAGAAATGCGTAGCCTCCAGAAAGGTTGAATTTATCAGTAATGTAGTAGTGTATAATAGTAGCAGGTAATCACAGCCTTGCCGTCAGCATCCAGAAGTGTATGTGTAACTCTCCATATTAGAATTGCACTAACCCGATAGTTTACGTGTTGCTGGTTGGTTTTTCAAGAGGGTGATTCCACAGTACATGAATTTTTTGGTGAACAGTTCTGTCATTTCAATAGGTTTGATAGGTTTTTGTGTCTTTTTAAATGGATGGACTTAAATGAAGACTCTTTTGGGGGCTTGTTATGAATTAGAATTTCACATTTTAGTCACAGCATGGTTTAGTCACACCTGTTTGTGCATGCTGCCCTGATTAATATTCAGCTGATGTCATTTTGATGTAACTTGATTTGAAGCTGAAGTCCTGAGCTCATCAGAAAGAGCTTCTAGTGGCAAATAAGAATGCTGACACCCAGAAATGCTTTAGAAGGCTTTAAAAAACATGAGTAGTAGCTTTTCTCTGTATATTCAAGAAGTTAAAGCAGAAGCCAACTATTTAAAATGAGAAATTGCAGGCTCTCGGACAGTATTATGTATATCTCATAGTGTGCACACGAAGGAAATGCTGTAATTTTTAATCATCAAGGACATAGCTGATACCATGTGAAGAACTTTGCAAACAGGTTTTCTAAAAAATAATACTGTGTTGATGTATCCCAGGTCAAACTTCAGAAAATGTCTTGATACCCACTGATAGGCCTAGACTTTAAAAAAAATCATTATTTCCCTCTAGGAGCTGATGTTCAGAGGTGATACTGGCCTCTGTATATTTCTAAAAGTATAGGTTTGAATTATTGCTTAGTCTTCTTGTTCTTATGTAGCTTTAACCGAGATCCTGTCACAGTGAAGATGTGCTTTTGCTACAGATACATGTGATATATGTTAGTTTTGCCATTGTCTTGTAACTTTTGCCAGTGCCCAGCAGTGAGCTCTCTTGCTGTAATTTGTCATCTCTGTAAGAAGCAGGCTTGGACACCTGCAGGTTATTGGAGATGAAGGAAAGGAAAGTGTTTTGTCATTGTGCCGTCACCCATTCAGGTACTGTTCCTATTGCTTTCACATCATCTACCTGAAGTTATAAAGAGCATCTACATAGATGCACAAACATTCATTATCATTATTTGGGGAATTTTAGTCATTTCTGCTGCAATTGAAACTAGTGATACAGTTTTTACTCTTTCTAGCCTCAGCTGGCAGCAGTTAAACCCAAGTAAAGGTGTTCAAGCTGGTGACAGCGTGGGCTGAGTTTGACCATACAGATGAATCCTGGAGGTTACAGTTTTGTATGGTATTAGTGTGTTTCAGAATTCAAAACATGCAATAAATGTATTACAAATTAACAAGAGGCAGCATTTGGATTTTTCCTAGGCCACAGAAGTGCTTAGGAGTTTTGTAGCTGATTTAAATGGATTCTGTGTGCTGTGCTATATGGACTTGATACTGGAGTTCACTTTAACCTGAAAAATGATCTTGGCAAGCTGCTTTTAGAAGAGGTTTAAAAATATTAATGACCATGATACACATTTCAAAAGAAGTTTTGTACATATTGAGAAGGGTCAGCAGCTGCTGCCCAGCTTGAATGGCGGAGGGAATGGTCATGACCTGCTAGTCAGCCACCCTGTACAGACAGGCCTCATACTTCTGTCGGTAGCTTCTCCTTGAAGCGACTGCTTATGCTTTGGGTTTCTGCGTTTGGAAAGGGTTTTGGAGTGGGGGACACACACAGCAGTTAGCGGCGTGCATTACGTGAGAGTGCTCAGTGAGTCTGTTACAGGCAAAATGCAAATGAGGGAGCCTGTTGGACTCATCTGACAGCACCTGTTTGCTGGAAGCTGTCATCTTTTGTAGCGTATTTTCCTCAATAAATAGGGAGGGGGGGGGGAATATTTGTAGAATTGGGGTATAATTACACCCAAGTAACAACCTCATTTTTGTTTGTCTGAAGCAACTGAGGGTAGAAGATGTTTTTAAGGAAAAAGGCTGTGAGATTTATTTGAACAGCTTTAGACAATTTAATGCTGTGCATATTGCAACACAGTCATCTTCTGCCTGTAGTTTGGAGAGGGTGGTTTTGCAGACAGAATTTCTGAGTTGTGATGTTAGAGGAGAACCCAGCTCTCCCCAGCACACTCTGTACGCATTTTTTCATTACTTTCTATACAGTGTTTCAAGAGGAAAGTAAAATAAACACGCCACAAATATTTGATACAGAAGTTAATAAATGAATCCAAACAAGACCTAGGAATAATATTGACTTAATTGGTTCTTCTAATGGAGCAGATATAACCTGTAGGTAATGTAACTTTTCCAGGCAGAGGCTCAAGACAGAGTCCTCCCACGAAATCAAAACATGGCAGAAGCCCTTGCGCGTGATTCTCAGTGGAATCTGGGTAGCAGTATGCCCCTGGGATGTCTTGCAGAGCTTTGTTTGCTCTGGGGGAGGAGATGTGGCAGTGACTGAATGATTGTGGAAGTGGAATTTTATAGTTCGTGTGCAGTGGTGTGGAAGAGAGGGGGGGTCCCGATAAGGCAGGCTATATGGGAATACTTCATATGTGTGGTATCTGGTGGTTTCAAACACAAAAGCAAAATAAACAAATGCTGGTGCAGAAACCAGCATTCTCTCTCAGGGGAAATGCCTCTTCTCTATTCTCCTTCTTCCCTGGGAATCTTGCGTTCTTTGCTACATTGTGGCTAACTAAGAAGGGGAGATTAGAAGTGTCCCTGGACCAACTTCACATCCTACCAGGCGCTTAGAAAGCTCTTGGGAAAAAGAGATGTACTTTTGTATTATCTCAAGCTGAAAGGGGAAATGAATGTCATCTGTCACTTTTTGGGCAAGTCCTCCAACCACAAGGACATGTGCAGCCAAGCACTGCTGCAGTAATGTGGGTAGATGCCTAAGTGTGCAGAAGAGATGGGATTTCAGGCATGCTTTCTGTTTAGGATTTCCTTCAGGCAGGATTGGACTAAAGGGACTCCTGGTGTTGTAAATCTTTCTTTTGTGTTAACTCTCCCTAAGCACTGCGTAAGGTACAGAGGTGGCCCAGCATGGTCATCTGAATCTGTGTGTGTGTAGCCAGGATGATGCATTTGGTTCCACAATGTGGAGCTGTGCTGCACTAGCCAGGAGGAAAAAAAGGTTAAAAAAGTAAGAACAAAATAACTTGGAACTCAGTAGCTCCAGGAGCTAGAGAAGTGGCCTTTCTTGCAAGAGAGCTCCAATCAGTGGTAATGGTTATTCCTCACGTTTCACATGCAGGTGGTGTCAAGCAGACTTTGGTAGTCTGCTAGACTTCTGAGGTGCGTATACGATGGTTTCACCTACGTTATTTTACTTATCTTACTTGACCTTCTATTAGTTTAGATTAATCAAAAGCAAAGGAGATTGGCTTGGTAAATTGCCATTGCTTTTCAGTTTCTCATAGGTGTAAAAAGTGACACCTGAAAACATCTTTTGTGCAGCATTATTGTTGTATTTTACTGACTGTGAATTTTGGGAAGTGAATTTACAAGAAGTAACTTCCTTTCTCAAATTGAATGCTTTCTTTTATTTAACTGTTGTGGTTAGTGTACTTTTACTGTTTTATTTCCTTTAAAAGTATTAGCTTCCAGGAAGATTTCAGACAAAGTTAATATTAATGAAAAATTTTAAAAGAAAAATTTAATTATTAATAACACCTCAGAAAGTCAGTAATGCGCTGGAACAAAAATGTTAGCTTCCTGAAACAAGATTCTTGGGAGCAAGGTTCTTCAATCAGTGATCTCCAGCATTATCCAGGAAAACAATTTCCCAGAGCGTTAGGTTCAGCGTCTGGCATTCTCATTTTTAAAACCTCTGTTCTTTGTGTTTCCTGCTTTCTGAAAAAAGTGCTTCTGTTTTAAGCAGAGATGTTCTTGACTGGAGATGAGACAGAAAATTTGTTACATTTCTGCTTGATTCCACATGCTCTGATACTTTTTTTCCCTATTATTACTATGATGTTATTTTTAGTTAAGTTCATCCTTGTACTTTCCTTATTTAAACTTCCTTTTCACGTGATTCTAATTTTATCTAGCAATTTTTGTAGCGTATTCCTTCTTAGGAGTTCAAACCCAAGTTGAAGGGAAAAAACTTTAATGTCAGTCTTTTTGCATTCACCAGCATCAGTTTAGCTCAGCTCTTCCAACTGTTTATTAGTTTTCCTTATTAATGTCAATGGCCATAAGACCTAGTTAAGATTAAAAGTCTTAATATATTAAACAATTGTACAGGCAAGTTTGAGTTTTGTTTTTTCTTTTTCCTGAAAACAGTGCAAAAATGTCAGGAGAGAGGAAAGGAGTATTGTTTTCAAAGTGTGTGGCTACATTTAACTGGTCCTTTATGAAGTTTGGGAGCTGCAGATTACTCTCAGAAATGTGAAGTTAAAAAAAAATCAGTTCTTGCTCTCTACAAGGCTGGAGTTTCTGCTGACCCATGAGCCTCTTGGGCTTCTGCGCCCAGAGCGCTGCTGGGACAGTGGAGGGTGGCATGTCTCAGCCTCCACACACTGCGACATACGGTGTGTGGGACATAAAATACATGAGAAGCCACTGAAATTTCCAACACCTGTCTTCTGTTTGTATGTCCTTGTAATTTCAGTTACGATATTTTTGTCAATGATGATTTTTTTTTTTAAGAAAACATTCATGTGAATTGAATCAAACAGTTATTTATGAAAGAAAACTAGGGGGAAAAAAATCCCAGATTTTGCTATTGGCTACCATAATAACTACGCTACTTTTGTTCCCATGCAAGTGGATTATAAGAAGGTTTGAAAGAAGGACCTTTGGTTAGCTGTCAGCACAGCTCACTCTTGACTGAGTTAATGGGATACTAGGAGAAGTAACAAAAACAGTTTGTTGGTGTTTTTGCCAAAAACACAGCTATTTTTAAAGTAGCATTTGAATGTGCATTGGATTTCCTTGAATCTCTTCCTATTTTGAGGAGAGGCATCTGATTAGAGCCGTGGTTTTGCACAGGATAGTCAAATATATGGATTTGACATGTGGGTGAGTCTTTTTTCTTTTGTCTTAGGACTGTGTTTTGTGTCTGATATTGCAGAAATACCCCTGTGCAATCTATGTTAATTCATTTATAAGGCAAAAGAAATAGTTTTCAGCCTTACAGGTTGAATGGTTTGTGGCCAGATTTGATTATAAAATCTTAGAACTGAACAAAACCATGAAGAGCAGTAAGTGTTCCTTGCCTTGCAGTTCACTACACCTTCCTTAAGGCTGTATATTTTGTAGAACACCCATTTTCTCAACGTTTGCTTAGCAGAGATGCACGTTGAGATTGGTGGAGCCAGGCTCTGAAACATTGACATCTATGGTGCTTGAGAGGTCTGGAATGCCTGTGGGATGACTGATGCTGGTGCACATCTCCGAGCGGTGGTAGAGGCCTGGTTGTCAGGCTGGCAGTAGAGGTATCTGATGGTCTTGAATGTGAAGACCTTTTTGTGTACACAGATGTGGCTGGGCAGATCGTTGTTATGGACATGTGGAAATTAGTATTTGTTTTCAGGCATCTTCAACTGCGTATGTAAGGCAGAGCACATTTAAATCATACTCTGCCGTAACTCACAGAAATGCAGAACCAGATTTCTTCTAATATTAACTTATATTCCTCCATGTATACGTGTGTGTGTTTTGGTTACGTTCTTCTCGTTTGAAGACAGATGAAACCTTGCAGTAAGTTTGAGGAGCCCGAAAGCCTTTTGTCGGGCATCCACTGGGCTGTAGCTCCATTGGCACGAGGGCAGTCACATTTGAGAGTGGGTGCAAAGTCCTGGTTTGGTTGTGCCTGGCAGGGAGTAGTGCCTGGGCTCGTGTGCCAGCTGTGCCACATCTGGGGAGGGACCCCTGCCTTGGAGAAGCGCCTGCGCTGCTGTTCCCTCTGGCTTTCCAGCTGCCTGGAGCCACCGGAGCAGCGCACAGCAGCTGGAGCAGGATCGGCAATGGAAGTCTCTCAAGTCGTGTTCGGCCTTCAGCTCGAGCCTCTGCAAATGCTGTAACGTTGTTTAGGAGTAAGTAATGTCACACAGGAGATGTTCAGTGCTGCCTGTGGAGCCAAGTCTAGGAAGAACTTTGTTGGGAGACAGAGTAGGAGAGTGATGCGAATGAAAACTTCACAGAGCAACAGTAATGCTTTGGTTTCATTACAAACAGATGATTTTTGAGGTCAGAAAAATCCCTTAGGAATTCAAGTTTAGCAGCGGTGTAGGGTTTTTGGTGTCTTCCTGCGCATTTTGATTTCTGCCGACGCCTAAGGAGAAACCCGCGCGGAGAACGAGGAGCGGTCCCCCCGCCGGCCCCGCTAGATGGCGGCCGCTCCCTCCCGGCGCGGCGGGCAGCGCTCCGGGCTCCCGGGGACGGGCGAAGCGGGGGGCACCGGCCTCAGCGCCGGGCACCGGCTCCAGCGCCGCACGGTGACACCGAGCCCTCGGGCGGGCCGGCGTGGGGCGGACGCGGCTCCCCTCCCCTCCTCTGTGAGAGAAGGATGGATTCCTGCATCCTCCGCGTTTTGTAGCACATGAACGAGGATAGCGTGGTGGTGCACACTGTACGTACTTCTCCTGTGCGAAAACACTTGGCGTTGGTGTTTTTTAGTGATGTGTGTAATTACGAAGCTTCTGATCTCTCTGATTTGTTAACCTCTTAAGGTTTTGGAAAGCGAAGGTAGAATATAGCTGTTCTCTGTTGAGACAGGAATTTTCTCTGTATCTTCCAAGAAAAAGAAAGTTTTATAATAACCAAATTAACAGCTAAATGATTTGTTAGCCATTTTGGTGGTTTGGCCACTAGAAAAATGAAGTGGAAGAGGTGCTTCTTATTTTGGTTTGTTTTGTGGTTTTTTTTTTTTGTTGTTGTTTTTGTTTTGCTTTTGTGGTTTGTTTTTTTTCACTGTCCATTATTTTTAATTCTGTGTGTGAGAGATAAATTTTTGAAGTTTTGTTTTGAGGCATTTTGTTTAGTAGCAGTTTCAGCTCATTTTAAGGAATGCAAAACTTTGTGCAAGTTTTTGGGTTGGTTTTTTTTGGGGGGAGACGTGGTTAATGTGAAATACCTATTTATGTGCATTAAGTAGGTCATTTCTTGGAAGACCTTTTAGTGAGGATGTCAGGGTTCCTGCTACTGAAACAACTTCCATGTTCTGTTAAAGTAATTTTTAGTCTGATCGTGCAAAGACACTTGATGAGTGCAAATTCTTCCAGATGCACAGAACAGCCAGTACTTTGAACAGGATGAGCTTATCTTTAGTGCTTGTTTTACACTGACAGATTGTTAGCGTTCAGCTTTCTTACTTTTAAAGACTGTTCTGACCTTAATTAATTGAAAATTAATACAGAAACATTTGCAGAGGAAAATTTTTGAGAACATATGTTTTTCCAGTGTGCGCATATGTAGTATAATTGAGTTGATTTGGAAAAAAGTACAAAAGCAGGAAACAATAGGCAGAAGTGTTTGGTACTGTGATTGGGTTTGGAACAAAATACAGCAGCAAAAGTATTTAACTGTGTTACAGCAATAATTAGTCGCTCAGTGTTGTCAAGACTTTGCATAAATGAAAACAAGAACATCAATTTGGTATCAGTGTTGTTAAGACTTCACGTGACTGAAAATATGATCATTGATTTGATATCTCTGAACAATGTCAAGTCCAAAAGAATGCATTTCCCAGATGCAACCTCTTAAATATTTGGGCATGTAAAAGCTTTTATTTATTTTTTTGTTTGTTTATAAATGTTAGTATCTTTTGGTTTTCATTTGTTTGTAAAAGGTCTGTTAGAAGCAGGTATGCTATCTGCTTTTCATCTGCTTCATCCTATTCTGTTCAGCAAACTGATGTATTTAATGTGGTTTTATTTGATGTGAATTTAACAGTGGTCTTATTTACTTCGTTGTTTGTGCATCTTCAAGACTGATCATACTGGTTCAGTTCTAAAATTATCATTTACCAGCTGCTAAAAAACAAGCTGCTTTAGTTTCTTGTGCAGGTGATTTTCTGTATTTCAGTATAGTCATAAAGCCAAGATGATGGAAAAGCTGTAAGTCTAGTGATCCTTGGTAGTTCTCTAGTCTCGTGGGTTTTAATACCCTGGGAGACCTTATCCACCTTTTTGATCCCACCCGCCCCCAAGTGTGTCAATTCTGCCTGAAACTCAATAGGTTACGTTATATATACTGAAAATATGAACAGTGTTAGAAATTTTAACGCAATTTCCCAATAGTATCTTGAACCCTTGCAGAAAGTTAAGTTCAGCAAAACTGTCTTAGGGCCCCTTTGGCGCTGGAGCTAGTCTGTAGGAATTATTTGCAAGGACGTTAGTATTGACCTGAAGTCAGTCAAAACAGTACTAAGTTAAAAATATTTAGCTGGATCATATGTCAGAGCTGTTTTAGGGGGATTTCCTAGATGCTTTATGAGATAGCCCTTCTGTTTCTCCATCGTGTTCATAACCAAACAAGCGAGATGCATGTATACCCAGGGAGATCTGCTGTGAATCGTTTCACTGTGGCAAAGTTTGTAGGAAGTGGTGATATCTTTGATTCAAAGACATTATTCCCAATCAAGAACACAAGCATTTTATAGTTGCAAAATGGAAAAAGCACATTTCAGGCTAGGAACACACTGAGAACAGTCACTCCGAGTCTTAATTGAAAACTGTCAGTCAGAGAGGAAGAGGTGGGTGGTATTTGTGAAGCAGAGTGAACGTAGCAAGGGCAGAGGTGCTGCGTTGTATTGCCTGTGTTAGCATCAGGATATGCATCTGTAAGTGATTGCTGCTGTCAACAACAAAGTGGAGGATGAGTGTGGTTGCTGTTTTTAATGATGGACAGATTAAGTTGTTATATCAAACAGTGATATATGCATACAAGTAGTGGGGCAGTAAAAAAGAGGAGTTGAGAAAGATGTTCTGTCTAGGGAGTCAGCTCAGGGTTTCTAATTTCAGCTGTGTGAAAAGTAGTCCAAACTGTCCAGAATTTGTGAAGACAGGGCACATGCTGAGCATTACTTAATTCAACCATCCATCTGTCTGTTTCTGTTGACTATACATGGAGGCAAAGGATTATTTATTCTTTAATTACAGTATTGGAAGAGTTGAATACCATTCTGGGTATGCAGTGTAGATGGCTTTTCTGAAGATAACTGTGCTGTGGTCAGCTAAGGTACTCGAAGGCTGCAAATACATTCTCTGCTACTTTAAAAAAAAAAAGAACATACTGTGCATTTAGCATTGATGATATCCAGAGCACAAGGAAACCAAGAGGACAAAATTAATATGCATGGATGTGTACCCTGAACACTCTCTTAGTTTCAAATACTTTGGTTTCAGAGTTTGATAGTTGGCAAGAGCATCAGACGGCTATAACTCCTTGTTAATAAAGATTTTTGTTGCTGAATTTCCTCAAAATTTTGGTGTTTGTCCAGGATTGGGGTTTTTGGGTGTTTGTTTGTTTGGTTTTTTGGGGGAGTGTGGGTTTTTTTTTTGTTAAGAAAGAATTCCTTACAGGAGTCAGTAACCAGTTATGCTGGTGGTTGCATGAAACTGATAGTTGAACTACCCAATGGAATAGTGGATGCTGTGCAATTTGCAAGTACAACTTTCTTCCATGCCGTATCACCGCAGAGTGGAAATTCTTTGCTTTAAAGTGTCTAGGTTATGTGATTGGCAATAGGGTCCATGAGAGGAATCCACTGGCCTGGTTGGTTGTCCCAGTCTCTTGATACTTACACCAAATTATGATTAGAGTAACTTTAACTGTGTGATGTCAAGGAGCTTCTTCATTGCCACACTACCATCCCTTGCAAATTGCAGTTCCTTCCTGCTGTTATTTCCAGTTCACTCTGTTCTTCCCATTTAACCATTACAATTCTAGTAAGCATGAGCACTTTGCAAGGTCTCTTTTTCATTACACCATTCCTTGTGTTCTGTTTTATATGCAAAATACAGGTAGCAGTTACATGACGTGACTGCACAGCCCCGTACAGCTGAAGTTTAAGCACTATAGTCCAAGTTTAAAGCTTGTCATGCCCAGCTGTGTCTTTAGTCACACTTCTTCATCCTAATTCATCACTTCCAGTTAATTCCCAGTAGCTGAGCAGAGTCATCAGGTATTTTAATTTTTATTACAGATGTGTAATTTTAGCCCTCAGCTCTTCACCTCTCAGTACTGAAGCACTCTGGTCATTCTGCAGGAGTCCTTGCAAATCCCCTGAGCATTCTGCCCAAGATGCTGCTACCATCACCGCAACACGTCTCCCTGGCTCTGCTTGCCATTGCATGTGGTGAGGGAATGGGCAGAGCAGGCTGCTTTTGTTCAGCCTTGGCCTGTCATGCCACGTGCCAGCCGTGCTCCTGGCAGCAACAGTAAGAGTCCTTGCAGCGTTGGGCTGTGATGTTCTCAGGGGAGATGACTTTGAACAGGAAGGCTTGAGGTGAAAGAGAGAGGAAGAGGAGTGCTGGGGAGTGGGTAACAAGCAGGTGCTAACCTGCATGTTCTCTGACTCCGCGGTCCCCAAGTGTAGCTCGTAGGTTAAACAGGGGGACAGGCTCAGACACCAGTGGGAGGCACAGCCAGCCGGTGCAAGGGATGGTTGTTCTCAGCTGGCAGCGCTGGGTGCTCCTGGGTGCTGAGGTGGCGCTTTCAAGCCAGGCTGAGGATTCCTTATGTAAATAGTACTGGTTAGCGGTGCTGCAAAGGGGAATGATTTATGAAGAGTGAGTGCCTGAAGTTTTTAATAAAGTGTTTAAAGATATCTGCACAGACCCAGACTTTAAGGCGCTCTGTTTCAATTTTAAATGTTACAGTCCCTCTAATTTTGGATTATTTTGACTAGGCACAGCTGCTAAGCCTTTCTCTCCTCTTCTGCCTCTCCTCTCCCCAGAGAACATAAGCCTCTAAAAGTCCGCAGTTATGTCTTACTGTGAGCCTTGCTGGCTGTCACGTATTTAATGAAGGCTATTAACTACCTTGTTATTAAGTTGAAAGAGAGAGAGTAACTTGAAATGGGACAGTGACTAAAAAGAAAGACAATGCCTAGCTTGTATCAGAAGATTTAAAACCCGCACATTTTCAAAATAATGTGCCTTAAAGTACACGTTTATTAAGAAATTCTTTACCTTTATTTTGGGAACCACATCTGTGTTTGTCACATCTGAAAAACTTACAAAAAGCTTTTACAGGTGTTTCTCTTCAGAAGGCATTTTATTCATGTTGCCTAAACTGGCTTGCCTGTTAGTTACCTGCCTTGCCAGCACATTGAGTCAGTGCCTTTCAGAAGTAAGCTGACCCCGCTTTTTTAACAACTAAGAACACAGACTAAATGTTTTTGCAGTTTTGTTGGTGTTACTAAAATATCTCGCTATTACTAATTTCACTTCTTCAGGTGGAATACGGAGTATTTTCTACATCCAAGGGTCGTTTGCAAAATGAAGGCCAGATCGGGGTTAAACATCAGAAAAACAAACCATATTGCAAAATGTAACTCGTGGCGTTAAATACAAGCCATACAAAATGGTGGGATAGCAATTTTGCCAGTTTATGAGTTAAGTAAATTAATAAAGTCATGTTATTTTTGGGACCTGTTTTTTGCTATGTCTGATGGTAATTTTCCAGTAGTCTAGTTTTAATGAAAACATTTACTCATGTAAATGAGGGTTTCAGTTTGTTTGTGTTGACATTATTATTTATTTTTGTAGAGAAAAATCCCTCCTTTCTTTATCATCTACTTTCAGAAATCTTTTGGAATATACTGAGGAAATGTCATCCTTCCCTTGACATTCATGTTTTGTTTGGGTTTTTTCTTTCATTTTAGTTTCTGTGAAGTAGTGTAAACTCTAGCTTAATTTGATCTGGCATCCCCGCAGTTGAACATTTGTAAGTATCTTGTATTGTGGCCCATCTGGGTTGCCATGGAAACCGGAGACCTCCATCCTCCTCCTTGTTGTTGGAAATGGAATGCAAACAGGGCATCAAAGTGACGTTTTTCTAGTACAAGCGAGGGCCCTGTGAAGAGCCAAACAGAAAGGTTTTTTACTGGTTTTATGCTCTTGTGGCCTGATGTAGCAGTTGTTATAGTACACCCTGTTTTCTCTTGAATGTCTGGCAGCTGGCTAATAGAAAAAATGTGAGCATCATGAAAAAGCCAAGCTTGTGTGGCTAATCTTGTCCACAGCTTTTTCCTCTCTATCTTTTCTTGATGTATTTGTCTTGGATTGGGCTGCTAACTAGTAAGGAGGTGCTGAGCATGTTACTGCAAATCATTTGCGCCGCAAGTGGCTGAAGGAACCAATTATGTAGCACGTACGTGTGACTTAACGTTTCTCTGCGCTGATCCTCTATCCGCTTACAAGAAAAACAGCCAAATAATTCTGGCAAGCGTGTTAAAAGTTTTTCACTTGCAAAATAGTAGAAATGCCAAGTGATTGTTCTTCAAAACTGTGTGGATTTCACAGATATAATTGCAAAATCATACACCGTTTCCCTTCCCCCACGTACGCCCCAGCTGTGTACTCAGCAGTTCTGCAGGCATGCTGGTGAACGGCCCTATCTCCTCCCCAGGACAAAGAACCTTTGAAATCGCCGCTGAATACTAACCAACTCTGCCAATTGTACATGATTGTGCATTTCCAAAATAGGTTGAGAAATTATTTTCTAAATAGCGACTTGCTCATCAACCGAGAGACAGGCTCCGTCAGCACAAAGGGGGCACAGGAACAGTTTGGTTTTGTGTGTGGGAGAAAAATCTTAGTACAGTCTGTTCATGCTGAGCATGCTGTTGCTGGCCTAAAAGCAGCTGCCTCCATAGCCTCCGCTGCTGGTGCAGTTTCTCCAGCAATGTGGGTCACTGGGCAGGCTTCTGATCTTCTTTAAATCGATAAAGGAAATCAGTTTCTGCCCCTGTGCAAAAGATGGATCCTCTGGTGTCGAGAGCTACGTAGTGTGAGAGTCTGTGCTGAAAGTGTTAAAGGCTTGGAGCAAAAACTCCTCTTTTGTCATTGCTCTGGTAAACTGAAGAGGAAGATGAGGAATGTGGAGGCAGAATGCTACAATCCTGCATTATTTGTCTAGCTCGTAATAAATACATTTGAAATGCAGAGCAGGAAAAGGCCACTGAATTATTATTACTATTTACATAGTACAAGTATGTGTTAAATATTTAAAAGATTTTTGCAGACTAGGTTTTTGGCCTGCGGAGCGTACAATCTAATCGTGCAACCTGCCAGCAGGGAAACAAAAGAAGAAAAATAATTAAGAACGTGGGTCTGCAGGGTTAAATCCAGCTTGGTTTGCCGGGCAGTTTTTGCATATGTGTATATGAAGTATGGACTTTATTTCTTCGAAATACCTTGGAAAAAAATCTCCAAGTATGCCCTGCACCACTTGTGTCACCTCAGACACCTCTGGGCATAGGCCTGCCATGTCAGTGAGAAAGGACTTTAAAAGGGCATTGTGTGGCCAGAAGTGTGCCCTTGTTTCCAAACCGATCTTATAAAATATAATACTTTCCTCTGCAAGCCTTGCCTGCCAGTGAGAAAGGACTACATTTTGCTTGTCAGACTTCACTGCTTTCTGGTTCAGCTTTACTTTGTCTGTGAGTGCCCTTTGCTTGTGTGAACCTGTTTCTTCTTACTCCTTTCTGTGTTTCCGATACTATTTTTTTTGGAGCTTGTTTTTTGTTTCCCTTTGAGCTTCCTCACAATCAATGGCAGCTTGACTGTTTTCCTATGCAGACTGACAAACCTGTTTTGGATTAAGTGTGGGTTTGGTATGAACATATTTATATGATCCTCCAAACGAAAATCCTACTCTGCTTATAGTGAATACTGCCTATACAGCCCTAACTCAAGTATTTCTATTTATGCATTAAGATCTTTACTTTGTTTTCTTTTTTTTTTTTTTAATTTCTACATGACCTGTCACACATTGAAGTTTTTATTACAATTGGTTAATATTTTCTCAACCTTTGGTCATGGTGTTTCTTTTTTTAAAGTAAAGTTAGATGGCCAGTTACTTACATGCTTGCACGTATTTACTGATACAAGCGTGTGGGTGTGTGGTATAGATCTTTTAAAAGCTTTTCTCTGCTTGCATCCTGCCCCAACTCGAGTTGAAATACTGTACGGGATAGATTTATCAAAACAAAGAAGTAAATTTGCCCTATTTTCTTGAATATGTGCCCTGTCTTATTTGTTAGAAAACAGAAAGAAACCCTGAAGCTTTTTTCCCAAAAGCACCCCTGCATTTCAGCGTCAGTTTGGTTTATTCAAAGGTAATACAAGGGAACATGTTCTCTCAGCTGCTTCTTTCCTCTAATGTCCCCCCCTACCTCAGAGCCCACAGAAGCAAGTCCCTAACGTTGAAGCTCGCCTTCTGCTTCTCATTTTGTGGAGGTTATCTGAGAAAGAGGGTTATGTGAGGGCTTCTTTTTTGTGGATTGGAAAGGGTATGCATTATGAGTATGAAACTTTAATTAGGCTCTGATTGCAACGTGCAGCTTTAAGGTGGTTCTCTAGGTTAATAACAGAGCTTGAGATCCCAGTATGAGTAAATTTACCAGACCTGAGGACACAAAGCAAGATGGCTTGCTATAACGGCCTGTGTTTCAGTTGCTAGGTTTCTATAATCTTTCAAGCCTTTCTCAACAGTGCAACATGTGTTTCCTGTAAAAAAAATAAAATAATAAAAATATCCATCAGTGTGAAGCCATGGGGAGGAAAGCTACTGCTTCGTGTTTTACAGCTCTAGAGACCAGTGTGATAGGTGTCTTTAGAGATTCCCAAGAGAGACTGTTGATGCTGTTTTCAGAAGTCCTTGCGTTCTGAGCTAATGTTTCCAAACATATTCACAGCTGAATTGTCACACAAGGAATGGAGAGTGGGGGCCAATGAAATAATACTTCTGAGTTTCACTAAGGCTGTCTGATACCTCTGAGGGCAGGTTTAGCTGGTCAGACCGGTTTGTTGCATGAAATGTGTTCATCTGGCGATATATTTCATGTTCTCTGCAATATGCAAGTCAAGCATATGGTCTCAAAAAAGAACTTGCACTTCATTATGTAACAAAAATATACAGTAGTTTTTGTTTAATCCTTTATTGTAAAAAAAAAAAAAGTTGATTTGCCATTTAAATCTAATATGGGCCTGCAGAGGCAAAAAATAAAATCTTGGTCTCTCCCTAAAAGCACACTTATATATGTTTAGTGTTGCATAGAAAGGAATTACAGGAGAACCTGTTTTCTATTTCTTACCTCTCTTTGACAGAGGACTCCTTGGAGAATTACAGAAATTCATAAAAGGCTTGTTCAGAGTTCATTTTACATCTGTAACATTTACAAAACATCTTTAAAAGTTTGAGTTAAATACTATTACCAAAAATACTCCCCACAAAAAAAAAATATAGAGAGTTTTAGCCAGTTGTGCTAGGACTGTTCTCCAACCATTAAAAATGGGGTTCTCACATTTGTATTTCTGATATCAACATTCCCTTAGCCTTCCAGAATTATTACAACAGTATAAAATGTCTCAGCAATTCTGTTCCAGGGGTCCTTCATGAGATTGCATACTTCCGTATCTGTTAGGTTAAAACGTCTGTTCACCCACCTCATGGCCCCCCAAACCCTCAAGAGATCTTCTTTATTGACGTAATAAAAAAGGAAAGTACTTGCATTATTTTTGACAGGTCTCCTCAAAAAAAGAGAATTATGAGCCAGTGTTGAGCAAAATATTTCCTTCTGAAATATTTCCTAAGAGGTTTTGGGAAAAGAACAAACATCATCAGAAAGTTCTGATGAGGCACATTTCTCGGGTGATGAGTTAAAAAAGGTCCCATCAACTGCAGTGTTGCATTTTTCAGAGGTGAGCTTGGCCCACTTGTCAGAAAACAGTGTTCGAAATGGTGTTAGCAGTGATGACTGTCTGCTCTAGGAAGCGGAAGCACCTCTGCAATGCTTCGTTCTGAAAGCAGTTTCAACACTCAATACTTACAGCCTGGAATTTTGGAGCTTTCAGTCATGATTCTCCAAAAAATATACATACTCCAAAAAAAGATGAGAGAACAAGTTATAGAGGCATTAACTACAATTTGTGTGTACATAAATTCAAAATTCTTTTTTTCAGAAGTAAGAGCTAAGTGACACACAAAAATGTGGTTCTGCCTTCCTTCACAGAGCTATCCTGACTGTCCTGGCAAATTTTAATCCCATCTCAAACAAGATTTCATTGCATTACAGCATTGAAGCACTATAGATACATTTTTACAAAACAAGAGATACGGATACTTTAGATAATTTTATTCAATGTCCTAATCAGATTTGGTTCAAATTTATTAGGTTTGAGAGTGAACATCATCTTTAGTAGAGAAATTACATCTGACAAAATTCATCTTGTGTCTTAGTTGATATCAAACGCATCCCAACAACAGCGTTCGTTGTTCATCCAAGAAATGATTGTTACAAAGGTACTCGTGTCTGCACTTTGAGCAAGCCTGTCTTGGACACAAGAACTGACTGTCCTCAGCTTTCCTGAAGCAACCTCAGCAGCTTGACAGTTTTGGGATCACTGAGTTCGGTCACTCCACAAATTCTGAATTTATGTCATGTATTACAGGCTTAGATGACACAAGTTAAATTGCGTTAAAGACTTGAATAGGCATCTTTAGATCAAATTTCAGAAAATTTGGGAGAGGAGGTCCAAAATCTGTTAGAAAATTCCTGAGACGTTGCAAGTGTGTCTTATGTTAAGAGCCTTTAATGATCACTCTGAAAAGTCTCTTCAGGCTGCTTTAGGTGGGTTCAGTAGCAGCATTTACCTTTATATTATAAGAGAAGGACCACCTCTGTTCCTTTGTACTGGAGGGCATCTTTGGCAACATTCACCAGCACTCTGAAGTGAAACTCCTGTACCATTCCTAACAAGGGCGGTGCTGGATCCATAGCGCGGCTTGTAGCGCAAACAGATTTTATTTCAGACACTTCAAAGTTATCAAGAAAACAGCAGATCATTTCAAAATATTAGCTGAAGATTGGGAAACTTACCTTAGAAGAGAAGTAAGTTATATTTATTTATGGAGATGCATGCAGATGTGAGTATCACAATACGTTAAACATAGGAGAGAGATGGGAAAGGATAATGGAGGTAATAGCAAAAAGAGTATCACTGTCACTCACTTATATAGGCTGGTTCCATATACAATTTTATGTTGTGAAATCATTTGAAACAGTTAAAAATTCCAACGGATAGCATAAAATGTCATTTGAAAGTGCAGATTTTGTGGTGTTTCATTTATTTTTTAAATAATTTGGAATCTGTTCCAGATTGTTTACAATCCCTCCTTCCAAATTTGTTTCCCTTTTATCTGTGTAAGCATGTGCCGACACTGTAGCTTAGTATACACAAATGCTAATCTACCTTCATGCACATGGAAAATAGCTTTCCTGGCACCGAGTTTAAAACTCCCATGGAATACATTATTAATCGAAGAAGTCTCTCTTTTCAGAAAAGCCTATCATTTATGTGGTCACCGTCGAGAAGGTTATAGATAAATATAATGCTGTTTGTTAACAGTGTGGTCTTCAGAACATACAACAACCAACCCCAGATGCTGAAAGTGCATTAAAAAAAGATTTAAATTTCAAAAGTAATTTTCCTTCTCCATAGTCTGGTTGCATACGCTAACATGATCTAATTATAATGTAATGACAACTTCATTTCTATTGCCCTGCATGCTTTAATGCTCTAAATGCATTTCTCTTGGCAGGTCTCTGCAGTGAGGTGAAAGCGTGGTAGCTATTCAGTTCCCTGTAGTGAGTAATTCCCTAGTTCTGCATTTGGCTTTCAAACGCTAGATCATGTATCTATGTAAAGTTCAAGGAGTAGAGTTGTGACGGAAGTGGGTAGGGTGAGGCTGGTGTCCGCCGGCGTATAATTTAGCTGAATACGACTGCCACTCAGTAACAGAGCTTCAGCCCAGCTTCTGCTAAGCCTGCAGTGCCGAAGTGTTCCTTTAGTTACACGTGCTGGTCTTGCAGACTCTGCTGAGCCTTATCAAATACAGCCAGTTGGTGCTGCTGGTATGAAAGCGCAGGGGAGCTCTCATGTGGAAGGTTAATGGAGTGTAATTAGAAAGAAAAATGAACTGCTCAACCACTCTATCTCACTCTACCTGCTCTGAGAGTGACAAGTGCTCTGATCTTTTCTAAACCCTAGAGCAGAGGTTTAACAGTCTAAAATTATGACAGTATAACTGTCAAACAAGCAAGCACACTGTGAAGAAGTAGTACGAACTCATGGATAGGAATGTTTACATTCCCTTATGTGGTCTCTGTTAGTACTTTTTTCATGCTGGATATTGTCCATATATTGATATAACAGGTTTCAAATGCATTTTCCTGTGAGGCGTGTCTATCAAAGCCAGAAATATCTTTGTGTTCCGTGCATGGCTTTCTTTGTGTCTGTGCCTCACGTAACTGTTACCTTGCAGGATGAAGTGATGGCACCTTCCTAAGGCTTTTTGATACCAAGGAATTAAACTTTCACAGAGGAGAGTTCTGGCAGGAACAAGAACAGCTACTGTGGTTTATGTTCCAAGAACTAACCAAAATTTGAGATTCAGATACATAATTTGAGATACAATACTAATGCCTGATCCTGTTAATTAAATTAAGTACAATGTATATCTGTTGAAAACTGTCATGTTCATAAAATCTTTTCTGTCTTTTATCTAGCACACAGTTTTGGGGTCTTTTTCTTTAAAAGAATACTGATAAACTTCAGGTGTGAAACTGCATCTAGGAAGTAGAGGGAAGACACCACACATCAAATCCAAAACGGACAAGGAGATTAACCATTTTAACTTCTTGCATGTTAGAGGTCATTATATTCTACACTGGTCCTCTGTGTGGCATCTTCTGACTTCAGGGAGACTAGGACAGTTTGGTTATCAGGGTACTAAGTTTTTTTACTTCCACATCTTTTCTGTTCCAGAAGACAGGTGGTGGATTGGGCTGCCAGTTATTCTGAAGGCCCTTGCAGCGTCAGCAGGTTGATTAGGGGAAATTTGCCCAGCTAATCCTAGCAGGCAGTCCACATCCTGCATTGCAGTGGAAGGGTAAAAACCAACATCCTAGAAAGTCTGACCTGAGGAAGTTTTTTCCCATTCCAAGTCTAAAATCAATAAGAATCTACGTATGTAAAGAAGGCATACAAGGCATTAAAGGGAGAAGATAAGCTTGCTTTGCTTAGCTTCTCTTCTTTAGCTGTGGCCAGTATCTTGTGTTTCAGAGGAAGGTGAAAAAAACAACCTTGAGTATATCTGGCTGTTCGTGCCTCTGGACATGTTCACATTCTGAAAAGTGAGGCTGTCTTCATGTGGACTTTCAGTGCTGGAGAAGCGTGCTGGAAACAGTGCTGGCATTTGCACTGTCTCTGGTAAGGGACTGGAATGAGCAGAGGCGTCTCATGTTCCAGTTCCTGCTCCCCCTCGTGTGTACTGTACTATCTCCAGAAGTTAGATTAAGCATTTCCTTTAGAAAGTGATACAACCATGTCCTAAAGACATGGTAGGCCATTGCCACTCATATTAGGCTGTTCCAGAATTTAACCATCTCTGCATCTTATTTCAAGGCTGAATTTCTCTACCTTCAACTTACAGCCACAGAATCATCATTTTACATTTCTCAGAGAAACTAAAACCCCTCCCATCATCAGATTTCTTTTCCATGTATAAATACCTGTACTCATTGAGAAGCCGCCTCTCAATTAACTGGATATGCTGAGTCCCAGTAAGCCTCACATTGCACAGTGTTGTTTGTTGTGTCCTTGATTATGCTTGTGGTTTCCCTTTGTCTCCCAGTACCTCTGCATCCCTTGTGAAATAGTTAGCTCTCCGTTCTTCTGGCAAAATGCCTGTTCTTGGGTCTTTTTAAGAGAGGTGGAAGTTACCAAATCTTTAGTTGTTAAGTAGTTTTAGCCTCACTTAGTGAAGATGCTTTTTGCACTTAGATAAATAAACACAGGGACATAGGTCCCCCCTCCCACTGCAGTTTAAATCAGGAGGCTAAGGAAGAACCATTGCTTTATTTTTCAGAGAGTCACCGTTGATTGATCCACAAACCTTGATACAATTGAAGAACAGCAATTTGGATCTTCTGCAGTGATTTAATTTGATGTCTTCTCTGGGAAGCAGGCATTTTTCTTTGTTTGATCATGCTTGGTTAACTAAAGAGAGCAGTACAGCAGGTGTATTTAGCTGGACAGAATATCTGTATTTGATATACTGTTCAAGTGACTAGGAAGAAGAGAAAATCTCTCATTTATGCAAGGTGAAACTATGACTTTTTGCTCTGATAACTCATTCTGCCTATGAAGTAGAGATCAACAATGAATTGCTATTTGGTGGGGTTTAATTGAATTGGTGCTAAACAGTATTTGGTTGATGACATAGGGAAAAAGCCTGTCTACTGCTGTTAGTTTGTGATGTTTGTAAAGCAACTGTGGAAATGATATGTTAGATGCTGTTAACAACATCAGAGTAATCAACAGGTGGTTGTACAATACACTCTGAGCATCCAGATCTTTCTGTTCACAAAGGAACAAGTTTGCATTCTGTGGTGAAATAAAACTAGTGGTTTGATCGTGGGAATAGCTGTAGGATGCACAAGAATCCTGCTGAAGCTGATTCATTTTTAGTCAAGGGACGGTGTTACTGTGCAGCAGTACACTGTAAACATTACTTATGACTATCCTTTCTATTTGTGTTATTCAAAAATGTGAAGAGTTACCACCTTAGAAAATAGACTTTATTTAGGTTCATCATTTCTAAAATATGAAATAAGTTGACTAATTTAAATTGCTCTACTGTGCTTGCTTAATTCAGACAAATCCAGTTTAAAGGATGTCACATTATGAGGTAAATCAGAGGCAGGAGAAGAGAAACAGCAGGACTTCCCTGGCAGAGGTGTTTAGCTTAGGCAACTGGCTACTGTGTATAGATGTGAATTGCTTTCCCATGGGGGTGGTTATTCCTGTGTGTTCTTTTGCGTAGCAATAATAATCCACAGTATTTTTTGCACTGAGATTTTATATCCCAGGCTTCAGTCCCTGACAGATTTTACAAGACCACATTATACACTTCTGGAAAGCTAGGTTCAGTCAGAGATCATAGAAACATACTTTATGTTGAAGTACAAAAGAACCCTTGTTTCATTTCTGCACAATCTAGATGGCTTTTTTTTTCCCTAATGAGATTTTTTCCCCCTGAAACAGACAAATGAGGATAGAACAATATGGAGATGGGCAAGATAAAATTTTCTGTGGTAGTCAGCAGTTTAATTTTTTCATTTCTTCAGCCTTTTCATGTTGAGGTGATCCCAACGTCCTTTTAGCAGTTTGTACTCGTGAGTGTTTCTGGGAAGCAGAAAAGCCTAAACCAAAACAAACGTTGTCAGACCTTGTCAAATTTAAAATAAATTAATTTCATTCCTTTCATTCCATTCCTCCTTAATTACATTCCAAGTACTGCACTTAACTGTTTTTCCTGTTCTGTTTTGCCTGTTGTCATACACTTAATTCTCCATTCATTAATTGCTTCATTGTTTAATTATTATAGCTGTTCTTGCAAGTTTCTTTCTGCTAACATAAGTACTGGGATAAGAAGGTAGATATTACATTTATTTAATATATAAGCTGCAGGAAAATGTCCGCGTGCTGTTTCTACTAGTTCAGTCTCTGTTCCCTACTTTTTGCAAGAGTAAAAATTCTAAAACGAGAAGACAGTGATGCATAAGGCATTTTACGGTACAACATTTTCTTCCAAAAATTAATTGGTCTTGTGGTGCTGCAAATGGTAAAAGGCACGGTACTGAAAATAAAGCAATCAAGAAGTCATATAAAGCAAAATGGCACGGCTGCTTTTTTTGGTCATTTTCATTTATAATTCTAGCTATATTTTTAAAGAAAATAAAAAAATGATAAGCATTCCTCCCTGTTAAGAATGAAAGAATGAACGTTATATCCAGAACTTGCATAATTCACTTCTGAATGATTTCTAGCAGCTTCAAGTAGTGTTTCTGTATCATAAAGGAAAAATCCCCCATTCTTTTTCAAAGTACATATGTTCATGTGTGAACCGTGTACTTGTCTCAGAATCACACCTGCAATAATTATTTTAAATATTCTAAAATATAAAGAAGTGTAATAAGTTTACCAGTAGTTTTAATGACAAAAATACTTTTCACATCACACCAATGCTGTATAGCAATATTTATCTGGCAAAATGTCAAATTAGGTTTTTATGGAATGAAGATTTTATTTAAATACCATTTTATACAAGGTACTCTATGCTGTATTCAGTAATTATATTAAAGATACTAAGACTGCAAAGCAAGCTCATGAATTTAGGGCATACCTGAGTTAACTACTGTCTTGGTCCATCTCTAGTGCTCATCAACATCATAAGTGTGTTTCTCAGTTTACCCCATAGGACCATCATGGCAGAGGGAGGAGAAACATTCCATTCCCCCAAGATGCTCCGCAACCCCTTTTAGACATGCAGGAGAAGTCCTCGCATCTTTGTGCAGCTTTTAGCCACGTTTCCCGGGGGCTGAATGCAGCACAGCCTCTTCGGGACAGTTACTGGAGTGTTGGCAATGCAGCCATTGACTGGGTATGGTTAAGATATCGCTGTATTTGACAGCTTAAAAAAAATAAATTGGGCTTTTAAACTATAGTAAAAATAATGCCTGTTTCGGTAATCGTGCCCAGTTCAAGGATGAGGTGGAGTTCATGTCCCAGTCTCACAGCTATATTCCCCTTCGGCACACAAGTACCCCTGCCCTGAGAGAGTCTTTTTTTGGCTGAAAGTTACAGTTGCCAGTTTGATCACCTTTAAGAAACAGGAAATTATACCACACTTTTTTCTTGGAATAAAATTCTTTCTAATTTAGTTGGTTTAGATTTTTTTGTTGACAAGAAGATCTGGGTATGAGTCAAGCACAGCCAGAAGTACAGAATTTCATAAAAATACAGGATAACCACAGAAATAGCTGAAAATCTTTCTGTAGTCCTTTGATAACTCTTTCAATGGAATTAAATTCAAATTGTTTTGTACAACAGGTTTTTTTTCTCACTGGTGTAGATTCTGCATCATCAAATTCTATAATTGGATTTCACAATTCTAAATTTTAGATACTATCTTAAAGCAGTAGATGAGTATACAGTTATTCTCTTTGCTTGTAATCTTTCCACTCCCAAAATGTGCTCCCTTTGCAGCTTAAAGACTAACTGTGCCAGGGCTCCAAAATCTTTTAGCTTCTTTCTGCCACAGAAGTTTTGGTATTTTCCTGTTTTGTCGAAAAGCAGAGGTTTTTCCCTTCTCTTTGGGTAGCGGCAGGGGATGGGGCTGGCAAGGAGAGTGAAGGGAGGCTGGAAAGGAAGATCGCGGAGCAGTGAAATTCCCTTCATCCTCCCCACTCCCAAGCTGGAGCTTATTTCAAATCAGTACTTTCTCTTACCGTTTCATTTAAAGTAGTTGGACACTATAATATCCCAGAGACCAACGCCTTGGTCATTGGAGAGAAGAGGTAGCAGAGGGTCCCTAATAGCTGACTGCCTGCAATTGGTGGAGCAGGGAAGCAGGTCACTGGCAGGCAGTTCAGCAATTTAAACCACATCAGCTTTGGTTTTGTGATGGGAAAAGTATGCATTGCAAGGCAAATCTCTCTCATTTTTAGAATATTTTTATTTTTTAATTTTTATAGATTTTTGAAGTTTAGAAATGAGTCTATCCTTTAGATACATGTGCTTTTCTGAGTGTGTTTCCTGGATGAAGAAGAAAATGTATCACTTCTTTGTTATTGATTGACTGATTAAAAGGGAAACAATGCTTAGCTAATAACATTATACTTAGACCTTACTAAGCTTTAAGTTTGCTCCAAGGACTTTCTTTACTTTATAGCAGCATATTCCTGATAGTTTTTTATGTGAGCACAGAGAAGACACCTTTTGGCACAGATCTATGGCCAACAAGACATATAGGCAGATTTTCCACTTAATCAAACCAAAATAATCTTCTAATGCTGGATTAGGATCTGGCCTGTGGCATGAATGAGAAAATGGTATTGCTAAATGTCACAATATTGATTACAATTATTACCTTTAAGAAAGGGTCATATAAGATGTTTGGGGCTCTGTGAACTCAGTGGTGTAAGCGGTTCTTGATGAGATCAGCGATGAAGATGTCAAGACTGCAAGAGCTATGAGATCGTGTAGCACTGTTCGACAAATGGGTTTTGAAGTCGTCTGATGGTAACCATTGCAGAGGGCTGGCACTTACTTTTTGGGTGGAATATAGTTTGGAAGAAAGGCTGTGATTATTCGTTTCTTTCATGTTCTGGATGTAAGGAGAGGATTGGCATTTGGCTTTGAGGAAAATTCAGTAAACTTGAAAGGCAAATGCTTTTCATTTATTAGCGGTGTTGCAGGAAAATAGATTATTTTAGAAGTTAGAGGGTTAGAGCTTTCTGACATGCAGAAAGTTATTGTGTTTATGTGTTTATGACTCAATCTCAATTTAAAATTTTGAATTTATCAGTAAGAATTTAATTAAATTAAATATTCTTAAATAGGAGTGGAAAGGAAAAATGGCAATGATTGAATTTAAATAATTAGGAATATTTCTTAAGAGTTCTGTGGTATTTTCAGATAACCTGTCTCACTGGCAGTCTCTAAGGCACATAGCTCAGAGTTTATACCAGCCGTGACAAATTTCAGTCATACACTTTGTACTTTCTGCAGCACAAACCGCCTTCAAAATTGATTAAAACCAGTCAAATCACTGAAGAACAATTTTAAAATACAGGTTTAATGAAGTATCAGGTTTGACAGTAGACAAGTTTCTTTCCTGCTGCCCTCCTGTTTAATCCCCCACAAAACGAGGCTCTGCTAACATTGCTGCAGACAGACGCATGCCGGGGCTCTTGTGTGGCTGCTGAACAGCGGTTCCAGCAGCGTGCCGTGGAGGAGCTGTACGGTGTCAGACCGACCGACAGCGTGGGCTGAGACTGTGCAGAGGAGGACGCAGCAGAGGGTAGTGCTGAAAATGGGCGTAGATCTGCTCTTAGTTCCTGTGTAGGTGCAACCCTGAGAGTCTCGTCTGGTTTTGCTAATTAAGCAAAGTCATTTTGGAATATGTTGTTCAGAGTCCCTCTTGATGGGTACTAACAAACAGATAATCCCAACAGTCTTGCAGATAGTAAAATTATTTCTGTAGCTTCAGTGTGATATTTTTACTGACAGTTGTTAGAAGCAGCTTAATAAGCTGCGTAAGCAATTGGCATGCACTGCAAACTTCAGTTTTACTCTCTGAATCTTAAAAGCATTAGATGTTTCTTCCAATTTAATATCTGCATAATGGATATGGATGGCAGGATATGCTGCTGCCAGGCAGCTCTCAGCAGCTTGTAACAGGCTAGCGTAGACTTCAGAGCAGCGGCGTTTTTCCACTCACGTTATCCATCTTGTGGCAAATATGCTGAGCCTCAGTTTTTGTACAAGGCACTAATAAAAGTTGTGCTCCGGTCCTGTTTTTCCCCAGCTCTGCACGCCGCGGTTCGGGCCCGGGGGTGGAACAGGCGATGTGTGAACGTGATGTGACTCACCTCACTCCTGCTCCCCTGCTCCTGTCCTCGCTGGCGCTTGCCCTGCCGTAGCAGTATGGCAGAGGAGTTTGCCAACCTGCTTCTCCCTCTCCTCTCTCTCTCGTTTTCTATTTTTATTTTTTAATCCTTTCATTAATGTTCCCTCCCATTATAAAGAGCAAGCTGGAAATGAATTCTTGAGCTACTGCTGCTGATTTCCTCCAGTTAGGGAATCAGTAGAAGAGCACCGCTATCACTGATTTTCATACAGGCAACGGTGAAAGACAAAAACTCCCTGTTCATGCCGGGTACAGTAATTCTTCAGCCTTCTGTGCAGTGTATGTGCAGTCCGTTTTTTGGCGTGCAGTCCATTTTTTGGCAAGTGTTCCATAGGCATGTTGCATTATTTCCTCTCGTACTTTGCTCCGTTCTCCTCTCGTCCCAGTCGGATTACTGTGTGGAAATGTTTTTCCAGCTCTTGTATCTGCTTGCTGACACGGCACTTTGGTTTGCATGTTAATGTGGTTGATCTTTTCAGAAAGCAATTTTAAATGATTGTTCAGTTATTACGTATACGAGTGAGCTGATAGACACAGGCCATTTAAAACTATGTAAAATAATCTGAATTAGAAAAATGCCTTCTACACTCCTATTATTTTCTTCTTATTCTGGAAGGGAACAAACAATTTACAGCTTTTAGGCTTTGACAGCTTTTAGCACTTTTCTGGATGCAGTGTAAAATAGTTCTTTCATGCTGCCATCCGTTACCAACTCCCTGAATTTTCGGTGAGGTTGAACCTGTGTTCCTGTTGTCGTCAGAAGCGAGCATGCATCCCCAGCCAAGGCTCTGGGGGGTTTGTAGAAGCCAGGCAGTCCTGCTTCTGTAATACCTCTGAGTTGCTGAATTCAGTATTTTGCAGAAAGGTCAGTCATGTGAGATCACACAGTTCAACCTTATGAAACCGGTGGGGTTTTTTGTTCAGTTGAATGTTTTATTTGACTCTTTAAAGTTCCAGTTCTCAAATCTGCCAGTTTAGGACTCTACAACTTTTGTTTTCTTCTGTGCTAGAGGTACACATTCAGTGCATGAGGCACAGTGCTGTTTTAACTCCTCGTAAGCAAGATACTCCGAATCAAAAGTCAAAGATACATCAATGAGAATGATGCAGAGAATAGACGTTTTGTTAGCTCAGAATGTCATAATCCTGTGTGGAAAAAAAATTTGAGGGAAAAAATTGTTTGTTAGTTGTAAATAGATGGATATTTTTTGTTGTTCCATCTCTCTGTTTTGTACTGTGTCTTAAATACTAATGCTTCAAACCAAAAATAAAAACATTTGATATTGTCAGAATGAGTTTTTTTCCTTTTCCTTTCTCTGTAAGTGAAACTGCTTCTAGCAGCCCACTCTGTCAGCGCCTGGCTCCGGTAGAGGTTTCCTGGCCATTTCTGTTTCCACTAGAGCTTTCTCAATTGAGCCCTTACCATGCCTGTTAACCTTACTGTCCTCCTCCAAACCCAACCTTCCTGTATAACTGTTTTGAACTAAGCATATGCTCTTGATCAAGGGAGCTTAAATGCATATCTACATTTTCTTATAGCTGTCCTAATTTGGAGGTGTTTGGAGTGTAGCAAAAAATGTCCATTTTCTATCATGCCCACAGAAAATAGGAAGAGTCTCATGAGGTTTTCACCCTTGTTACGGTAAAGTATAATATGAGCATAAATTGTGAGCCCTTATTGCCTGTGTGGTGACATGGTTACTTATCCTGCAGGTCACTTGGTCTGCTCTTAGATCTGTTGACAATACACAATGGCTTCCAGGAGAAGAAACTTCTCTTTTAAATTGTTTTGGATTCATGAAAGCTATAATGTAATAGGAAGCCTTTTAAGCTGGGAGAAATAAATCTGTGCAGTTTCCTTCCCACATAGGTAGCCCTATCTGCTTTTCTTTCACATGACAATAATACTGAACAGAATGACTACACATCCATGCCCTTCCTGTTCCCAACTTTTCACTCAAAGTGGCTGTCTCTCCACTCAGTTTTGATGCCTGGTGCAAAATGGCATCCCCGTTGCCTTAAAGTCAGCCGTGAGGCTTCCACCTGAAGTCCTTTTTCATCACTGTGTAGGAGTGGTGCATGTTTGAAGGAGACAGAAACTTTGGAATCTGAATGCTAACAAGTCTCAAGTGAATATAGGTTCATGAGGTCTTGCAGTGGTTTGTGAATAGGCTGAATTTTGGTGAGTGGCTTTCTGCAAGGACAGCAAGGTCACCCTGCTGGGCAGAGAAACTCCGCTGTGGCCTATTTTGACTCTGTGCCCATTAGATAACACCAATATTTAAAATTCCAAAAAGAGAAATCCTACTAAGCAGTTCTTTATTTACATTAAATAAATGTAGCTTTACCTGGTATTATCTTCTCTAATATGTGCAGCTAAGTAACTGTCATCATTCCTGTTTATGTTTTTGTTTATCTGCTAGAAAAGAGTGGTGGAACAGCTCCGAAAGAATTTGATAGTGAAACAAGAACAGCCAGACAGTAAGTTTCAAATACAGCCATTGGCACAGTCAGAAAACAAACTACAGACACCACAGCCGCAACCACTACAACAGCTACAGCAACATCACCATCAACAGCAGCAGCAGTCTACTGCACCCTCTCCAAACGTGATTGGATCACAGGTAAAAGTCTCTACAATAATTCTTTTCCTTGCTAAAGGAGAAGTTCACCAAAAAAAAAAAAAAGTCACAGAAAAGTGCTGAGAGAAAATTAGGAACTTTCACTTATGCCCATGAATGTACTGATATGAATTTCTCCTTCTGTGCGGATGCATGTATGGGTTTTGTGGGGCTTTTGGCCAACAACCTCCTAAGTAAGGAAAATTATGTAGCATTTAAAAGTTGAATCATAACCTCACCAGAAAGAAGGGTGGCAGTATCACCTTTTTTAAAAGTAAATGAAAGTTTAGCAAATTAACTTCTCTTTTCCATAGATGTACGAATAATTTTCTGTCCATACCCAGTAGGTCTCAAGAAACAGTAAAGACTTTGCATGCACTGTATGAGGGGTACAATTAAAAAAAGATACTTTTAAAAGACTGACAGAGTTCCCATTGAATCTATGAACAATATGTAAGAAAAGAGTTCCCTCTTCTTTCTGCTTGGTTCTTTTTGAACAGGTGTAACTCGTATCAAATAATGTTTACCTGAGTTTGCAGGGATTCATCTAAAAGTATACAGTGTTAATTGCAAAGTTCAAGTGTTAGAAAGTAGTGTCTTTATTGGGAAGGTACACTGAATTTCAGTATTGTGTGGAATTAGAGACATAATGACAGATCTCACCAGAGAAAGCAGTTTGCCTCTACTGAGAGGGGAATTCCAGGTTTCTCCTGTTCAAATACTTGGAATCCCGAAAGTGTGCTAATAAAACAGCTAGTAAGTGCAGGGAGGTGTTTTGTAAAAAGAGGCGTATGTGAAGTCTTTTTTCCTGTTGATGCAATCTTGGCAGCTCATGTTTATGTGGATAGGCAGATGGCAGAATTGACCCATGAGGTTTACTTTGTGCACATTGCAGTGAATCACAACCATAGCTTTGACTGATTGCGATTCTTGTCTTCGCTTTACCTGGAAGTAGAGAAGGGAGAAATGGTTGGCCTGTTAGTTCTCTCATTAACTCAGCGAGTTGTTTTGGATGAGCTCTAAAAATGTATTTGTGTGGCTTAGGCAATTGTATTTTTGAGAAAAGAATATTGAAGAAATGAAGCAAACTTGACTAAGGAAAAGACATTTCTGAGCAGCAATATCAATATCAAAGCTAAAACAGAACAAAGAAATAACTATTGCTGTGTCCTAGAATATTTACAGGCAAACAGTGGATCACTCTTTGCTGTGTCACTGGTCTCTGTTTTTCAGTCAGGAAACATGACTGCAAAAGCAGTTTCATGCGTTTCTCTTTATTCCGCACTTCGTGTTCATGCATTAACTTCCAGGTCATCTCCTGGGTTGTAAAAATTGAGGTTTTGTTCAAAGTTAAAGAGCCCTCTAGTGAAACAGAGGAAAAACTGCTACACCCTTCTGTCAGTGATAGAGTTGTACTTGGAAAGGCAGGTCATCCTCTCATTTGAATAAACCAACTTTTGTCCTTAACACTTTTCTGTTTTTATGTTGGTACAATTCTGAAGTAACCTCACTTGCTTCTGTACACATTTTGCATCTAAGGTTGTGCCTCTGTCCTGTGGCCCCTCAATCTCTTTCAGCAAAGAAAAGTCAAATATTTTGTCTCTCTAGAAAGTTTTTTTGTGCCTACTTTTGTAAATAATTCATTTTTCAAGGCTGTGTCAGTAAAGAAAATGCTTTCAATGGTTATTTTCAGAGTATTTGAGTTTAGGATTCAAGGTATGTATGCTGCTTTAATAGTGACATTTTAGCATACTTAATGTAGTCCAGTAGAAGGGTTTTTTAAATTTTCATAAAACAGTAAGCCTGCTAAAAGGTCATACTATTGCAGTGTTGTTATGTGAAATAATGCAGACTTACTATGAATGCCACTTCAATATAAATTCATGCATTGAAAACTTTTAGGTAATCAATGCTCAGCATTATTGAAGCTCTGTGATCTGCTGACTGAAACTATAGTCTTAGTATTTACAGACTTACTAGAACCCCTTGGAAGAGTCAGAGTCTTGTATTACGTGATTGATTACACTTTCCTTTAAAATGTTTATGGATAAATGCAGTGCTTGTGAAAATGATACCACATTACATCTCATTGGAAAAGCTTGAATAATGTTACAGCATTAGGGGAATGGAACCGCTTGCTTTGGACAGGGTGCAGCAGAGGTTAATAAGAAGCTCTGAATTCTCAGATAAAAAGTTACGGGAATTGTTCATGTTGCGACAAGGCAAAGTTAATTATGTCTGGTTTTCATATAAATGTATAAAATTGAAGCACTTGTGTGCAATTAGCAGTTAGGGGTTGTAGTTTAAGCATTAGGAAATTAGAGGTGTGAAGGTAAACTGCATTTTTGTTTAGGGTAATCATATTGGTGAAAATACTGGGGAATCCCACTGGAAATACATTTATATTACTTTATTAGAAAGAAGAAAAAGGTCTTGTGTGATTAAAATCAAGCAGCCTAAATGAAGCATCTTCAGAACACGAAAAAGACTTCCTGGTCCTTGGTTCTTCATTCTTTCCTGTCGCAGAGCCTAGTGCTGACACAGGAGGGAATAGTTGTTATTTCATACCAAGAGCATTTGATCATGCTAACGACTGCTATGAAGATGCAGTGCCATTGGTACAACGGATTTTTTACACCAAGGAGAAAAGAAATAAGCTCACTTGCCATTCTGTTGAATGTCACTTGTCATGAGTTTTCTGTGCGCATTGTGTTCTGGTTTTATATGGCGACTCTCTTGCCTTGTTGCTTTTTGAATGAGATTCGTAATTGTCCATTTCCCTTAACGTCTTAGAAGACAGTACATTTTAAGACAAAACTATGAAATTATAGTTGTTTTAACTTCAGAATTTGTGGGCATAGCGTATTCAGGCACTTCATATAAATACTGGCATTAAGTGATTCAAAACTACTCTCTTTAAAACAGGCCAAGAGCAATCGTGGCGTCACATATATGTTCCAAAACCACCCCATTCCACAGAAGTTAAACTTAACTGCCTGCAGCTGAACAGACTAACAGCCAGCTCTTAGAACTTCAGGATAGCCCTACTGATACTCTTAGGAAAGAAAGTTAAGGGCTTAATAACTGTATGTATGGCTAAAACTGAAATTTGGGATACCCAAAATCAAAATAAGTTTTTGTTCTTAAAGAGACCACTTTATGAATGTTTCTCCCTCTTACTCTGATTGTGAGCGTCTCTGCAAATAAAGTTTCCGCTTGAAAATTTGAGTTTTGATTGGTGAGAAGCTAGTTTGCTGGTATGTTTCATAAACCTCCATCTTACAGGTTTGATACTGACAGTATATACTTGGAAGTAATATGAAACTGAAAGATCCAAAGATGCATATGCCACTACTAACACTTGATTGTCATTTTCTCGGGAATTTGTTTTGAATCTATCTGTAACGCTGCAGATGATTACAGTAGACCCAACAGGTGCCCCAAATAAGAATCCTTTCTAGCTATCCAGTTTTCAGAGGCATTAGATAATGTGCTTGCGTGAACAGCAGGTAGACAGACTCAGTGCTGCCTTTTCTTTCTCTTACTGTCTATTGTTTCTAACTAACCAACCCACGTCCTGTCTGATACGAAGTGTCTCTGTCTCTTACAGTGTATTTTCTGTTTCCCTTAGAAAACTGTAACTACAGCTTCTATGATCACCACTAAGACACTACCTCTCGTCTTGAAAGCAGCAACTGCGACCATGCCTGCCTCTGTTGTGGGTCAGAGACCTACTATTGCCATGGTTACTGCTATCAACAACAATCAGAAAGCAGTCCTCAGCACTGATGTGCAGAATGCACCAGTCAACCTCCAGACAACAAATAAGGTCACTGGGCCAGGAGCTGAGGCAGTCCAAATAGTGGCAAAAAACACAGTAACTTTGGTAAGCGTTTCATGTGTTTGCCCGGCAGATAATGTGTGGGTTTAGTTTACAAGAGGGCTATTGAAAAAAATAAGTTAGCAGTCAGGTTTTTGCACAGAAAAGAGAATAATAGGGACATGTCCTGAGTCTTCACTAGTTGACATGGTTAAAATGATAGTCTAAGAGAAAAGTGTTTACTGTCTACATGGGTTGTGATTACTGTTTTGCCTTATAGAATTAAAACAGTGCTATCATCACCTCTGTGTAAAGTTTCCTGTTAGTAATTGTTAGTCATGGGGAAGCAGTGATTTTTTTGCCCCTACCTAATCTATGTGGCTGTGTTCTGCAGAATTCCTACTCTTTTCTTTGGCAAAGGAGGTGTCAGACTTTCTTCTTTTGATGAGTTTGGGTTTTCATCTTAGATTTTTTTGAGTCAATCTCTCTTGTTTCCTTTGCGTGATAAAGCTGCCGGTGTTCGGCACATCACTTAACTCTGCCCACTACCATGTCTTCACTCAACACTTCTTCATACACATATACATGATACAGATCCTGTTTCTTTAAATAGATATTTTGGGAAGTGCTTTGATTACATCACACAGTCTTTTCCAGAATCGTTAGCCACCTAGAAATAAAAGAAGCAATGTTCTGGATCTGGGTTATATAGACGTCTTGGTCTGGATACCAGGCATTGTATAGCATTGTGATAGGGAAAACTTACTTCTGGAGTAAAGGTTAAGGCTTCACTAAATGTAAATCCAATTTATTTTTATTAAAAAATACAGTTTAATAATGCAAATGGAAGTAATTTTGCTTCCTAATGAGGCATATGTTTGTAATCAGAGTAGACAAGACTATTTGAGTAGAGTTTTTTCTACTATTCTCTCTTTTCATGTCATCCCTTGCACCACTCTCATCTGTCCTTTGTATCTGTGCTTCGTTTCTTTGCTGAATAACTTCCTTAAGTTTGGGGAGGTGATTCTGAATAGCTGTCCATTATTTATGTTTCTGTAGCAAATTCCATCAAAAATCTCAGAATATTTTCCCAAGCATTAATTAATCAGTACAGGACCTATTTAAAGTAAATTGCAACCTTATGTGGGTGGGCAGAAATACAGAAGAGTGGAAGCTAATGTGGACATTGATTTCAGAGAATCTCACAGAGTACTCAACTCAGAGTAGCTACTAGTGCTATTCAGAGTTTATCATGTGGCAGCTCCATCCAACTGATTTCAGGTAGACAGGGAAGTACTTAGGATGCCTTAAAATCAGACAGTAATTGTTTCAAATAAATGGCCTACTTTTGACAAGTAGAGCCCCTCATAGTGTCATTAATACCGCTAAGAGTTGTAACTTCCAGATCTTTTCTCTTTGCGTGAGATGTTCTTTCATTCTTCTGTATGCCATTCAGTGAAAGGACACTGGTTCGTATAGCTGCACATCAAAGTCTGTTATTTTCTGTCTGTGGTACAGCCAATTTTTAATTGTTAAAACAAATAGGCATTTTCATTATCTTCAGATGAAATGGGTTTAGATTGAAGAGCACAATAGTTAGTACAGTTGAACTAAGAGGAAAGATACTTTCAGTCTATGAGGCAAGGTGTGTAGGAACTAGAAAGTGAGATTAGTTCTGTCTTTAATAAATCTCTCATGAAGAACCTGTTACTGGGAAAAATATTTAGAGTGGAAAACCAGGAATATCAGGTCTGGAAATACATTCAGGATGTTGACTCTGGTGAACAGCTTCAAAGCTGTTTTCCTCTTACTGAACTCTCTTACTTTCTTCTAGCAGGTTCAGGCTACGCCTCAGCCCATAAAAGTGCCGCAGTTCATCCCTCCTCCCAGACTCACTCCTCGTCCAAATTTTCTTCCACAGGTGAGTGTACAGAGAACAAGCAATAGAAGAAGGAAGTTAATTATAGCATAGATAGGAGATACTCTCTATGAACATCATTTCTGTCAGTCTTTATTGGTGACGTGGTGCAGGAAACAACTGATCCTCATCAGGTTTGCGGATGATGCCAAATTTTGGGGTGCAGTTGATGCTCCTGAGCGCAGTCAGAGGGACCTGGACAGGACAGGGGGATGGACCAGCAGGAATCCCATGAGATTCAGCAAGGAACAAGGCAAAGTCTTGCACCTGGAGTGGACTGACCCCCTGCGTAGGTACAGGCTGGGTACTGGCTGGCTGGGGAGCCACACTGCTTAAAAGATATTGGTGTACAGTAGCTCAGCTAGTGGTGTGCCCTGGCACCAAAGAAGCCTAGCAGCATAGTGGGCTGTGCCAACTGGACCACAGCCAGTAGATTAAGAGAAGAGATTATCCACCTTTTCTCAGTGATCATAAGACTGGATCTGATACACAGCATACAGTTTTGGACCCCCAGGTACCAGAAGGAAGTGGATAAATTGGAACGAATTCAGAGGAGAAAGGCCACTAAGACAGCTGGGGGGCACGAATATGTGACCTGCAAGGGGAGGCTGAGGGATCTGGGCTTGTTCCATTTGGAGAAGAGGTTTTGGGGGCACCCTAATAGCAGCCTTATTTCCAGTATTGACAAGGAAATTAACAAGAAGATGGAGGCATAGGTGCTTGGGAGGAGAATTATAGACAATAATCATAAATTAGAACAGAGAAAGTTTGGACTGCGTATAAGGAAATAATTCTCTCTGTGGACAGTCAGAAGTGGAAGAGGCTTCCCAGAGACATTGTGGAAGCCCCGTCCTTGGAGGTTTACAAGACCTATCTGGGCAAAGCCCTGAGCAACCTGGTCTGCATTTAGTGTTGGCCCTGCTCTGAGCAGGAGGTTGAATTAGAGACCTTTTGAGCTGCCTCCCAACCTGCATGAGTCTGTGATTATGAAATTTGCCTATGATGATCATAGATGATCCTATTTGCATCAAGTGAAATGAACCTGCAGAACAGGCGCCAGCAAAATCAAAGCCTCACCCAAGGCCTTAAGTTGCTTCAATTGTTGTTTGGTGCTCCTGAGCACAAAAGGAAAAATGAGATGTCTCTAGATTGTTCCCAAGTATGTCTGTATTGCCACAATGTGACCTCTTGTTTGCAAATGAGCAGTAAAACTTGTGTTTCACTTTTTTATCATGGCTTGGGAAAGATGCAGATTGCTTCTTCATTTAAAAAAAAACATCTTGGAGGAACCATTTCATTTGTAGGAAATATGTGGTGCTGTGAATAAAAGTCTAAATCTTTTACAAAAGAAAGAATGAACGTATAGGCTGATACCTGATTAAGATTTGTGGATGGTGAGATCTGTTGGAATGTGACCGAGTTTTCCATGATAAAATGTGTTATGGAGTAGTAAAGGTGGATAGGACAATAGAAATTAAATAAGGAAGAAGAATTTATTTTGAGAGAGATTATTCTACTTCTGTACTCTTCAGTGATGTGATAAGTACAAACTGAACAATGAGCAAGAAGTAAGCAAGTATTGGTGGTGGATTGGAAGATTCTTGTGAAAGAAGAAAAGAGTAATGACTTCCTTTAGCACTTTCAATGAGGGATTAATGTATAATCTTGACAATTTTTTGCTTAGCAAGATTCGTTGTACCAGGTGTCTAAATAATATATAATGTTGACAAAGGTAACAGAGATTTGGTGAAAATTTAAATTATTTCTTTCAGGGCACAATCATGATTTCTTGGAGGCTCAGTATAAAGCCTTGAGACACACTTTTAACATGAGAGCCTCAGCTGTGCCTGTAAATATTACATGCATTTTTTGGCTTGCCAAACCAATATGTTGATGTAGATACAGAAAGGCACTTGGCAATAAACATGCAGTATAAGCGTCTGTGGATACCATTTCAGGGACAGTGACTGCATATGAAATGTTATAAATGGGTTTTATGCAAGTGGGTTTGAAAACGTGGCTTTTCCTTCTCATAGCGTACTTAGGACACTGTGTTACAAATTACATTCTGTAAAAAATCAAGTAACCTCATGCAGATTATATAGGCTGAATTGAAACAGTTAAAAAGTTCATCTGAGATACTGATAGGCAAATTTATCTCTTCTTTTTTTTCGTAGGTTCGACCTAAACCAGTTGCCCAGAATAACATTCCTATTGCTCCAGCACCTCCTCCAATGCTTGCAGCTCCTCAGCTTATTCAGAGGCCTGTGATGTTGACAACAAAGTTCACACCCACCTCTTTACCCAACTCTCAGAACTCCATACATCCAGTGCGTGTAGTTAACGGGCAGACAGCAACCATAGCCAAAACTTTCCCAATGGCACAGCTCACCAGCATCGTGATAGCAGCACCGGGTACCAGGCTCGCTGGACCTCAGACCGTACAGATCAGCAAACCAAACATTGAAAAACAGGTACAGATAAGAGAATGTCTACTAATGCAACATACTGGGTTTTTTGCTTTGCTGTGCCAGTTTGGAGAGGATGACAACCATGGAGAAATTTTCAGTTGGTACTGAAAACAACATGTACCAGATATGGAATGACTTGCAACTTTTAGGGCAGAAGTTACCATTTCCTTTAATACAGCCAGCCTGTTGAAATCTTTTCCTCACGCTTCAGTGTTTTTACGCTCCCCCTACTGTCTTAACTTCAGTAGTTTATAAGGTAGCTACATTGCAGGGCTGTACTACTTACTATCTTGGAGACCGCGTATGTACTGAAGTTCATATCAAGCCTTTAAGAAGCACTGGGAAAATATTTTCTCTGTTTGTATTTTTCAAAGGATGGCCATGGGAAAGGCAAAAATTACGCAAAATCGTAGGGGTATTTAATATGGTAAATGTAGCCACTTCTTCCTTGACCTTGCAGTCTTGGAATTGGAGGCAGAATAGTCTCACTCAGCTTCTGAAGACAGATAGTTTCCTGTGACTAAGTTGGATTGATTGCGTGGAAGGGAGACTCAGAAACAGAGGATTCTCGATGTTCAGTTTTAAAGTCTCTCTCCAGAAAATACTTTTGTAAATTATAACATGACTTTAGTCAGTGTGGATTGCAACTGAGAGTCCTTGCTGTTCAGGTCAAGCAAAGCAATCTTCTGTTTCACTTTTAAATCTTTCATATGTTATACATTATCTATAACATATATTGATATAATTTGTATAAATAGTATATATTTCATTTATAACTCTTTCGTAGACTAATGTGCCTTCGAGTTACAGTCTGCTTTTGAAGTCACCTATGGAGACTGTGAAAATCATGTGCCTGAAAGATCTGCTCATGCTCGGTTCTGCTTATGAATTCTCATGAGTAGATTCTGTGTACCTCAAGGCTGTTCCACAAGTTATGCCCTTTTCGTATGATTTGAAGTTGTACGTCTACGACACTACACTTTTGATGCCTGTTGCTTTTGATGTCAGCAATGTTCATTTGCTCTTCAAGTAATTACTGGCAATTATTTCAACAGCTGTTGAAAAACATACAGAAGAATGGTGGTAGTATAATAATACATTAATTTTTGTGTATTTTCTCCATACCGTGAAGTGTGAAAGTCTGTATCTCTGTAGCTTTGCTCACTCAGTTTGTAGCCTCAGCAGCTGTGCCATGGGCTGAGGATTATCATTCAGGGTTGTGATACCGTTGCAGAAGATTATGACTTCAGAAAAGAAAAAAACTTCAGAAACATCTGAGATTGTAGGAATTGAAGAGACACAAGTTTTTGAGCCATTTGTAATTCTATGAAACATGAAGACTGAGGAATGAGACGTACAAAATGCATGTGCCATGCAGAATGGCTTCTACCTGGAATTCTTCCATGGAATGTTTTTTCTTGAAGTGTCTGTTAGTTTTGCCATATTGTTTAGCGATTTCTGTAATGGAATTAACTCTGAAGCTGACTTACTGCCTACATGGCTGTGTGGGCTAATGGAATGGTGGTAAGGCTGTTTCATCCTTTGTTAAAGGAAAACACTCTATTTAACAGTCCTCTCACATCAGATTCCTCAATTAAGTCTTTGTTAGTCCACTGCCAGCTTTAAACGGTTTTACTCCTGTATCTGCGAAAGTATTTGTTTTGCTTTATTAGTCAAAGTAAAGAAAGTCATTCTTATCACTGAATCAGAAAAACACTTTTTCTTTTCAGACTATTAAACCACACGTGGAAGCAGAAGAGAAGCAAACAGAAAGTCGTACAGTTACTCCACCTGCTGCACCGAAGCCAAAACGAGAAGAAAATCCACAGGTATCAGAACACAGCCAGAGCTTTCTTTTAAGAGAAAAAGAAAACACTCTGTCCTTCAGGAAACATTTTCCCCCCTCTGTTCTCTCAAGACTCCTTAACTTGAACATTCCATACATTGCTGTTGGCCAGCAGTAGTTGATAAGGCTACAGAATAAGAAATCTAAATAAATGTAATGCATTGCATTTTTCAGTCCTGGAATGCATTTCACTTCTGAATCTTTTGTAAGTTAGAAGATGATAATTTCCCTCTGATATTTCCTTCAACCAGGAGGCTTCGATTACAGTGTTGATTTCCATTCCTTTGAGGTTTTAGAGTTCTGGAGTTATTTTTAATGCTAGAGAAATGTCTTTATTTTGCTTTATAAGATATTTCTGCTCTGATGAGCAGGTTGGAGCGAGTCATGTATGTTCACATTCTGCCTCAATGTGAACATTGTGTTTTATTCCCGTTTAGGTCCAGTTGCGTTCTGGGGGAAAGAGCGGCCAGAATGGCTCACTCTTACAGCCTTTCTGCCATACACAGCTTTGGAACTGATTACAGCTAAATGCTCTGCTACATTTGTTTTTGTAGATGGATTCAAACTGACTACTGTGTGAGCGTTAACTGTTGTCAGTACAAATTCTGATTTTTACATGTCCGTGTACTTCCTGCGTTAAAATTAGAATCCTTAAGAAAAGCCGTAGCCCTTATCGAACGGCAAATTAAACTAGAGTTGCTCCTTGTAGTTCGCAATATATGCAGAATGATCTTCAACTAGCAATATCTTGCTGGCAGTTGAATTGTGTGGGTATTTACCAAGAGCCAATCACACAGTGATTGTGCTGGACTGAAAGTAAAGAAACGGCTTTCTTGTTCCCAGCTCTGCCAACTCTGTGATCATGAGCATTTGGCATTTCCCTGTATCTCGGCCTAGGTTCCCATCTAGAAAATGGGACTGTTGTCTAGCCTGTGTAAAGCAGTTTGATATACATGAATGAAAAGTGATTTATGGAAGTATTACGAATAATATTTTTGTGGCTTATTTACCTGCCAACTGACTTCAAAGGGCCAAAGTGACATAGCTCACCTAACAGTTGAACTTATCATGATCTTTTTTTTCTTTCCCCTCACAGAAACTTGCCTTCATGGTGTCTCTGGGACTAGTTACTCATGACCATCTGGAAGGTAGGAAAAATGTCTTAAGTTGGTTCTTGACATCCATGTTTCATGGCCATTCTGAATTGGAAGTAAAGGTCCAAAATATTTCTTTGTTAAATGCAGGGTTTGAGGTTTTTTGCACAGAAGTACATTTGGGATGGCTGTACTCTTGATCTAACTTAGTTTGTTGTGCATACTTTCTCATTTTTCTTATTACACTGAATCAAAGCAGTTGCTTATGCAGCTGAGATCAGTGGTTGGGAAGAAGGCGTATGCTCTGATGGTAGGAAAGACATCTGTGACAATCCCATTGCTTTCTGGACAACCCCTGTATCTGTAAAGTTACATCACAGATAGTTTTACTGCAACCCACATCTGGATTTGTTAATTTATTTCACAATTTCATGGGACTGTAACCTGTGGTGAATGAGTTAATAGATTGTAATTGGTTTTATAATTTGAACTCCTTAATCCTATACAGTGAAATACATTTCACTGGCTTGCATATTTCAGTCCTGTATTTATTTTTAAGTATCAACAAGGTTACCAGAGGCTTTCTGTTTTAGATCCCAATTTCACTGACCATGAGTTTAAACTGTCTTAGTCATGGAGTACTTGGCAAGAAGATGGCAGTCATTTCATTAGTTAGTTGAGCACTGTATTTGTACTCCTTGTCAGCTCTTCGTTTTCAAACCTTCAGAAATTAGGAGTATAACAAAGTTGCTTATATTCAGCATGACTGGTGTTCTGTAGAAATCTTCAGCTCTTCTCACATGCAAACTGCATTCTGAGGACTTTACATAATTTCTGAGACCTGCTGTTTTCTAACCTGAATGCTTTGTTTTACAAGAAATCCAAAGTAAGCGACAAGAGAGGAAAAGAAGAACAACAGCAAATCCGGTGTACAGTGGAGCTGTTTTTGAGCCTGAGGTATTCAATTTTTTTGCTGGGGAAGCTGGTATTTTCATTCTGAGCCTGTGTGTCTTTCTGCCATGTTGCTACCTCCTAAGGTACCTCAGTTCTAACTAGACAGGCAAGCTATCATTTATCATTCAAAAGGCTATTGCAATGATATGACCCTCAGATTTTTAAATAGTAAATACATTGGGATGTTCTTATAATACTTAAGTCTTTTTCTGCCTTCTATGTAAAGCTGACGTTAGGCAGCGTGCGTTAATCTGACCATTAGGTCAGCTTGCATATCAGCCTGAAGCAGTCCAGATGTCAGTAGTGTAAAAAACCTAACCTTTCTGAAGCTGTGCTTCAGAAAACAGAGCAGCCAGTAATCTCACTTTGTACTGATGTGCTGTTCCTCAGCTATTGCATATAGTTGTTGCCAAAAATGTTAGCCAACAAAAATTATTATATTCTTCCCTGCAGCGCAAGAAGAGTACAGTCACGTACCTGAACAGCACAATGCATCCTGGGACACGTAAAAGAGGTGAGGTATACTTAGACCTGTCTCCCTGCTGTATGCCTCTTCCTCCATCTTGCATTTGCAATCCTCTTGTTGATATGAAGAGCAAAACAAAGAAGGACTCTAGAGTACTTCATTTGTCCAGTAAATTTCCAAGGTTGACAAAGATCATGACTTCTAGGGATTACCAGGGTTTTATTAGGCAGCTCAATGTTTCACCTCAGTTTCACTCTCAAAAAAAATAATTACAATAAATAGAGTAAAGTGAAAGGTGAGTTGTTTGGACATTATTTAGTGGTATAAAGCTGCTGTCAAGATCCTCTTGTTAGTAACTAAATTGTATTGTTAGTGTCAAGAGGAAGGTGGTTATGGAAGAAGCATCTGTGCCCTGAATAGGCAAGGAAACTTAGTGTGACAAAAGCCTCGTTGCCCACTGGGAGTGGAGATGGGTCCTTCAAAAGAATTTGTCTTGAGCAAGAAAGGCTATCGTGCTTCTACTGAGCACTTTTCTGCAACTACAGTGCCACCTGTCCTAAAATGAGAGATGATCTTTCATACAGGTGTGCTGTATTATTCAGTAGAAATTCTTCTGTAGAACAAGTGAAATTTTAAGACTTAGATTCTGGTCAAACAGATGAGTTGGAATAGCATAGGAGAGAACGTGATACCATTTTTTTGTGCATGCCATTCACCACACATACATGACAATCTTTTCTTGATTTTGGATGACTTTTTGTAGTCCTTAAAGACTCATAATACCTTCTTTACCCCTGAGTTTGCCATAAAAAAAAAAAAGTAATCAATCAGATTAAAAAAAAACACAGTCCAACCTAGCACTGACCAGTTCCATTATCTTTGTTTTTTGGCTGCAAGGTCAAATATTAATTTGACATGTTCTCTCCCTGATACACCTCTTCAGTCCAGCAGGCAATGTGACAAAACTGCTACTTCTGCCGCTATGCTGTTTCTAAATAAAAGACGTCATTCTTTACTGCCATTCTCTAATAACATTAAATATATTTTTTAAAATGATGTAATGTAGATTTCAGAGAGAGTGAGTTTTGCATTTACTCTATGGGTAACTAATGTTCCTTCTTCTAGTAATGATTTCGTAATTCTCTTTTATAACTCATAGTGAACGATTACTGTATCAATGAAAATGATTGCATGCTTTTGTACTTGATACTCTCTTAGCCTGTTTTTACACACTGACTGCTATTATACTTTTTTTTTTGTCACACCCTGTTGTGAGCCTGTACCTTGCATCAGCACCAAATTAGTAGCACACGTTTTCATTTGACAAAAGATTTGGATGTATACATTTGTTTTGTGATTTAATATAGCAATATATTAGGTGAAAAGCTTATGCAAGCATGTGCCCTTGAGAGCTTTAGTTTAATTCCAGATGGTGCTGAGCATGTCAGAAATTTCAGCCATGGACATCACTATCAGAAATCCGTTTCCAAGGACATGCTTAGTTCTGGAACATATCCAGACCTTAAATGCAAGGTTTAGCATGTTAATAGGTATAGACTGACAATCTGTAAACATAAGATCTGGGGAATTATTCCTAGATCTTAACTCTTTTATGTTTACATATCCATAAATTACGCTGGAGGAGAGAGGCAGAAATGATAGTTACATACTGTTTTTTTGCTGTCTTGCTTTGCACACAGAATTTCATGAAAATAGTTATAAACACATTTTGCACTTCTGCTGTTCTAAAGGAGCATATAGGAGTTGTATGTAATCAAACATACTTGACTGAGAAGGTCTAAGGAAGAATACAGAATTTGAGGAGGATTACAGTGGAAGGCCGGTGCTAGGTTACAACCGGTAGTGCTGGTGTTATGGGTCAGACAACAGGACCAGCCTAATTTAAAAAATGTACCAGTAGGGTAGAAAGTGCTGATCTGTGGGTGAGTGGGTTTAAAAAAAGGGAAAGAAAAGGAGGGGGCTGGTGAGTGTTGGCCTGTGATAAAGGATTTAACCTTTGTGTAGATTTATGCTGGCACTAGAAAGATAGGGAGGTGTGGGATAACAGTAGAAAGGATTTAATAGTAGTTATTGTAGCTTCTCTCTACCTTTGATGCCAACATGTTTTCCCTAAAAACTGAATAGCCTCATTTCTAGAAGTGGCAAGTGTCCCCACGCTGCTTTTGTGGGAGCGATTCTTTGACCCTCTGCAGAGCTTATTTCTATTTCCTTCTGAAGTACATCTTTTAAATGTTCTTTCCTTGCAAGATTCTACTTAAAGATTTCTAAAAAAATGTTTAAATCTTTGCTTCTGTCCTTCCACTTGTAACTTTTGTATTAACTTCCTCTCTGTGCTACATCATTTCCTTTTTCACGCTAGCCAATGAGGACCACTGGCCAAAGGTATGTAAGATCATTTTTCCTTTTTTTTTTTTTTTTTTTCCTGTGTGTGTGTTCCCTGTTGTTAATATGTAGGTCGTCCACCTAAATACAACACGGTGCTGGGGTTTGGGGCTTTGACCCCCACGTCCCCTCTGTCCGGTTATCCTGACTCCCCTGAAAATGAAAAGACAGAGACCACATTTACTTTTCCCGCAGCTGTTCAGCCTGTGTCCCTGCCTAGCCCCAGCTCCACAGACGTAAGTAACTCTTGGGGAGGGGGTTACTTCTAGAAGGATATGCAGAAACAGCTACAAGGAAAGTCATTGCAGATTTTGTTTCTTTAGTCTGACTCATCATTTGTCCTGATTCAGTGCAGTGAAACAGTCCAGTGTTCTTTTAACACCCTTCCTTTTTCCTCCTGCACCTATGTTCTTACCCTGTAGAGATTTTATTTGTAACTTCTTTAGTGGATTGAAACATTGGGAGGCACCAGGCATGCTAGATGAGCTCATTTCCTTTGTGCAGCGTCTGGGATCTTGTCTGACTGAATTCAATCTGTCATCCATGAAAAAGGGGAAAGGGAGAATGAAAAGTATTACTTACAGACCTTAATAACAAAAAAGTTGGGGTGTTTCTGTGTTGAGAGAAGGAGGGGAACTGCTCGGATCACCCAGGACAACCAGGAGTGTTCACAGAACTGGTTATGGCAGTGCTGGTGTAGCTAAATACATCACCCCTGTGGTCAGATGGCAAAATCTGTCTTTTTGTTATAATTTATGAAGAACTGAGTGTCCTTATTTTAAGTTAATTCAAAGATAAGATTCACTACTCATAGCAAACCTTTTTTAAGTTGCTGAGAACTATCCAGTTATTTCATTATTTCTATTTCTTGCAAAAACATGATGAAAAATTTTAAAGGCCATGCATAAACTTCAGAAGATAAATAGTGTGGAAAGAATTGGACTGATTTGCTGTGTAGGTCCAGAATGACATAATGAAGGGACTATAGACACTATGGTTTGTATACGGAAAGTGTACTGTGACTGTTTTCACAGGGCGAAACAATTCATTCCACAAAAATTCTCAGGACTTGTGGTGTACTTCCAGTAAAGTGCTTGTGTTTTAATAGCTAGTGCTTACTGGGCACGGTTTAAAAATAAGAAGGTGCTTGCTTGTTTCTTGATACCAATGCTGCAAACTCCTTCTGCAATCTGAGTGAGAGCAGTCTCTTCCCCTCTTCCCTCCCTTTTTTTAAACATATTATCACATATAATTCAGGCCTAATCATTTGAAAATGGGCTTTAAGGAAGAGTTGGGCCGCTTTATTTTCATCTGTGCAGTTGCACCACTTTAAGTACATAAACTGAGACACCATATCTACGGGCCACATATGGTAGGGAATAGAGGCCAACTTCTTGCCTCTGAACTGTGTTCTGCAGATCTAACAGGAATAGAAGTAGTACAAGTGTGTCTGAGTCACTGAAATAAATAGATGCAATTCTGATACCCAGGGAATATGTATGTGAAATTAAAAAGTTCTCTTTTATATAGTGACTTTTGAGAGCAGAATAGCACTTGACTGTAAGAACACTTCCCTGGCAGTCAAATGAATGGGACTGTGGAACAGCCCCTCAGGGAGAAGGTGGGGCAGCTCCATCTCTGGGGACTTTTATAAGTAAGCAGTACAATCAACTAGCAAACATGCTGGAGAGCACATTTTTCACATTGGCCCCAAGAGAAGGACTGGATAGTGTGGTGGGGGTCTTTTCCATCTCTGACTTGTGTGTGTAGACTGCCGAGTCTTTTCCCACTGTGCGAGAGCTCTCAAAACAGTATAATGAGTTGTTGCCCTGTTTTCTGCAGTGCCTGGTGGCAGCAAACTAAATCAAGAACGGTGAATTTCTGTAGCATTCAAACCCAGTTCTGAATGCCCTGAATTTTCTGAATTTGGATAGTATTTAGGCCTAGGTTTTGGATTGGTTTAATATTTATTAATTGATGAAAATAGAAGTATTTTAAAGGAGATAATGGAAGATTGCACAGCAGGTAATTAACATTCTGTCTTACCTGAGCACAGTAGCAGTCTTTCCCCTTTAGAATCATATATAAATCTCCTTTAACATGTTTCCAGACAAGTTGTTCAGTTTACACATATGCAACAGCACTAACATCTTTGTGGGTTCAATTTTTTGAAAGAAGTTTATGCCAAAGTCCCATTCAATGCATATTTGCTATCGGGCTAATTTGGTAGACTTTCCTGAAATATTTGGTATTGAATTCCATATAAGATAAAATACATGTAACAACAGAAAATACATTTCAAAGTGCTCATAAAAATATTTTTGTATTAAGATAGACTACTAAACAAAATTTGAACCTTTAGAGACAGCAAAATATTGGAAAGAAAGTAAATATGAAATCTATTCTTCTGTCACTACATGTTGTAGTTGTTACTTGCTAATCGTAAAGAGAGGAATGGTTTCCCATGAGCTGGAAGATAGACTTCTGTTCATATGTTTTCATAAAATTGCTGTATAAGCTTGTGCAGCTACATCCCTTTTTTGTGATTTGATTTCCCCCATTTATACATTTGGCATGGTGCTTCCTTTTCATATCTGAGTTTTGAGAACTTAGCAGTACTTGTAAAAACCTTTAGTGTCCTTGGCTGGAAAAGTGCTACATAATGCTGGAAAGTACTATCTATTTAAACACCAACAGTACGAGTTGTGCTGGGTATGAACACAAAGAGAAAAATTAAGTCTTGCGTTTAAGGAGCTTGCAACTTAATTAGATGTAGAATACAGTATACACCGAAATGCTCATGCCACAGTTTATGACCAGTGCTACCACTGAGAAGAACTGTCCTGCCTGTCACCAGCAGTCTTTTCTCATCCCTTAAATGCCTCCTGTGTTGTTCCAACACAGATATATCTGAGGCCACATTCTGACCTGCATAAGGGAGTGGGTATAGCTAAAAACTGTTAGTCTTGTCAAGATCATGCCCTAATCTGGTTAATTTTACAGACCCACGTGTTCTTGTGCCAGCCTCATGTATGGGACAGAAACAAATATTTAAGCGTATAGAGAAGGCAGGATCGCTGCTTTTGGCAGTGAGGCCAGTCCATCCCAAGCTGAAGAGGGTCTGCACTGTTAGCAGATGATGTGAATGTAGAAAGGTGTCTCCGTTCTAGGTAGGACAGAAAATGCTGTCCGTGGTTACAGCCTCCAGCTTTTGGGGACTTAAAAATGAAAAGATGACAAGTGCATGCCTAACTAAAAGGCTATTTCAGAAGTTTCAGTTATAACAATTGAGCAGTTTCTCAGATAGATACAGATGAAAACTGCAGATTTGCCCATCTTTAATGTATTTTTGCATTAATTCACTGAGAAGGTCTAATTCCTGTAGGCTTTAGAATGGAAATTTGGTATTTAGCACTTGAGTAATCTTTGTCTTTAGCCAGCCTATGAAAATTACAAATCAGGCCAAGCACTTGGCACCAGCCACCATGGCCCAGAAAAGCCTTCTTGCGTTTCTCCTGCATTGTCATCCTCCTAATACAGGGATACATTTTGAAGGGAGGATGAAACAGGAACTTGAGATGGGATTGGTGATAAGGATGGAGTGGTAAAAGGTAGGAACAGAATCTGGGAAAAGGAAGGAAGTAATGCAGTAGGCAGGATTGAGCAAAACTTCTCTTTTTTAATCTATTTTCTTTTTTCTGTTTGACAATTGGCTGTGAACCACTTGGTTTTGTGTGATGCTCCCTCACGCAGTAGTGGCATATTCACCTGAAAGATAGCAATTGCCTTTGACAGTGAATTACTCGGCAGTAAGAACAGTGCAAAAATCTCTATTCTAGTGACGGTTTGAGTCTGTGGTCACAAAATGCCTTTTTATTAGTAAACTCTGTATCAAAACTACGTTTCAATTGAAAGGAGCAGTAGAGAATGTTCAGGTTACAAAGTCAAGCCCATAAAAATTAGGAAATGACAGGATTATTATTGCTTCTGATAACTTACATCACTTACATCATACATTATGGTCATCTTCATTTATATGGTCATGAACAATTCCTGTTGCAGAATGATTAGTTTTCGCATGTTGTTCCAGAGAGATGTATGTATAAGTATAGATATTACATACTCAAATACACAAACTACATATAGTACTGATTTGATACCGTATTATTCAGTTCTGTTGCCTAAAGCCAGGCCCTGCAGCTCTAGGCACTTTATAAAACTAAGGAAAACTGTTAGCTGTCCAAAAAGCTTTCATTTATTTTCCTGGTCTCTTGGTACAGAGGAAGTAGAGCAAAAAGTGACATTAAATCACCTTTTATGGTCTCTGTTCTGAAACGATTCTTCAGTCTCTTCAGCCTGTAGCATGTGTTAGAGCAGCCTCAGCGAGCTCCGCTCGAGCCGAAGTTGGCTGCCTGTAGCCTTCGCAGAGCTGGTCCAGAAGCTGAGATTAGTGGCGTGCATGGCAGAACATCAGATCCAGCCCCATTTATGCTTGTGTTTATTAACTGCCCATATACCTGGGGCATTTCTTTGGAATCAAACAGTGGCTGGGATTTCGGTAAGGCTGGTTGTTAATTCTGAGGAAATACTCCAAATTTTGCATTACCAGAAATAGGACTGTGGATTTTGTGCATGTGTGATGTCATCTCAGTGCGTTCAGCCACGCTGCATGCTGATGATCAGCTGTGTCAATTCAGGTTTTGCAGTGTTCAGTTGAATTTAGAAGATTCTGGGTCTAAATTTCTAAGTGTCTCCCCCTCAAGAAGCAAATGCATATGTCTTTTGTGTGGGTCTCTTTCTGCAGGGTATTATGCAAACAGGTTTGGGTTTCAGCACACCAGTAACTGCACCTGAGGCAGTTACCAGGTGCCATCATGCAGTCTGTGGCAATCAAAGCATCTTAACGCATGTAATTCTCTAGAATGAGAATTTTCATCTGAAATGTGAGAATTTTCCTCTTAAATTTATCCTTAGGTCGCAGGGGATTTTGTTTTAGCTTATATGACATGTCATGCCTGCATTCTTTTCCTTGTACTCACAGAATGCTTGATAGAGGAGAAGTGGTTCTTCCCAGCTTGGTTACACAGATCACTTCACAAGAGGCATGAAATGTCACTCATTTAATTCCTCTCTTAACACTGAGGAACTCTTTGGTGTTAAAGGATGAAATAATACCATAACCCAGCTCTTAATGGTCCCTGGGAGTTATGACACCAAAACATGGCACTGAAAATTCACTAAAGATCGATCCTTTACAAAACATAACACCAGTGCTAACCTTGGGAATTAAGAATAGCCTTCTTGTCGAAGAAAGGCCTCATCAGCAGTAGAGATGGGGAGTAGAAACCTGAGCAGATTGCTTGTGTGTCATCCTTATAATATGTTTAATATTTTATCCATAGTAGAGATTAGTGTCATTTTTCTTGCCTGGCAACTTAATGTGTGAGTGCACAGCTGAGTCTGCTGTCCCTCAAATTGATAGAACTTACACACTTGAAAAGACTGTACGGGTCAAAATCAAACCTTGCATGTGTTGATATTTCATACCAGGGCATGTATACGTGCAGTTTGACTCAACACACACATCTTAAGATCATGATCTTGCAGATCTGGTGTGTGTGAAACCCTGACTGAAGCTGATGAGAAGTTCAGGCTCCAGGTGGGGCCTTGAATATGTCAAGTTGCCAGGACAGCCCACAGGCAGTGAGAGGAGAGGGCTGGGGTGCTCCTCTACTCCTCTGTGGATGCTGAGCCATCTTTTTTTCATGCTTCTTTGTTGAAATATCAAAACTCCAAAGAAAACAAAACATAAACACCAACACCACCCCAAGCATGAGATGGGAGTAACAGGAGGAGAGAGAGAGACGAAAAAGTGACAAAAATCAGACCTACCTTTCTGGAAAGTTAATGGCGGTAGAAAAAAAATTCTCTCCGATGGTGATGCAATAGTAACTAAACCTAGGTTTTTTAAGAGACACTGCCAGTAATGTTTTCAATTCTTTCTTTTAAAAAACCCTTAGTTAGAAAATATCTCTTCGTATTCCATCATCCTGGCTCTCAGCCTATGTTAGTGATGAAACATAAACCACTCTCTATAGAGAATGAGAAAATTTTGAGTCACAGCTTTTTTGGTGCAGTTTGAGGTAACCTAAGTGAAGTAAAAAGAATTGTCTCAGAACATAATTCAGCCTGTTCTTTTTCATTTACAAGCACAACACATTTTTCTTCCAGTTTCATTTTTAAAGGTGACCTAAATATTTGACAATACTTTTAAGTCACTCAGTTGGGATTTCTTACATACTGTTACTGGCCAGAGACAGCTTCATCAGCGCTCCTGAAGTGGAGTTGTGCTTAAATCCGGAAATGAGAAGGGTTAAGGAAGTGGGAGCTCATCACTTTAGGCAAAAAAAAAGCAAAGTAAACGGGGAATGTTAAAGAAGATAGCCTATGGGGTAGCTGTTGTTAGGAGAAGCTCTGATAATAAGTGTTTACTTTTGCCTTGGGAGGACAGAGGGAGTGTTTGAGAGGGCAGATGTCAGTGTTTCTGACATCCTGCCTGGTCTTCCTGTTTCACGTCCTAAAAAGGGCTTGATCATTTGGAATCCCTTTAGACATAGTTTGTGCTGTAAATTTTGCATTCAGCTAGGATGTAGATGTCAAAGGTCGAAGTTCACTTTTTGTCTTCTCTCTCTCTCTCTCTCTCTCTTTCTCTCACCCCCACCCGTTCCCCTCAATTTTATAGGGCGATATCCATGAGGATTTTTGCAGTGTTTGCAGAAAAAGTGGGCAGTTGCTGATGTGTGACACATGTTCACGTGTTTATCACCTGGACTGTCTGGACCCGCCTCTGAAAACCATTCCCAAGGGCATGTGGATCTGTCCCAAATGTCAAGACCAGGTATTGTTTGACAGACAGGGAGAGTTATACACAATGCACTTTGAAGATTTATCCACGTTAAAGAAAATTACCAGATCACTTGGTTTACGTAGACTGAGACAGTCTGACACTGAACAAATCTGTTTGATCTGTAATAAGGCTTGTGTGAATTACCTCTGTTGGGATGTGTGCAAATACAGAGCTAACATCTTGCTCCCAGATTTGGGGTCTTTATTTGTTACCCTTATTTTTACTCTTTTTTTCTGGGCCAAAGCACACAAACATACGGGAAAGGTTCTGTGTGACCCACAGAAATTTTCTTGTTCATTTTAAGCTCATTGATTCTTCAAAAGTTATTAATATATTCTTCTGAACAAATAAATAAAGCATTTGCACAAGCCTACCTCAATAGATAGAGCAAATATAAGCTCCTGTTTGCTCATATAAATCAAATATCAGAGAGGTTGTCTTCAGTGATCTTTTTAATAATACCATCCAGCATCAGTATAGCAAGGATAGGCGAACAGTTTGGTTCTTCTTCCTTCCAGATCCCTTTCTGAAAGTACACAATTGAAGTGAACAGATGATATGTTAATATTTTGTTTATGATTGCAGTGAGATTACAAGACAAAGAAGTAAACTATTGTATTCCTAACCCTTACATTGAACTTCAGAAGCTGCAAAGGATTGCTGATAATCAGCAGCCTGAAGCTGTTAGCATTCTGTCTGATTTAGCATATTGCTTGGTCGCCCATGTGACCTTTGGTTAGCCAGATGGTAACGTAAGAAAACAGACTGTTCAGAATATGCTCCTCAGAAGAAAAAAATTGCAAAAGTCAAATTACTTGGACAGTAGTTGCAAGTGAGGAGGGGATGTTACCACACCCCTGCTCCCACTCTTGCCTACTCTCACCTTATCCCTCTTCTTCATACTTCTTATTATAGTTTTCCACAAAATGAGTTGGAAAAAAGTGAGAATTATTCCACTGAAAAGTGACAGAGTCCTCTGTCTTCTCAGACACCCCTCCAATTCACTTATTAAAAAGACACAATACCTGTCTTTCCTCTCAAAATAAAGTTTGTTAGGAAGGAATATGTAGGAAGGATCTGAAAGATGTAAATGGTGCTTACCCTTATAAAGAGGGTTTGACAACTCTATTAAGATGATTCTGATAAGACGGCGATGGTTTTGTGTTTTACTAGGCAGAAAGTGTGATGTTTGAATGTATGGTGTGGAGGCTGCTCTGTGCCATGAGAAGTTTTCTTCCAGAACAGCTAAGATCAGCAATTTGTCTGAACCATGAAATAATGTCTATGTCTCTTGGCAAGTTTGAGTTCAGATATGTTATCCTTTCATTCCTCTTTTAAATTGTTTGGTTTCGTTAGTAGAGTTTATTTGTGGCTATGGAGGGAATTTGAGAAAATGCTGACATTTGGAAGAAACAGGTCTGCTTTGTGGGAGCCATAATGCAGTTGTGAGTAATTCCCTCTGTTAGATCTCAGAACAGGTCTGCGCAGCTTCATGTTAACAAGGCTGAGACTAATGATAGCCATAAAAGAAAATCCTTGGTCTTTCTCTCTTTCTCTCCTTTTTGCTTTCGTAGGGGTGGATTGTGTACCAGCTAAATCTCTAAATGCTTTTCTTTCAGATGCTAAAGAAGGAAGAAGCAATCCCATGGCCAGGAACTTTAGCAATTGTTCATTCATATATTGCATATAAAGCAGGTAGGCAAATGGGGAACAACACTTTCGTTTCACTTTTAATTAGGAAAGATGTTCTCTCAGGAATGGGATAGAGTGGTACTTCCTTTATAAATGGAAGAAAAAAGGGAGGATTCGTAATGACTAGTGAGCTGAAAATAGCAGTCTAAATATTTGCAAAGCTTTCTGTGATGCTTGAGCATGTAGGTGAAATTTTGGGTGTGATTTAGTGCACAGGTTGTTGAATTGACTTTAAACACAATTACCCTCTTTACATGAGCCAGTTTAGAGCCGCTGTCCACTGCTGTAACAGGAACAGTATAAATATTAATGTTCTGTTTTGTAGCTAAAGAAGAGGAAAAACAGAAACTACTTAAATGGAGTTCAGATTTAAAACAGGAAAGAGAACAACTAGAGCAGAAGGTCAAACAGCTCAGCAATTCTATAACGGTGAGTATTGTCCTCCCAAATAGCTCTGCACCTGTGTTCTGGTGCCAGAATGCAGAGAGAAAACTGTAGAGCGAGTCCATATGCTAGACCTGTCTTCTGCTGGATTTACTGAGGATTGAGTGAGCACTTTCCTTTGATTTTTAGGACTTTAGGGAGCAGGAATGAGATACAGGCAACATATACTTAGATTGAGTCACTTATACATGATACGTGCTGATGTATATTGTAGATGTCTGGTGACCTGTAATATCAGCAGGTGACAAACATGACCCAGAGCATTATTGTTCGTGGGCAGTAGATTAAGTTGGATTCTCCAGCAACCCACTTAAATATGAATCATTGGGCCTCTGTGCATAATACGAGTTACAGTCTTGATGCGCTTTCCAGACGTTCCTAAGACAAAAATGACCATTTACTCATGACTGGCTCTCGGGCTCTTGTCATGTCAGCAGCTGGATACTGCGCATGCCTCTGCATAATATTATTTAGACGATGTCATACTTCTAACCAGAAGCTGTGTTTCCACCTTAGTTTATCGCAGTAATTGGAGCATACATATTAATTTGCTCTCTTCTCACTTCAATTTGAAAATCAGGCTCTTGAATTGCCAGTGTAAAGTTTGAGCCCCTCGCTTAGTGCAGCCCTAGTCAGTATCATAGAATGAAAAATACTGAAATCTCTTTATGTGGCAGCAGCTGTAAGGCTGGATACATAAGTACAGACTTTTCTTTTTAAATACAAATGCACTTTCTGGTCTACCCGTCTTTATCCATTAGAACAAAAGTAAATGTCCCATGTTTATAGACCCCTAAATGCTGAGGATACAAATGAAATGATGGTGAGCAAACAGGTGGAGAGAGGTGCTGGTTAGCAGTTCCAGAGACTGTCACCTTCTGCTTAGCAGTAGCTGGGCATAACCTGAGCAGCACTAGAGCTACTGACACTGTTTCTCAGTGATGTACCCAGGCAGATGCGAGCCCTTAACATGAGGGATTGACAGTAGGTAAGGAGGAATGTTTATTTTCTATGATCAAGTCATCGTTTATTGGAACTGTCAAAAAAAGACACATTAGATCTAAATTTTGTGGTGCTTTTGTGATGCCATGAGCTGCGTGTGAAAATAGTAAAGCTGACATCAAGGTTGCCGTCTGCATCTAAGAACTCAAATGTTACACACATGAAACAGCTGCCATCTCCTCCTTTTTGAGAGTTTCAAACATAGATATAAGCAGTTTTTCACCCTTGAAACATCATTTGTGGGTATTTTTTAAAGTTATCTTACCCTGACTCTTAACTGATGAGCTAGATAGGTTACTCTGCTTCTAAGAGAAAGAAATGGCCACAAAATACGATTTTCCAGTGAAGAAGGGCTTGGTTTTCTTTTCAAGTGCCCCTTTATTTCTTGAGAGGAGGAAGTGATGTTCCTGCTAAAATGTATGTGAAAGCAAAGGCTGTGTCCCATTAGCAGCATGCACGCACACTGTCAGCAGTCAGCTGCAGTAGGATGCTTGAGTTTGCAGATCTGAGCTAAAGAAATTTCAGCAATGCAATCCTAATAGAAAAATAATAAGAACATATACTTGGAAGTTTCACTTCGAAAGGAACACAAAAGGATGAAGATGTCTGTGTGGATTTGCAAAACACCTTGCGATGAAAGGGGGCCATACCAGGTGACGGCTACGTAGTGGCAATTTAATTCTTCAGCCTGCAGATAGGCATTCTCCTGTCAACACAGCCCCAGGACTCTTTCTCTTCCAGGCTGGGGAAGTGAAATTTTAGCAGCAGTCTTTTCTGCGTACCTACATTTAGACCTGTGAACATCATATTCCTTCTCTTACCTCCTTTCGTTCATTCAGAAGCTTGAACTTATTACTGCTTTTCTGTTTTGCTGCAGAAATGCATGGAAATGAAGAATACCATCCTTGCAAAACAGAAGGAGATGCACAGCTCCTTGGAGAAGGTAAAACAGCTGATCCGCCTCATCCAAGGCATCGACCTTTCAAAACCCATAAACTCTGAGGTCAATTCAGTAGCCATCTCCAACGGCATGGACTCCACTAACAATACTAATGCTGCCACCTCCACCTTAGCCCCCTCCCCTTCCCAGAGCTGCATGGTGAACTGTAACAAGGGCGATGAGACTAAATAACACAGTGAAGTTAAGAAGGAGCAAGGGAGGTGGCGGCGAGGAGGAAGAGCAAAATAATGAAACTTTATTAAAGCAAAACCGGATTTCTTCTGGAAAGTGCAGAATTCTTTAGTTCTTTGGTTCCAGAGAGAGCGTGAAGATGCTTGTGCCAGGCGGCACCGGAGTTTGCCAATTGATCCTTCTTATTCTGTGTGTACATGCAAAGTTTGGATCATGTTACATGAATAGTGCCAGCTGGGGGTTCTTTGCCAGCACCATGCCAAGTGAAATAATATATTTACTCTCTCTATATTTTACACCAGTGTGTGCCTGCAGCAGCCTCCACAGCCACTATAGGTTCGTTTTATTTTTGTTTGGGGTGAGGAGCAGGGATGAGGGAGGAGAGCAGGTTTCAAATCCTTATTTGCAGAACAGTTTGTTTAGCTAGGGGAAAACAAAAACAAGTCCAAAGAGCCTGTGGGCTTTTCCTGTTTCTAAACTCTCAGTACTATTAAACCAAAAAACCAGAAATATAAATTATCAAATCCCAGTGCCCAGAAGGGACAAGTCTATCAAATAAACAGTATTTACTATTGTTTAGACAGGAGATGTACAAAAGGAAAGGAGATGGACTTTTCACTGAGTAACCAGCACATGTACAGGCTGAGGATCTACTGTCCCAACAGCTTTTGGTTAATCCTATTTCTTCACATTAAACAACAGACATGCTTTGCAAAAGTGGTTTGGGTCCTCACACTCATCCAGAAAGCCTGTGTTGGGAATGGGAAAATAGAGGGCCAGAATCCAGGATCAGCTTGGAGCGTTGGACGGAGGTGCCCCAAGAGAAAATGTGCATCTATTACTTGAAAATGAGAATCCAACCCTTTTCTATATTTATAAACAACAAAGGTATCCTGAACAAAGTAGCACATGACCCAGATGTGTGAACTGAACAGAGAAATGTCCTTTTCTTTCACTTCCTTTCTCTTCTTTTGGTAACAAGAACTAAATAAGGAATAGAAAAGCTGTTTTTCAGGCTGACAGTCTAATTAAAGAGGTAGATGGGACCTTGCATGGTATAGATTAGAAGTAATAGTGTCAGTGAGATACAGTGAGTCTTTGTGAGTCCTTGTGTCATCGTTTTGGGCACTGTTTTTTTATGCAAGGGCAAAATCTTTGTATCTGGGGGAAAAAAACCAACTTTTTTAAATTAAAAAGGAAAATAAAAGATATTGAGGTCTTCCTAGTGTTACTTAAATAAGATCAAGGTAAGAAACATTGTAAAAAAAAATTACAAAAGTGCTATTTGTTTCCTAAACAAGTGATTTCTATTAAAAAGGTGTCAGAACTGGAGAAAATACTGTGTACTTAGAATTTTTTAACACAGACTTTGCTTATTTATGATGACATTCTGCTGTGTTTGTGTTTTAAAATCCAATGGGACAGTTTCCATAGATTATACCATACATGCTACTGGCTAAAATTTTAAATCCTACAGTGCTGGATCTCACCCCACCTGGAGGATCTGCCAGGCTTGTCTCTGCTGTCACCGTATCCCCCCCATTCTTTCATGTGTTTGTAACCCAGAGGAAAGCAATTGGCAGCGCGCTTCTTTAAGGCTTTTGTAGTTTGGTGATACGGACTGATTAGAGCTTGAGAATGAAAGACAGTGAGTTGGTTGGACTGAAATCGCCCTCTGGTATACCTTCTTGTTCAACGAGTTCATCTCTTACCTATAATCTTTTCACTCTAGATAGCAAAGCTTGCCTCATGCTTCCTATTAGTGTGGGGTCTGTCTCAGCTCAGAGTGCTGATTCTGGCCGCTTACGGTTGTGTCCCAGAGCTGCCTAGTTTCACTACTGCGTATAAACGTTTGGGCAAATCCCGTTTCTGCTGGCAGTGCTGGGAAGGCTCCCTTTACTTCCAGCGGGAGCCGAGTTGAACCACTGCACACGCAGTGCGAGGCAGAGTCCCTGGTGTGGTGCCCCTGAGAGCAGGCGCTGGGTGGCGAGGCAGGCTTGCCCAGCTGTTTTCTACTGAAGAGAGAAAAGCTTTGCATTTCAAGGATGCATTTCGGAGCAAGAACAAGTGAACACTCCAGACACTACATAGCCTGAGAGAGTCTCTCTGCTGCCACAGCCAAGTATGCTTCTGCGGGATTCATGGAGCTGTTTTCTTCCCTCTCCTTTAGGTTGCCCTTCTGACCTTTAAGGACTTTTCTTCCCTCTATAGGAGTGTGCACTATTTTCAGCTCTGAGCTCAGAACTGATATCCTGAGTTCTCACATTTGTCTGTAGTTGGGAAAGTGACTCTTACGTGTGCTTCTCAGCTGAACCTATGATAACCTTGGCTCTGTCTTTTGATGTTTGAGTTCTGTTCTGGAGCTAGCAGAGCTGGAAGGATAAGTTAGCACAAGTGGCAGGGAGAAGGCTAGGCAGATGACGTCAAAAGTGATCAAACTAAAAATGTCCTTGCATCAACCCAGTTACCAGCAGGAGGTCATTACCATAGGGCAGCACTGGGCCAGCAACCCGTAGCATTTATGCATTAGCACTGTGTATTTCAAGGAACGAAGAGAAAAAACTCAAGTGAACATCAACCCTCTTTCTTTAGAATATGAGCCCACAGCTAACGGCCAGATACTCAGGAGAAACTGCCTTTTTGGCCAGGTTGTTTCCAAGTTGGCTGCTTGGGTAATTCTTATCATCTTCTGAAGCATCAAGTACGTTCCTAGTACCTAAGAACAGGTGCGCTGAGTCTTCGTGGTTTTTATGTTCTGATTTCTGGTGTTACCTTCTGAGCTCTCTGGGAAGCGCTGCACTATTTGGGGGTAGCAAGCTATGCCTGGAGACTTGATAGTCCTTCTCTGTGCCAATTCAGGAGGGGATGGAAGTGAAATTCACTGGTAGCCGTATTTAAATGCGAGTGCAGCTAACCAGCAAGGGGATGTTAAAACAGCTATTACTGCTTTTCTGAGGCATCTGCTTGTCTCCAGAAGCCGAGTAGATAAGTATAGACTTTTATGTCCCTTTTGTTACAGCATTTGTGTTCCAGACGGTAAAAGGATGCCTTTAGTTAATCATTACCTGGCAGAAAAATGATCTTAACTTGGACTTTTTGATGCTGCTAGGTAGTTTTCTCTCTCGCTGATCCTGTTTGGATGCTTTCACTCCTGGCTCTGCAGCAGTATCTGTCAATAGGCAAGGAGCGTTCCCAGGGCTGCACTGACACTGGCAATGATGCTGCTACATATACACGAGTAAATTGGGGTTATCTCTGCCCAATTAGACACACAATAGGGTGGAAGGGGAATTGTCGTTTGCTAAATACAGAGGAAAGTGGTTTTTTTCTGGCTGCTCTAAGAGGTTCCAATCAAGGGAGGAATTTAAACTCTTTGACAGTTTAAAGCTCAAGCTTGTCTTCTGGGTTTAGATGACTGGGGATTTTTTCTCATGTGATATTTGAGATAGAGTGAGTTTGTACTAAAACTTCTGCTCTCTGGGAAGCTGTCATAATGACTGGCGGTTTGTATTTCCAAACCACCATCAAGATATTAACTGATTCTTATGTCATTGCTTGTCATTGGGGGGAAATAAGTGGCTTTTAAATATCTGTTATAAGGGAGGAGATGAGACCACAGAGGAAGCTCGTATCAGAGACAGTCCTGGCGCTCAGCCCAGCGCTAAGGGCTTTAAGAAGTCACCCTGCTTCCTTGCTCAGAAATGGAGTAAGCATTGCAGAAGTGGGTTTGGGGTTTTTTTTTTCCTTTTTCCTTGCAATCTGTTCTTTAAACAGCTGGAAAGGTGTGTTGTGGTCAGAGTGGGAAAGCGAGCATGTGACCTGGCTAGATGAATTAGTATATCGGTAGTATTCTCATTACCTTCGTTTAGAGCCAGCAGTGGTTTTAGTGCTGTACAGAATGCGGTAAAGGCAGTGCTTCTAGGGGAGATTGGCAGGCAGGGTGAGTAGCATGGGTGGCTCTTCGAGGACATCGTTAGCCAGGCGTTACCATGTTGGTAGGATGAACTAAGGGTTTGCATGAGGAAAACCAGGCCTCTGTTGCAAGCAAGGTTCTGTCGCTGGGGATATGAATTAAAAGCTGCTAATCTAGAAATTAGAGAGGTGATAATTTTATGGGCAGATCTCTTGGTTTTGCTGTTGGTAGGAAAAACAATATTGTATTTTATCCTTCCTAGCTGACCTGGCTTAAGCAAGCACATCTGTATTCCAGATGTCTAGAAATGTGAACCCTAATTCTGACCTCCTTGGCTTCAAATCATCTTCCCTGTACTGTTGCAGAGACAGCCCTGAAAAGCAGCAGCAGCAGAGTTCGGGAGGACCCAGAGTGAAATATCCCTCTTAGCCCCACCAAGCTGTGGCAGCCTACAATACAGGGAGTAAACTCTGAGAAATTTCCTTCCCATGTGGATACAGTGGAAAATATTCATGAATTTGCAGCACACATATTTCTCTTTTTTTCCCCAGCTGGGTTGCACCCTGCCCTCTTTGCTTCTGAAGCTCTAATGATGAATACGTGTTTTTTAATGAAACATGTTTTTAAAATATCATGTGCAGTTGTTAAACCAAAATCCATTCTTTTATTGAGGGCCTCGCTCGGTGAGCTGCTCAGATAACCACTGAAATACCGATACTACACTTCTTTGCAGACCATGCCCCTTTGGGCAGAATTTGTTGTGTCTTTTCAGAACTGTTTTTGATCCTTCTTCACCTCGATTTGTCCTCCTTTGGGATTCTGAAGGTCCAGGGCGTGTTCAGCCTTGCTGGGTTACTGCAGAGAGTTTTCTGACAAGTGTGTAGTAACTCTTCAGAAGAGTGAGGAACCTGGAGAAAGAGGAAGATGTTTTGTCATGCGGCTGATGCTTCACTTGGCGCTTAGGCTTGCCTGGCCAACAAACTACCTCAGCAAAGGCCGTTCCCAGGCACTGTGCGGATTCCGTAGTTTCTGGCATTCGGGAGGCAAAAAGGTCTTCAAAGAACCCCTCCGACAGCCGGCTAGGTGCTGGTCTCCGAGGGCACGCGAGCGAGCCTCGCAGCAACACGCTGTTGGATCCTTGTCAGTGGTCAGACCTGGACCAGGGAATGCCTTAAAAATCAGGTGGGGTTAGGAGAACACAAGAGCTGCAGACCTCTTGTCTCCAGGTTATTGCCGTCCTTCTTTCAGCCTCAGTCCTGTTTGAAACACCTGCAGAATGGAATGTAATACTTGAAAAATATGACTCTCTCTATCCTTTACCCTTAGCTCCCATTTTCCCCGTGTTTATCTTTTATCTGGGACAAGAACTTTCTGCATCATTGTGTCTTGTATAGGCTGAGCACATAGTTGAAACTTGCCAATAAAGAAAATTATTTATACCATGCCCTGGTAAGCTTGGTAATTATAGACCCATGGAAAGACAAACGCCTCTCCGAGAGGTTAATTTAAGATGTGGGCTTGTTTCAGAAAAGCAAGACCTCACCTGTGTGAGGGTCTGTGTGTATCCCCTGTCAGTTACTAAACTACCTGAGCAGAGAATGGAAAACGGGCCTCGCCGGGAGCGTTGGTGCTGTGAGAGTCGCTGTGCTGCGCCACATGTGCGAGTGCCACACGAGTCCAGTGGGGCCGGGGCCGCCCATCTGCCCTGGCCAGAGCTGGGTGCTGCAGGGACAAAGGAAAGGACAGAAGCCTCTCTTGAGAAGTGAGGGCGGTGAGAAGGGGTACAGGGCTGCAGATGGGAAAGGAAGAAGGGAAGCAGGAGGAGCAAAAGAGATGAGGATTACGTGGAGGAAAAGTGAGGGTAGGAAAAATCCAGGAGTGAAATAGGGCTCCATTGTGAGGAGAGTGGTATCCCTGCAGTTACGGAGTTTGGAACTACAATGGAAAGACTAGAACAAAAAGGCTCTTTATCCTCCCTCGATTTCTGACTTGGTTGATCTGTATTCCAAAAGGACCGTATGTGGTGGAGGGCAAGAGCTTCTCGGCTGCAGCTGGGGAAGGAAGTGGGCACTAAGTCATCCCTAGCTCTGTCTCTGCTGCCGAGTCGTCCCATCCTGACCAGAGCCTTGTTTGACTTCTGGGCTACCAGGTGGGACAAGGCAGATCAGGCAGACCTTGGGGCAGCCAGAGCCTGCTCTATTCTGGACTGAATTAATTAAAAATTTCCTCAGCTAGAAATATTCCTGGGACTAGCCAAAGGTTCAGTGTGGTTGCACCTTCCTAGTTCGAGTGTCACAATCAGCCTAGTTGAAACCAGCGTCAGGCGGAGGAGATGATGCCAAGCAGGACCTTCTCGGCTGTCTCTTGGAGTATCTGTGCAAGGTCCGTGTTCTCTGGGCCATCACATCTGGCAGTTCTGTGCCAAAACCTCTCTGCGCAGCAATGCCTCCCTGGGTCCTTAGGTTTATTTAGGGACATGTCTTTAAAAAAAAAAAAAAAGCAGTTCACCAGAGCAGCTAGACCTGGGCGTGTGGTGAATTAAACATAACCCTTCAGGGCTGAGCAGGGTAGTCAGCGCTCTGCGTCTGGTCTTCGTCACACTGTAGTATCCAAGCAGGTGTCAAATGCTTCAGACAGAGAAACTCAGCCCAGTCCACATGTAGGGAGGAAGAAGTACTTAAGAGTATGTTTACTGTCGGGAGAGCCCGGGGAACTCAAAAGCCTTGTAAGCTTGGCTGGCTGTCCTGGGTGGAGAGGTGGCACGGGAAGGCCGGAGCAGAAAGCAGCGAGCAGTGAGCGGTACCGGCCTGCTGGCACCCAGCGGGCTTTTCTCCGCCTGGGGAATTTGCATCTTTTTCCTTTTCATAAATTTACACTGGGAAATGTACACCTCGGCCAATTCCTGCCCTTTTGTCACCTGCCTCCTTTTATCTGTGGTGTTGGAAATGAAGCATTGCTGCCTCTGAGCTTGGAGAAAGCACTTTGCTTAGCTAGCGGGCGGCAGGGCCTTGGGGGCGTAGCTCGGGCAGGCGGCAGGGCCTTACGCAGGTCCAGCCCTGGCAGGGGCCGGCTCCCGGAGCTGCGTTCAGGAGCCACCCTTGATTTTGGCTCCCCAGCGCCGAGGGTTGATACCGCAGCAGCGCTGGGAAGATGCTGCTCCCCTTGCTGGTTACCCGGCTCCATCAGGCAGGGCATGCCAGAATTAAGGGAGGGTGGCGCTTGTTTAAAAGCCAAAGGGAAGAATCCCTGTGCCTCGCGTTCCCCTCCGCAAAGCGGGTACCGGCCGTTCTGACACAGCAAGAGCTGTTTCTCATGGGCTGCAGGCACTGTTGAAAGAAGAGGTACAGTCACGCTCCGTGCTGGCTGCGTGTTTCTGCTTGTTCTGGGCTAACGTGTAATTTCTAATCATAGTCTCATATGTTTCTTTAATTATCACTGGCATCAAAACAGCCATTGACTCTAGAGCCAGGAGTAGTGTCTTTCCCGTCAGCTCTCCCTTCCAGAAGGTACGTTGTCTCTGAGTCATTCCTGATGCCATCTGTGACAGGCAGCCAAGACCCTCCTTAAGGAGGGTTTTTGCTACCGCACAAACCCCCGGAGGCTCGGGCAGCTTCCCAGCAGCCCCACGCAGCCGGAGCCAACAGGCGGTCGTGCCCCACGGGCTGCTTCACACTGCAGGGCCCCCCCAGGCACGCTCTTGGCCACCTCTCATGGTCCCACGGAAGCACGGCATGGGTTGCTGTCACAAACTCCATTAAGCAAAGATGAAGCAAGGTAACGGAGCGGGGGGGGACGACATGGCTGGCACCAACCTGTTCAGGCTTCTGCGGAGGGAGGAAATGACTTCGCTGCCTCCACAGCAGTGGAGCCCGCGGTGCAGAGAAGTGGTGGTGAGCTGCTGCTCGCCTGGGAGGTCTGCTGCAGCAGCGGGATGGCTTCCCACACGGTGTTTTGTCTTTTGGGGCTGACTGGCTCAAATCTGCAAACGCCCACCCTATCGTCCGCAGCTGAGGGTAGGTGGGTTGTGAAGGCAGCTCTGCTCGTATGGAGGAACTACTCGGGCCTCGATCACAGCTTCACGTTCCTGCGATTGTGCCGGCACTATCTCAGTAGAGTTGTCGATGGCACCACCCCGCCTGCGTTCCACGCTCCGTCCTGTCCCCCCACCCCCAGCGTGTTACTGAGACCCAGCTGTAAAGCGGGCACCCTGGCTCGGGGTCGGACCAGGAGCTGGCGCCGAGGGGCGCAGTGTCCAAGCCCCGGTCCCTCCCCAGCCTGCCCGGCTCTCTCCAGGTGCTTTTGGTGGACAGCCCCCAGCTCTGGCGGCGCAGCCCCCCGCGGCTGCCGGGGACAGTGGCAGCTTCTCTCCCGCCTGGGTTCCCGCACAGCGAAGCCATGTCTGCGCCCTCCGGGAGCCGGCGCCGCCTGTGCTGCCCCTCTCCCCGCCAATCTCCCGTCCCTGCAGGCCTGGTGTAAAATGCCCTTTCTGACCGGTACCGCTCTGTTGTCACAGAATCACGTCATGAGAACACCGACTCATGAGCTGGTTTGGGTTTTTTTTAAATATCTCTATTTTTTTTAGCCTGATGCTCATAGTGATCTGCAGTCTCTCTGCTGCCTTCAAGTCCCTTGTGGTTTCAGTTTTGGTACAAATGTGCTTAGATTTTAGCAAACTGAAGTTGGGGGGGTGGACGGGAGGGGGTACAGAGCATCGGATCAATTTGTATTTATTTATTTTAACATTTTACTAAATAAAACACAATAAAAGCTCTCGTCTCCTTAGCTGTATGTACCAGGCGGGGACAGCAGGTCCCGCAGGCGCAGGGGATGGCGCGGTGCCCGCAGAAAGTCCCCAGCCCCAGGAGAGGTTTCCAAGCGTGGCTCTGCGCGATGGCTCGAGCCGTGCTGTCTTGGCAGGGAGACGGGTACTGCATTAGTAGAAACGAATTTCAGCTCTAAAAGGGGCTGTGCTCAGTTAAGAAAACCTCCGCGGGCTCTGACTCAGTGGCTGCCTCCAGCTGATGCTGCCCGGCAGAGGGCACGTGGAGCCCAAACCCGAGCTGGGGTGACTCCAGGTACCTAAACCCACTTGTAGGCAGGTTTTGGGCTGGGCACTGGCGAGGCTGGGAAGGATAACGTGAAAATGACGGCACACAGTCCTCCTGCTAGAGGCACAGCAGCACACCTTCCAAAAAACTGCAGCGCCAGCACTTCTGGAGCCATCTAACCATCAAAGAAATGCCGGAAGAGGCGTGCTCCATCCTGGCACTGCTCCACCACTGTGTATCTAGCAAAGAGCCGGCTAAAGTACTGTCCAGATCTGATCTAAACCTGTGGTGTCGCTTCACGCTGCCGCAGAGCGATACTAGCGAGCTTTGGCTGAATTAAAAGCTGTCTGCTAGGGACTGCTTGGGTGGAGCTGTGCCTGGCTTTGCCGTCACAGCACTCTTTCCAGCCCTTTCCCAAATAAAGCCTTGACAACTTGCACCACCCCGCTGCGGCGCTGGGAACCGGTGGCTTTGATCCCACTGTGGTCAGCCGTTTCAGAGCTGGCAGGGGATGGGCACACCCGCCGCCTGGTGACACGGGCATTTCTCTTGCCCACTGTTGCTCCCTGCTCCTGACCCCTCGCTGTGCCAGCCAAAGGGAAATGGCTTCACACGTGCCCGGCCAAGCAAGCCCAGCGATGCTTTTCCCCGGCCAAGGCTCAGCCTACCCCGTGTTGCGCTCCTCCCGCTGATTTCCCTCCAGGGAACACGTGCAGGCTCCCAGCAGAAAAACATTAATAACCAGGCAGTTCTAACAAGGATGTGAAAAAGAATAAAAAAGCTTTAATTTAAAAATTAAATTAAAAAGAGAGAATAAGCAGGAGGCGCTTGTGCCCTTTCCATACCCCGCGCTTTGTATGGCTCCTCCCAGCTGCGCCCACCACGGACGGAAGTCCTCACGCCTGCACAGCGCTGGCTCTCGCAGCCCAGAGTCGCGCTAAGGAGCGAACAGCAGAGACTGCAGCGGCAACTGGCCTGGAGAGCCTCCAGGGCCACCAGCAAAATCACCTGGCAGGAAGAAAGGATTAAAAAAAACACCACAAAAAGAGACCCCAAGATACCCTTATCAGTTAATTCTTAGGAGAAAAGAAGTATTAAATAATTTAAATAGCGTGAGGAAAGCAGTGCATCCTCTGTGCTCCAGTGTCTGACAGCAGTGGAACAGTGCCCGGCCAAGCCATTCCCGGCGCGGGGACCTCGCCACGGCGCTGGGCTACGGTCTCATCCAGTGTCAACCACATCCCTGACTGCAGATGGACGTCTGTGCCGCCCAGAGCCGAGGAGGAGTGTGGCGGTCCCCGGTCAGGAACTGCTCCAAGCACATGCTGGCCCCAAAGCTGCTGCTTCGCCCATCGCGATGGTGGCCAGGCGTGGTTGGCGGCCCTGCGCTGTGGGGCACTGCCAGCCCCAGGATGGGGCCCGGCGCCGGCACGGCTGCTTCCAGCCGGGACGCACAGGCCTGCTCTGGGAGCTCACTGCTGGAGACAGCAGACAGCCCACCCTGCTGTGGGTGACTCCCACAACACCAGTACTGGGCCAACCCCACTGGAGACTTTGCATCCATAGGGATGGGTAGTGACGATATTTCGCCCCGTTAACTGGCCAGCCTCGGTCCGGGCTTGAATGAGGTCTCCACAGCTCCTGGTACTCCCTGGCCCCCATGCCTCAGGGTGCTGGGAGGCTTTCTCTGAGCCTGGCTCCACAAAGGATGCAAAAGGATGTTCTACACCCTCCTCTCCCACTCTCCACAGCCCCAACAGGGCATGCGGAAGTTTGGGACCTGGGACCAGGGAGCTCAAGAAGCCAGGCCTCAAGGTGAGGTGCGCTAACGAAAGCTGAGAATCCAAAACTGCTAAAACAGGGGAGGGAGGAGACCCGGCCCCCCAGCCCCTGGCGCAGGGAGGTTCCCCCTGTAACGCAGGAAGGCTGCTGCTCTGAAAAAACCCTTGGCCACGCCGCAGCAGCTTGATCTGCTGCCCGTTCTCACAGCTGGCATCTTCCATCTTAGCTACAGGCATCCCGCGGCTGGGCTGGAGAGGCTGTGCGGCCGGCTCAGTTCCCTCGGGCCAGGCTGCAGCAGTGGGCTGGGGCAGGAGGGATCCGCTGGCACCCCGTGCCCGCTGTCCCTGCGCGTCACAGGCTCCTCTCGGCAGTGAGGTATTTGAGCGCAGCAGCCCCATACCGCCGCGACAGGTCCTGGTGGAACTCCTCCCGCAGCGTCTGGAGGCAGCCCCGGTACCCCGCGCTCAGGCGGAACTTGGAGATGTCGAAGCTGGGGGCGTGGGGCATGTGGATCATGAAGGCGTTGGGCAGGACCAGCAGCTCGTACTCCTGGGGGCAGAGCAGCAGCCCCTGCCGTCAGCATCGGTTGGGTGGCACCAACACGTCGCCACATGGCCAACACCCCCCAAGACCCAGCACCCCCATGGTGCCAGGAACAGCCCCTCGCCCACCTGCGCATCCAGCTCCATGATGTGGGACACCTTGTTCCAGCCGAAGCCCACGAACCTCTGGTCATACTTGGGGCAGTCTCGCCTCACTACAACGTAAGGCTCGAAGTCTGGCTGCCACGCCACGCGGTACGGCACGGTGGCTGTCCGCCACTTGGCATAGTCGGTTGGGGCATGGCCTTTTGGCCACACGTGGTACCTGCGGGGAGAGGTGGAAATGAGAGAATGGCAGCTCCCCGAGACAGGCAGAAGACGCGGGGTGTCCTCTGAGCCGGCCGCCCCACAGCCCCAAGCCTCACAGGTACAAAACTGGCTTCTGCTGGGTGTGACAGCACTGCTGGACGGTGGGGCAGCTCCAGTCCCTACCTGAAGGTGTAGAGGGAGCCCATGTCCAGCATGGAGAGCAGCTCTGCTTTGGATTTGGGGAAGGTCAAGCGGTAGTGCAGGGTCTCGAACGCTGGCACGATGAGAGCTGCCTTCCTCTGGGGCAGCTCCAGCTGCTGGATGGAGTTCCTACGGTGGTAGGAAGGGCGTGAGGTCTCCCTGGCTGCAAGCCGTGGCCACAGCCCCCTTCCTCAGCCTGCCCACCACTCCAGAAGGGTAGCAATGAGTTTGGACACTGTAGTGGTGCCATGCAGGGGCAGGAGGGATGGGGCACCCCTCACAGCCAGGGCTGCTTCCCCACCCGCTGGCTCAGAAACGGTTTCTGCACGGTGAGAAGAGCTGCCCAGGGTGTTCCCTGCAAACCCTGGTGCTCGGGGAGCGCAGCAGGCTGAGCAAGAGCCAGCTGGAGAAAGCCTTACCTGAGGTAATCGTAGAGGCCATACATAGGCAGGAAGTCAATGTCCGTCAGAAAGACGTATGGCGTCTGCGTGTTGGCCAAGGCCACGTTGCGCAGGAGGTTGATGGGATAGAACTGCCCCTCCTTGTAGACGATGTGGTAGGCGACGTTCCGGCGGGCGCTCAGCACCTCCGAGGCCTGGGCGTAGCGCAGGAACTGCTGGGCCTCCGCGTCCGACATGTACAGCGCCAGGCTGATGGGGCCTGCCCAGTGTTTGCAGATGGCCTCCAACATCTGTAACCTGCAAAGCAGAGGGCACTGCATGAGTGTTTGCAGCTTGGCCAAACTCAGAACCGGGTGCCTCTCAGTAAGCCTCAGGTCAGCCGAGCCCAGTTCATGGCGGAGCAGGAAGAACTGCTGCCGCCAGGTTAGGGTGTTCCTCACCACAGATCACTGGTGTGAGGATGAGGAGCGTGTTAAGAGATCCCTGGTAGCTCCCGAGCTGGGGAGCCACCCCAGAGGCAGTAGAGGGGACAGACCTGACTTCCCACCAGCCCCACCAGCAAGTACCGGTCCATGGAGAGCTGGGCCACAAGGGTGACGTCGGTGGGGTTGGGAAGTGCCAGGAACTCGTACTGCAGGAAGAACAGGTGGACGCGGTGCTGCGTGAGGTGCTGCCGGCGGAAATCATAGCAGGGATCATCCTCATCCAACTCCTCCAGCGCCTGCTGCAGCTGCAATGCCGTGAAGGTGAGGGAGAGCAGGAGCCCCGGGGTGGCTGCATGGGGTCTCTGCCCGTGTCACGCTCGGGGGACGGGGGCCGAGTCGCAGCCCTCACCTGGTTGCTGGGCGGGCTGGGGAGACTGGCACAGCCGAAGAGCTCCCTGCGCAGCAGGTTCCCATCGTACTCCAGGAAGGTCAGGTAGAGGTTGCGGAAGAACTCCACGTGCTTGTTCTTCACCCGCAGCTTCTTGGGCGAGTTCCAGTGGATCACCTGAGGGCAGCGGTGTGTCACCCCGGGCAGTGGCAGTCAGCAGCGCCCAGCACTCCCCAAGCCCCCAGACCCCATTCTGACTCCCCTAGACCTCCATCACACGCACTGTCCCTCAGGCCCTCCCCACTCTCAAAGGCAGCAAACCCACCCACCTTGAGGTCCGAGACCTCGGTGTAGCACTGCTCCGAGCGGGTGTGATCAGAGAGCTGCACGTTCCAGAAGCAGGGGAGCCGGTACACCAGGGACGGGTCCTGCTTGATCACTGCATTGAAGATGTCCTAGGAAAGGCAAGCGCAGAGGTGGATGAGGAAGACGGCACATCCTCCCCGTGCCAGTGCAACAGGAACGCAGCAGGGCCGGCCACCCTGGAGGAGGGACTGCTTACCTGATCGGCCAGCGAGGTTGAGAGCATGCTCATGAGCTCTCGCTCCGCCGTCAGCCGCCACATCTGCTCCCAGCCCAGGCGGCGCAGGCGGTCCAGCAGGAGCAGGATCACCCCTGGGTGCCGGGGAGGAGGGTGCTGGGTCACCAAGGCAGCACCCAGCCGTTACAGAGCTGGAGCACAGCACACTGCATGCCTTCAGCCCCTGGGACATGCCACTTCTCCATGCCTACCAGCACAACCTCGGGATGCTGTGGCAACCCCATCGTGCCCACCAGACCTTCCTGCCCCACCTCAGCCTTCCCCAGCCTCCCTGTGCCAAGTGCTGCCTCAGCTGGATGCACCACGAGGCTGCAGAGCCCACCCGGGCAGCCCCCACTCACCTGTGTTGAAGCCACGTCCCAGGGCCGGCCACGGTTTGTGGTTTTTCCAGAGGTTGCCCAAATACCAGTCGCTTTGGTTCTCCACCAGCCCGATCACCTGCTTCTCTGCAGAAAGAGAGGGACGTGGATCCAGCCCATCTTGCTGCAGGTTCAGAGGCCCCAAGCAAACCCACTGCGCTAGTGCTGTGGCAGATGGGGATGGCCACCCCGAGGGGACAGCGGGCTCACAGCACCCAGGGCCCTGCCAAGGCTGCGAGCGGGTCCCAAAGACACCCTGTCCTCACCAGAAAACTTCCCGAAGACAGCCCAGAGCTCAGCGATGTCAGTGGCGAAGGTGATGTCGGTGTCCAAGACAATGACTTTGGAGAGGTTGGAGGGCAGCGCCTTGGTAAGCGTCAGCTTCATCAGCCCGTAGATGCCGGAATAGTGCTTGTTGGGGATCCACGACACCTCGGGCTGCAAGGCAGCACCGCCTCAGTGCTGGGCATGGCCATGCCCTTCCCCTGCCCAGACAGGCCGGCTGTGTGTGCCCAGCACCCCATGCAGAGGAGACCAGCAGAGGGGCACAACAGAGCTCTGGAGCCAGCCAAGCCCGCAGCATCTCCTCTGGCTGCACCACCAGCAGCCACGCACTTCTCTTCCCAGGCCCTTCAGGCACCCACAGGCTGCATCTCCTTCTCCTTCACTCTCACCCTGGCCTGACTCTTCCTCCGGCCACCAGAACCCCCACCTGAACCCCAGCATTTCAGTGCTCAGTGGGGGACCCAGCTCTGCCGCAGAGGCAGTGTTACCCTAAGGGGCCTCCCCGCCCCTCCAGCACTAGCCCTGTGCCCCCCTGCTCAGCTAGACCAGCAGCTAGTCCAGAAAGAGGAGCAGGTGAGTGAGGGACCAGCAGGAAAAGAGCTGATAAACACCCTCCTGCATGCCCCTCTCCACTGCTCCCCTCAGCACCCCAAGCACTGCGTTGGGATAGGGCAAAGTGGGGCAAGTGCCTGCCTTCAAGTCATCGGCGTTGTAGAAGCTGACATGGACGGAGGGCACCATCCAGGACTGGAAGAGCGTCTGGAGGATCTGGTGGGCCACTGAGTCCGTGATGAAGTGAAAGTGGAGGGGGTTTTTCCTGCCAAGGACAAGTGCAGCAGCACTCAGCACCGCAGCAGAAGGAAGAGAACACAGTCCCCATCTCTCCCACCCCTGCCAGGGGACAGGCGTCAGCCGAGGGAGCAGGGGGAGACAAATCAGCTGCCCGGGGAAAACAAATCCCCCTCTGGCCCTCTAAGCCTCAGCAGTGGCACAGGGGGTAGAGAGAAGCCCTAGAGCCCCTCTCCCGCAGCGCTGCCTCCCCTGCAGCAGCTCATCTGGGAACCCCAAAGCAGAGGCCTCCGGCACAGCACCTCCCCATTACCTGTGGAAGAGGATGGATTTCACCAGGGTGACCACATCCCGGCTCGCGTTGTGCCCGGCACACACAATCGCAACGTGCAGGAGCTGCCCAGAGACAAACGGCGCCTTTTTGAGACTGGAACCCCCCTGCAGGGCCCTGTCAGCTCCTCCCTGGGGCCGTGCTATGGGGAGAGACTCCATAACCCAGCCCTTCCCCTGGGGAAGGGGGCTCAGAGACAGGTGGGAGTCCCCTGGCTCAGAAGTGGGGACCAAGCGCCTGGCTGTTGCTCATCCTGTCTCTCTGGAGAAACAAGACCCCCTCACCCATCGGCTATGGCCCATTGAGCACCACGGAGAGCCAGGATGAGGTTCTAGCATGGCCAGAGCATGGGTGAGTAGTGCCAGGCGGGCTGCATGTACACCCATGCTCAGCTAGGGTCCCAACCTCCCATCCAACATCCCCCATCCACCACCATGCCCGTGCCACCACCCACCTCACACTTGTGCACTGTCTGCTGCTTGGGACAGGCCGTGCGGTTGCTTCTCTCACCCCCGGGGGGGTCCCCATCCTCGGCGGAGGCCCCCCACTGCGGGCTGCCGTCGCTGCCCTCCGCCTGCGCCTGGCCGAGCTGCAGGCGGAGCTGCTGGTTCTCCTCCTCCACCCTGCGCACCCGCGAGGCCAGCGCCTCCCGCTCCATGTCCCGGCTCGGCTGCTCGCCCAGGCAGGGCGGCAGCAGGAGGAAACGGCCATCTGCGGAGGAGACACGGGACATGTGATGGGCACAGCAAGGCAGAGCTCAGACGGGAGGGTCCGGGTGCTGATGGTGGGGCTGAACCCCAACTGAGAGGTCCTGACACAGCCCATGTGTGCCCAGCCAACGTCACAGCTCTGCTCCCCTGATCCCGTAGAATGCCCCTGGGAATGTAGAGCTCAGATACACCTGCAGCAACTTGCATGGCCACAGAGCAGTCACCCCAAGGCTTCAGCCTCCCCTGTCCACCCTCTGTTGCAGACTGTCCCTTGGTCTAAGGAGGAAGAGAAGAACCCACTCACATTCGAGGCTGCCCATGAAGAGGTAGAGCCAAGAGAGGAGGATGGCCAGGGTCACTGTGGCGAGCAGCAGCTTCAGCTTCACGCGCCAGGAGCGCAGCATGGTGTGCCGGCAGGACACGGGCGGCGAGGATCAGGTGGGCAGTCCGAGCCCGGCAGGCCCCGGCATCCTAGAGCCTGCAAGGGGGAGGGGAGCGGAGAGAGCGGTGTCGCCTGCAGCCCAAACCCAGCTGCCTCCACATCCCCCAGCAGGACGTCCCCCATCTCCCGCTCGCTCCAGGACACCACCTTCACCACTCCAGCGACAGCCTCTCCCAGCCAGCGCTGGGGCACCTGGACCCCTCTGCGGCCTGCCCCGCCACCCTGCTATGGCCGCACGGTCCTCAGATATGGGAGGAGGGAATGAGCATTCCAAGTGATCTCGTTCCAGCTCCATTCCTTGCTCCTTGCTAGCCCACAGGCAAGGGGAGGGCAGCAACGGCTCCTGGGGGAGGAGGGTGGCCGGTCACGGGGTGGTTAATGGAGCCTGCCCTTGGTAGGGAGCGCAGATCCCTCCCCCATCGCCTCCGGAGGCCAAAAGGGCTGGGACTGCTCTTGAGACACGGCCTCAAGGACGCGGCAGGCTGGGTGGTAGCGCAGCCCATGGGGAGCGAGGCGAGGAGCACGCCGGCTCCTTCCCAGCCCTCCCGCCAGTGGGCTGGGGGAACTCCCATAGCCGGGTCTGCTGCGGGCCAAACGCCTCGCCCTCTGCTCACAGCTACCTGCCCTGGCCACATTTGGTGGAAACATCCCAAATGCTTCAGTGAAACTCACTTCCCAGCACTGCTGGCACAACGGGGCACGCCGGGGGACCCCCCTCGCCCCGCTGCGGCGGCTCCGGCCACACGCGCTGTGGCTGTGCTGCTTTCATTCCCCAGTGTCGGCCAGACGCTCCCCGCCTTGCTCCTGCGCCCAGGCCCAACATGGGGACAGAAAGCCCAGTCTCCAGAGAGCCCTGCCCCGAGGTCCCGCAGAGCCAGGTGCCCGGGGCAGCAGACAAAGACCCCACAACCCCAGGGAACACCAACCTCTTCCCCGCTCCACACCCCTGCCTGCCTGCTGCAGATTCAGGCTGAGCCCTTGGCGCAACATCTGGAGGCTCAACAAAAGGGATGAATAGGCCGGATTAGGGTCTGCTCCCCCCTGCACACACCCCTCTGGAGCCCATTGATGTGCAGATGCCCATGGGGCCGCCAGCGCTCGGGGGCTGAACCAGGCAGCCTGGGAGAACACATCCTGCGCAGCCCGGGGGCCAGGGCGCAACCGCCTGCCCGCTGCAGGAGTGCCTGCGCAGCGCAGAGGGCAAGGTTGCCAGCAGCAAGGGATACGCAGCAACAGGCTCAGGCTCTGCGAGGGCTAGGGCAAGGCCAGCCCGAGGGAGCACGGCCACCCTAACCCACCGGGGGATGCAGCCGAGCCCCTGTAGCAGCAGGCATGGCACCTGAGGGCTGCACCCCTTTTCCTGGTGGAGAAGGGGTCCTGCTGGCACCACAGCCCCCCACAAGCGGGGCCCAGCATCGCCCTGCGTTTCCACTCAACAAAGTGGACCAAGCACAGACACGGCAGGGAAAAAGGAGCTGGCACATGGAACACACCAGGGCCAGGCACCCCTTCTCCCCGCCACGGCCATGAGCCCTGCTGGACTTGGTGAGGTCTCTGCACCCTGCTGCCCGCCCGTCCCCCTTCCCACAAGCCGGTCTCCATCCCTCCTGCCCAGCCTGGGCACCCCCCAAACTTTGTGCTGAGCTCGCTGCACAAGAGGCAGGGGCGAGGCGGGGTGAGGGAGAACGGCCGGCACCGAGCAGTCTGGGAAGCCGAACAGGAACCACGGAGAGAGAAGGTGGGGGCACACAGCAGCACCCCTCCGCTCCCACTCGCGGCCGTGGCCCCTCTGGGGGATGGCTCACTGCGGGGAATGGCACTCCATCCCCAGCCTGAACGTTAGCACACTGCCGAGATGCAGTTTTGGGGGACAGGATGGGACCACCAGCAGCCCAGTNCGCCGAGGTGATTTCCTTACCTGCCGCTGCCCCTCTCCTCCCCGGGCCCTTCCCCGCGGCTGGCAGCCCGCCGCCGCTGCTCCCTCCCGGGCTGCCGCTCCCCGTCCTCCCTTTACTCCTCCCTTTCAGATCCGACACTTCCCCCCTCCTCCCCGCTCTCAAACCCAAGCTCCCCCCGCTCGCCCCGCGCTGGCCCCCCTTTCGGAGGAAGAAAGAACAAACAAAACAAGAGATTAAATTCGCTTTCTACTCAAGAGCCCCCAGCGCCAGGGGCACGGAGTTGCCCAAAGTAAGTGGGGAGGAACCTGCCCTCCCTCCAGCCCCCTTTCTGCTCCAGGCCTCAGATATCCCTCCCTGGCTGAGACCAGAGAAGCATCGGGATTACTTACCCCCACCCAGCACCTGCCGCCTCCGTTTCCTGGGGCAGGTGCCGGAGGCTTTGTCCAGGAGAGGAGGTATTTGGGGGGCTCCGGAAGGCAGCAGAGCCCACTCCGTCTCCCCTCCGCTGGCAGAAAGGGGCTGCTCGGCCAGCCTGGGACGCAAGTCTGGCAAAGGGGGTGCAGTCCTGGCTACCCAGAGAGAAGAGCTACCAGCTGCTGCCCGAGCACAAGCCCCTCACCTGGACAGGGTGCAAACACCACCGCAGGTTTGAAAAGGAACGAGCTGCCACCCCCAATGGCCCAGACCTGCTCCAGCCCCACCAGCCCAGGAGAGCAGGGCTCCCCGAGCTCAGCGTGCCCCACACGTGCCCAGCGTGCCAGGATGGCTGCAGGAGGAGCAGGAGGCCAGGGTTGGGAATGTTAACTATGCAGAGAAAGCTCTACCTGCAGCTCCCCCCGTGCCTGGCCCCAGGGCTGGGGAAAAGGCAGCAGGTTCCTGACCGGGGCCGGAGGGGAAGGAGGAGCCCCCTGCCCTCCTTGGCCTTGGACGGAGCCTGCTGGACGATGCCCGGAGAAGGCAGGGTGCGGTGGGAAGAGGTGACCACTGGCAGCAGACTGAGGGATTACGATGCAAACTGCCTGCATAGCAATTTAGATGAAAACTGAATTGCCCCCCACCCTGTAGGTGAGCTGCAGCAGCAAGCCCCAGCCTGCCTGGCAAAGCCAGAGCAGTGCCTGCAAAGGCAGCCCCCGAGGCCAGGGGCAGGCTGGGTCTCCACCCAGGCAACACTGAAATCACTGCCCGGGGAGATGCATTTACCTCCCGCTCAGGCAGCTCTTGCCTGCCCTTGCAGAGCCCCGTTAGAAGAGGCAGTTGCTCCTCAACAGCACCTTTCTGCTCACCCAGCTCCGGCAGGAAGAGACAACCTCCAGGCTGCTCCTCTGAGCGCCGTGGCTCCCCAGAGCAGGAAACATCCCTTTGCTCCCACGCCTGGCCCAGGACACATGGAGCTCAGCCCCTGTGTCCCTGCCCCATGGTATCCATCATATAACAAGTGCTCCGGCTGAGGCATCGGAGGCAGCAGCCACACAGAGCTTACCCACGCTCCTGGGAGAAGCCCAGACCTCCCACAGCCTCCCGCCAGCAGCAGTGCTCCGGGGGAGGAAACCACCTCCTGTTCCAGCTGACTATGGCCGCCCCTCTGCATGCTTTCCCCAGCCTCCCTGTCTCGCTCACTCCTGCAAGCGAGGGCCCAGCACCAGGTCCTGTGCAGTAAGACCCAGCCAGGGCAGGAGCAGGTAAGCTGCCGGGGGAGCACAGGCAAGGCAGATGCATTTAGGATGTTCATGGCAGCGGGGAAAGAGATGGCAAGCAGAAAGGCAGCTACATGGCCTCTCCTCCCCTGCACAGCAAGTGGAGGGCAAGGCTGGAAGCAGCTCCCAGGCAAGGGGCACAGCGGGTACCAGCAGCTGTGGCGCAGTACCCAAGTGTCCCAGCACTACCCATCCCCGCGGCCACAGCGCTCAGCCTCTCCGCCCTCCCTCCTCAGTCTCCTTGCTCGCGCCAGACAAGCACAGCCAGCAGTAAGATGAGAGGTTTCCCAATACTGCCGGTTTCTGACCCCAGCGCAAGGGTGCAGGGCAGAAGTGCTGTTCGCAGCAGGTTATCTTCCCTCCCCCACACTCTCCCTGGGAACAGGGTGGCTCCTGTTTTGGCAGGGATGAGGACGTGGCAAACAGGACAGAAAGAGGCACCTAGGTCCCCTCTCGCTGGGAAGCGGCTGACGGCAGACACTAGGAAAGGGGCAGGCAGGGCCCCAGTCTCACCTCATGGAGGACACCCCTGCCTCCAGTGCCAGCAGGGCAATAGCCAGGCGACAGAGAGCATCAAGCCAGCAGAGCTGGGCAGCTGCACAAACACTGGGTACGTGCTCACACCAACTTCTGAGGCATGGGCATGTCTTCCTGCCATGCACAATGAGCCTCTGCTCCCCAGACTTGCTTGCCCCAGGCTCCCCCCCAGAGCTGCCCATGTGCTGCTCCTCCAAGATCCCTTTTTCTTGTAGGGGCATGACAGCTCAGCCCAACTGGCCTTGGCTCTCCCTGGCTCAGTGACTACCAGGTGAGCAGTTAATGTTTAGGGAGAGCTGGCAGCAGGAGCTTTCCCATCGCATCAGCACGTTTCCTCCAGCCTCACAACACAGCACGGAGCAGCCCTTTTTCCCCCCACAGCACCACAGCCGGCAGCAAAGCCCACCTCGAGGTGGGCATCTTTGCCTTTTTATCACTCCTAGAGCTAACGTGCACCTGCAGAGGGGATGCTGGGGCACAGCAAGACCATCTGCAGGTCACACAGGACAGCAGCTGTGATCAGCAGGGGCAGCCCCAGGCTTGCTGCCCTCCTACCGTGTCTCCCCCCCCACCAGGCATTACAAGGGAAGCGGTGGCCTGGCTGTCCCCAGACAGGAGAGAAGTGATTTCGCAAAGCTATGCTGCCTGTTGTCTCACCCAGCTGTGGGCAACAGAAACTGCAAATCCTTCTCCCAGGTCTCATTGTTGGAGCTGGGCAAGCAGCATCAGTTTAGCTGACCTGCTAAGGCTGCCTCAGCAGGCGCACAAGACAGCAGCTTCCTGGGCTCGCAGGAGGGGAGAGAGGGCTCGAGAGCCGTGGCGAGAGCAACGCAGCAAGACTGCCAACTGGCTCTTACAAAGAGCTAGGAGGGGACAGGCTGGTTCCTGGTTCAGCAGGTCACCTCTAACGCACGTACCACAGCACCCATCTGACAAAGCGCCTGATGATTCAGGGTCACCTCCCTGCCCCCTCCCCACCGCTGAAGTGCTGCCACTGGAGGGGGGGCTGCACCAGTCAGCGACACCACACAGGCAGGGCAGAGCAGGGCAGCTGCAGGAATTTACAGAGGCGGAATGGAATTTGGCCAGGAGAGCAGGATTAAAACCCCATGCTCCGGATTACTACACCGGCCCTCCCTCCCCAGTCTTATGATAAACAAGACTGAAGCAAGAATTTCACCTTTGTCTTCCCCTGGAAAGAGCAACCAGTGGCAAAACGGCCACCATATTCTAGAGATAGGATCGAGCAGCAGCCACTGAGTTGGATACCAGCACATGAGCTATAAAAGAAAATGTTCCCATCTCCCCAGTGTCCCCAACACCACCAAGCTGCAGAAAAAAATCCCAGAATGGGGAAGATCTTCCCGGGGCAACAGTCAGCTGTGCCTCACTCTCGTGCATCAAGCTCTCCTCAGGCCCGTAAGATTATCACCTCACACAGTTCTGCTGCTCTAAGAGTTCAGCTTTTTATTCTGCAAAGGTCACATGGAAGATCCATCTTCTCTGACAGAAGCATAGCACCTGGGGAAGAGGAGCTAACAGTCTCTGAAGGGTGTTAGTTGAAGCTCTGAGCTTGGCTGAAGCGGGGACTTTCATCACCACGCTGTTTCCTCGTTTCCAGAGGAAACAAGCAAGTTCAGGCTGGGTCTGACAGGGGAACACGCCTCGCTGCTTACCTCTCCGTGCCTGAAACCCCAGGAATGCATCAGGGAGCAGCTCGTCTTGGCAGGGACTCTGATCACGAGGCCCTGCTAGACAGTTTGCTTCCGTGGCGCAGCACTGGGGCCAGCGTGCCCTGCCTGCAGCCGGGCACTGGATTCAGCTGCCCGGCAGAGCCCCAGCCGGAGCGCGCTATGCAGGGCACGCGGGGGGAGTCCGGTGCCACAGCAAAGCCTGCAAGTGGTGTGTAGGAGGCTACCAGACATCCTGCCATGCTTACAAGTCGGGCAGCTGCAATTTGCCACAGCTCTCGGGCAAGGCAAGAGGGGGCCACCCAGCTAGCAAGGCGGCCCTACGGGCTCTCACTCCTGTTAGGCCCAAGAAGAAGTTGGAAGGATCCAGCTGGCAATTGCCTTCAACCACGTCTGTGAGGACACCAGGGCAGCCAAAAGCAGGGTGCTGGCTTGCACTCTTCTGTGCACGCTGCACTTGTCCTTCACTGCGGCAGGGGACCAGCAGGGTAGACCCTGAAAGCTTGTGTGTGAGCAGAGCTGCAGCACACCAGACACGCTGCCCGGGATGCCCACCCAGACAGGCCAACACCACCAGCTGGGTCTCACTCCAGGCTAGAAGTAAGGATCACCTTTCAGGGACCAAGTCAGTCCCTGCCAGCCAGAAGCCCCTCACCCAAGGGCCATCCAAGCCCCTGAGGACGGCTCTGGAGCAGACCACCTTCCCCCAGTGCTCAGCCAGCCCTGTGCCCTCAGTGCCAGGCTCAGGGCAAGGGAGCACCCCGTACAGCCATGCCGGTCATGCTTTTCCCTCTGAGCCCCTCCCTGCTGGGGTACACCAGCCCCACTCCAACCTGGCACCTGCAAGTGTCCCCAGTGCCTCTTGTCCCCCATGAAACCCTGCCATGTGCTGCTGAGACCCCCAACAAGCTCATTGAGGAGATACCTGTTCAACACACTGCTTCCAGCTTTACGTCCCTGGACTACAAGTTGTTTGATGCCAGGAGGATACTCGGCAGGTAGAAGTATTGCCACCAACTGGCCTTTTTCTGGGCCTGATGGAGCATAAGCCTGACCCAGGACAACTGCTCTGACACTAACACAGAGGCTACAGACTCCTAAATCTCTTTCACTTATCCCCTAGGCACAGGAGGGACCAAGCCGCAGCACTGTGCAGGAACACAACAAGGGGCAGGATGACTCTGCCTGCCTCTTGAAACAGAAGAGGTGCAGCATTTGGTCTGATCTTCAGCTCCCTTCCTTCTGCTGGGATTAGGTTTCTAATATCTGCATTTTTGCTGACATCCGTGCTGCAGCTAATGGCCAGCTCTGAATCCATTAGGTTCACTGTGTCCCAGTCTCCGGATGTGCTCCGGGCATCAATACCTGTTCACCCCTGCCATTTCCTGACACTTCCACTGCTGTGGGCTTGCGGCAGACAGCGGTTCCTGGGGTCAGAGCTGAGAGGCATCAGCAGGGCCAGCAGTCAGGAGCTCCCTGCTTCTATCCAAGCCGATCTGCAGCAAGACCTCTGCCAGCTCCAGCTCTGCCATCAGCGCAGCTGGAGCACGCAGCAGGCGTCATGCCCCGTACAACAAAGTGGTGGAATTTCACTCTGTGAACTAGTGATGCCTTAAGTTTGCAGCTAGCGGCGCCCATGGATGGGGATGGACAGGAGATTTTCCCCCCCCTGCCCAAATCTCCCTGCTCCCCTGCAACACTCTGGAACAACCTGCACCAGGAGCTGCTCCTCTGTGGGACAATGGAGACCGTATCCCAGCACATCTGACCAGCCCTAACCTCTACACATGCCTGTGAGTCTGCACCATTTCATGCAAAATTAATTAGGTTAATTACAGCAAAAAAAGGAGGCAAAAGGACTCCAACAACCCTGGACAGGCACTCTGCCTGGAAAAGTCCACAAGAGGCATCACACCATCCTCCCTGCCACCTCTGGGGAGGTGCCAGGGGCACGCTCTGAGCCAGGCCCCCAGGTGCCTGCGTGCATTGTCCCCGGCAGAGCTGGGTAAGCGGTTCTGCCTGAATAGTTATTGATTGAAAACTGCAGTTTCCAGACAGCTCAGGGCCATTTGCTACTTCACGACAAGTTTTGGACAGGAACAAAATGCTTTGTTTTCCAAGCAAAAAAGTCTCACTTTGCATTGTTCTGTTTGAAATTGAGCTGCGGTACATTTAAAAGAAAAGGGTCTCTCAGACTCAGTTATGTTGGGTTTTTTTTTCCTCCAGCTTTTCATTTTGGGCACTAAATCAAGCAATTAATTATTTGTTCAGCTTTGCTGTCCAGTCAAGCTGCAAGCACCACAAGCCAAAGGGCCGGAGCAGCTCTGCCCGAGCAGCAGCGCCAAGGAGGGTGTTGGTGTTTTCTGTGCTCTGGGCTCCTTTCACACAGCTCAGGTTGAGCTCCCTTGAGGCCAGCAAGCACTCCTCTGGGGGGAGGAGAGCAGGGCCAAGTGCAAGGGATGGCAGGTGCCCCATGGAGAAGGCATCCACCTGCCCTAGTGGGCAACGGCGCAGGATACACAACTGAGAGGTCACAGCCACTGCCTGAAGGACATGCAAGGAGCAGGGCTTCCCATGCAAGCTGCCCTCTGCAGTGCGAGCACATCACACCAAGGTCCCTCTCTAGTCCTGCTGGTACTGGCATTGGAGCAATTGTTCTGGATGCCATCTCTCACAGTGCTGAGCTCTACCCCGGCAGCCTCGGCAGCACAGGGGAGCCAGGCATGTACACGGGGCAACTGACAGGAAGGGTAATCCCTTCACTTCCCCTGGGTGAAAAGCCGCTGTGCCACAGAGGTGGCCAACACTCACCGAGAGCCAGAGCTCAGGGATGCAGCCTGGTGCCTCTTCCACCAGGGACTGGACCAAACTGGGAGCTCTGCTCAAGCAGCCGCTCCCATGTCTTTCTTGCCCAGAGCTATTCCTGGCACTGGTGCCCTCAGTGCTCAAGCAAGGCTGAAAGCAGAGCTTGTCCACAGAGGAATGGAACAACTGCACTATAAATAGCAAGTCAGGATGGCTCAGGACAGGCTTTAAGAAACCCAAGCAGCAATAGTGCTGTCCACTCAGGGCGCCTCGGGCATTTTAGAAGACCTGAAGCGATATCTGAGCTACAGAGAGGCTTACACATTGCAAACAGGCTCTGACAACACTGTGGAGGAAGAGCTGCTGGCTGGGCTAAGAGACTGCAAACTTACCTGCAAAAAAGCATATGGGGCATTTTGCAAACTGGAAAAGAGTTAGCAACTGATGGGGCAAAGAGGAGGGGAAGTGAATCCCAGGCAGGAGGCAGTTCCCAAAGCCAGGCAGTGGAAAGAAGAATGCTCCCAACACCCAAACTCCTTACTGACCATTCCCAGCACTCCTCCCCTCCTGCTTCTCCTTGTGGTCCCATCCCTGGGGCTTCTCATGCTGCTAAGCTAAACACTGAACTCGCACACCAAAGGACAAAGGCAGGAAAGAAACAGTGTACCTCAACGCAACCGAGCAGTGGGTAAGTGCCTCAGGACAAAAGCTCATGTCTTCTGCAATCCACAGCCACCTCTGTGCACCACTCAGCCTGCACCAGGAGTGGGACAGAGGCACAAGAGCTCAGCCCATCCTGTGGCCATCAGGGTCAAGTTCCTCTCCTACCTACAGGAAGAGTCTTAGCCTTCCCATCACACCCGTCCTCCCTACACCCTCTTCCCTTCTGGTGCCTCCATCTGGAACAGCAAATACCCCACCTTCCCCTTCACACTGACAGCATATGTCCTATAAAGGGATCTGAACCTCCACAGACGAGGACAGGACCAGCTTCACGCAGCACTGCCAGGCACCAGCCTCTCGCCCCCAGCAGGGAGCCCTGCGCTTTCAGCAACGCTGCAGCGCAGCTCACTTGGGCGTACGCTGGGAACCGGAGCGCAGGACAGACAGCTGGGAACTGGGGAGAGGTGCGTACACACAGGGAAGGCACAAGACGTGAACCGAATCACCCAGCTTATAAACAAACACGCAGGGAAGCGGTTGCTTCCTCAGACAATCTATTTTTGTCAGAACAGGAAGACAGCAATCAAAAAAAACCACCCCAAACCTAAATCACCAAAGCCTCGTGGAGCACCCACATGAGCCAGGACAAAAGAAGTGAAGACAGCTAATGCTGACTACAAACCCACCTTGAGAACTCTGGAAGCCCACAGCTCACTTCCCCTCCTCCCCCACAGCTCTGCTGTTCCCCCTCACCCTTCCTCCTCCTCACAGCAAGCAAGAGGAGAGGTAGAGGTCTCGAGTTTGGCTGAGTTTCCACTCTGGGGACAGAAGCTCGATAACAAACTGGGCAGGATGTGAGCACCCGTTGAGGAACAGGATTAGTAACCCCCTAATCTGCACATTTTGGAGTCTAAGCACTTTACTCCGCTCTCTAATTAAACCACAAAGTACAGAGATTGCCAGAAGGGGGAGAACAAGGAGGAAGGAAAAGGAACAGAGGCTGTGGCTTAAAGGCTGTTCCTCATGGCTTAAATGCAAGGGGTGTCTCTGGTAGGCATGTATTTCACCTCGAGTGCTTTATGCCAGGGCTGCTGAGCACCCTGTTGCCTCCCCTGATCCCATCCATAGCAGGGCTGAGGGCAGGATGAAGAGGAGCCTGCGCAACGGCCTGGGGATGGCAGAGGGGGGAGCGAGGAACTCCGTCAGACAGGACGAAGCTTTACCTGTGGCAGCCTCTCCTGGCCGGTCACGACTCCCCTACCAAGTCACCTTCCCCCTGGGAAACCATACAAGAGCCACGCTGGGTTCTGTCTCCACTTCCCAGACCTGTCTGCACAGAAGGGCCTTGTTCAAGCACTTATCTGGCTGCAGGCTGGGGAGGGGCCGGTGCCTTGCTGCCCTGGCACCCAGGCAGGACTTTCAGCTCCGCGCCGGGCTCCTTCAGGACTGCCTGGCAGGGAAACTTTCCTGGCACAGGTAAAGAGGGGAACCTTTTACCACAACCCGTGACAAACAAAGCCCGTTTACCCTCAAGCTCTCTTCAGGCCCACGTGCCTGTGCTGAGAGAAGGCAGCAAGCCTGAGCCGCCATTCCTTGCTGCCGGCACTTCAGTACGCAGCGGAGATGGCCTCACCAGGGAAGCTACCTGGACAGCAGGGACAGCAGGTCTCTGGGCTGGAACATGCCACGGCCCGGGGAGCAAGGCTCCAAGGTGGTGGCATGGCTGGGAACAGGCATGCTGGGGAAGGGCTTCGCCTCCCAAAACACTGCCTCACCAGACCGTGGCGGGGGGGGGTGCATGCGTGCAGGGGCAGCCTGTCACTCCAGCGTCCCCTCTCTTCCCTCACTCCTATTCTTTGGAATTCCTCTCTTCTGTTTGCTTTGTTTCAGCCCTCAATGAACAGGAAGAAAAGGGAAGGAGCCTTGACAAATCCGATCAAGGCGCAGACATGCTGAGGCTCCCTCCTGCTGGCATGCCAAGCCCTGCACTAATGAGGGGCACCGGAGAGAGAGGCGGTCACTGAGAACAGTGGCCCCACAGAAACATTTGGTGTAAGGGACAGAGGGAAAACAAGCTGCTGGGGCAGAACAACACCAGCACAAGCTCCCAGCCTTCAGGAGGGGGTCTTCCCATTTCCCCTGGCCCGCGGAGCTTGTTCCAGCTCCTCAGCCCAGGTCCCAGTTGCCTACTGCCCACTCACTAGAAACAAGTAATAGACCATAGCAGTGTTTGGGGAGAAGGATCCAGACAGGCACGTTCAACGGAAGGTCAACTGAAACAGAGAGGGAATTGGGAATCACACTGTGTTCCAAGGATTCATGCAGGGAATCTGGTCTTTTCCTCCAGATAACAGGGCCACAGGGCTTTACAAGTGGTAGTGTTGTCTCCAGAACCTCCCCACAAGTCCCAAATATCTCCATATGCCCAGGTAGAGAGGAAACCCACAGAGCCAAGACCTTCTGCCATGTAATTATCCCCAGTTTACCAATTTGCTTATAGAAACACTAAGGCGGGAAGGGAGCAGGCACGTGTAAACCATTTACTTCACAAGCAAGATAACTAACCTTTGGAGTCTGCCAATGTTGCAGGGGTACCTGGGGACAGCTTGGGGAAGCTGGCAGGGCCTGGTGGTGGCTTCGAGGACCACGCTTTAACCAGCGACTCTCAACTTGAAGGGCAGATAACACATCTCAGCTGCACTTGAGGGTTTTGGAGCTTGCCATCCCCTGAAACCCAAAAGACAAACAGTCATATGAAGATCTACTGCATAAGAGAGCTCTGGGGACAGGGTCTCTTGGACAACAGAGCTCCTGGCACAGTCAAGAGTGTCACAGATCAGCAGCACCTTGGTCCCATCCCTTCCCCCCAGCCTGTTACAAAGCACAGCTCAGTGTCACCCAAGGATACACAGACTGCCCATGGGAGAAAATCTGCGTGCTGCATGTTCCTGGTCCCAGATCACTACACTGTCCTGCAGCACATTCCCCACCCACGCAAGGAGGACTGTACACACGTCCCCAGAAATGCTGGCAAAGCCATAGCCACTGCACTCCATCGCAACACACGTGAGTCCTCACACTGACTCTTCAGCAGGATGAGGAGCTATGGGGGGGGAGGCGTGAGTTGAAAGTTCCCTGGACCCCTCCCAAATGTGATAGCAGCAGCAAGTGTTTAGCTTGTGAGGCAATGAAGGGATTAACTATCATGTCCAGTAACCTGAGGCCCTGTGACATACCCTGGGCAGCCCCAGGAGAGGAGTCGAGAGAGTCTATCCAGATAGGTGCACAACAGGGAGAGAGAAGGGATCAAGGCAGACAAAAAGCAGCAGGCAGCTTGCACTGCAGAGCAGAGAGATCCTGCACATATAGCTTACTCCTCAGAGGAAGAGGAGATCCTCCTCCTCTGCTCGGATCTTGCTAGCCCACCCCTTTCCTCTCACTTCCATGGAGTTGGGCACCCACACTCCAGAGCTGCAGGTTGGAATGGATGAACCCTTCTCCCAGGAGGCTACAGGGATTATCAACTCCTTATCAGGAGAAATCCCAAACCAGAAGCAGAGCCACGCAAATAAGTTGGGGCAAAGGAATCAGGAGCTTTGATTTAAAGCCCCTCTATCCACACATAATTGCTCTGAGAGGCAGGAAGGATAGGACCTTCAAAGGAGGTAAAACCTACAAAAACCAACTTTCTGGTCTGACCCACCTGTTTTAAAACCCCAGACAGAGAAGGACATGTGCAGCGTGCTGGGCACCAGCCGTGGCACAGCACCCACTGCACCTCTCTAGCCACAGCAAGCCGCAGGTCAGCCTGGCACAGCACAACATGAAACAAGGCAGGCAACAGCAATCCCAACAAGGGCTGGAGGCAAGAAATACTTTACAACAGCTGTTCACCTGAACAGTCAAACCCACCAACTCCAGCAAAGAAGTACAGCACCACAACTGCTCAGAAAAACCACCCTCCAGCAACAAAGCCTGACACTGCTTCTGCTTTGTGAGCCTCCCACAGTATCTGCCTACAAGTCAGCAGCCAGTGAGAGAGGACACCTATGGACAGGAGGGAACACTATGGCACAGATCAGTAAATGGACATCTCTCCCCTCCATCATTCCCACTCTGCTCATCCTGATCTGCCAGCTCCCACCTCAGACTGGAGGAGTCCAAGGGAGTGTCATGGTTTAACCCAGCCGGCAGTTCAATCAACCACTCAGCTGTTTGCTCGCTCGCTCCCCGCCCCCCAGGGGGATGAGGGAGAGTAAGACTCACAGGTTGACATAAAGACAGTTTATTAGGACAGAAAAGCAAGGAAATAATCATGATAAGAGAATATACAAAACGAGTGATGCACAGCACAATTACTCACCACCCAGACCCAACACTCAGCTAGTTACTGAGCTGTGCACCTCCCAGCCAACTTCCCCAGTTATATACAGAGCATGATGTCATATGGTGTGGAATATCCCTGTGGCCAGTCTGGGTCAGCTGTGGGAGGCCGTGTCCCCTCCCAGCTTCTTGGGTTCCCCCCGCCTTCTCGTTAGCAGGCCAGTATGAGAAGCTGAAAAGTCCTTGCCTGCTTGGCAACAACTAAAACACCAGTGTGTTACCACCATTATTCTCATCCTGAATTCAAAACACAGCACTGTACCAGCTGCTGGGAAGAAAATTTAACTCTATCCCAGCCAAAACCAGAACAGGGGGAACCTTGAAGGCAGATATTTCTGGAGCAGGAAGAACAGGATATGAACCAAGATGCCAAATCTGCCTGACACACATCACCTTTGCAGACACAACCCTCCCTCTGGTGCCGCCAGAGCCCTGCATTTACAGGGGGCAGCAGTTCAGCAGGTAAGAGGCAAGTCCCCGATACCCATCTGGAACAGGATGCAAAAGATCAAGTACTTTCAACAGAAAGAGCTGGAAAACCAAAGGCACTTTCAGCAGAGCTAATCCTGAGTGGGGAGAGCCAGGCAAGTGCCTGCCACAAACAGCAGCTCTGCCCAGTGCGATCCACCACAGCACAGTCACCAGCATCACTAGGAAAGCAAACTTGGCCCACAGAGCAAGAACCTGCTCGTCAGGGTACAGCCCAGGTCCAACAACTACAACCCAGCCACCAGCAGTTACTTAGACAGCACTGCACATGAGACCTGTGTGACCTGCAGCATGGTGGGACCGATCTCCAGGTCTGCTGCCTTCTCCAGGTGAGGGCAGGGGAGCTTGGGTGAGGCTGGGAGAAAGGCGGATCAGAAACCAGAACCAGCTGCCCTGCTCACCCAAAAGCAGTTGCAGCACCCTGTCCCTCAGGACCCAGCTGCATCTCTCCCATGGAGTGTTTCCATTAAGCCAGGCCACCAGAGAACTGCATGTCCAGAAGTTTTTTCCAACTGCATCACATGGTTATTAAAAGATACGGCCTCTCCCTCTCAGCCTTTAGCACAGGCAGATTTGGGATATTACAGGAGAGACTGCACATTGCTAATGAATCAGGGGAGCGAGTTATCCAAGTAACAGCCTGGGGCTCTAAATGGCTTTCTGGAAAAGGCATCTGGAGGCAGGAGGCAGTCACTAGCTCACAGCAGGGCTCTGCACACATTGCCAGACGTGTTGTTTCGCCTGGGAAGCCAAAAAAGAGTCTCCCTTCTGAGCTGCCAAGTCTCAGCTAAGCTGGGAAGGGCAGGGGCACCCTGACAGAGAACAGCAACAACACACCTTCAAGTCAAAACACACATTAAAAGGTCTCTTAAGCTTGTTTGACCTGGGTTTCCCTTCCCCTCAGATTACCACTTCAAGCAATAGACCTGTCAGCAACACTTCAGGCACTCAAGGGCTACACCTCCAACATCCCCTGCCAGCTGCTGCCTTTCCAGGTCCCAGGAGGGCTGTCAGAGATCAGAGGTGTGAGCTACCACCACCAGCAGTGTCACGGTCAGAGCTTGGTGTGCTTGTCTCCTCATTTGGACTGAGATTTGGAGCTCTCCTGAAAGGTGTTGGCCTCCAGGGAGATAATCGTGAGTGAATCAGGCCTTCCATTCTTGGCAAGGCTCATGTGTCAGGGACTAAAATACTCCCTGGACATGCCTCTGTTTACAGGTTATTTGGAGCAAGTCACAATTTATCCCTAGCTATCCCAAAGGGTTGGCTGAGCTCATCCAGAAGCAAAGAAAGTAGATGGCCACACCATGGTGTGGGCAGGAGGGGATGCCCCAAGGACAGAGGGCCAGAAAGGCCATCTCACCCACCTGCTCCCTTCCCACCAGGGAAGATCCACATCCCAGACCTCACACTGCCAGGCTCCTTCCCTCCTGGCAGTGGAAGGAGAGCAGGAAAACGTGTTTGGGGAGAATATCCACTTCTCCCACAACTACCAACATCCCAACACGCAGCCACACTTTGACATACTGAGTCTATCCTCCCCCACCCCACTCCCCACCTCTAACGTTCACAAGTGCTGTAAGAGCCCTCACTGATCCCAGCACCCTGCAAGGTATGTTTTGAGCAAGGCTTACTTAGGATGAGCCGCCTCAGACCCACAGCAGTGCTCCGTCTGGGGTCAGGCTCCTCAGAAATGGTGCAGTCTCGTGAATCTGAGCAAAGAGCAAGATGCTGGCAGCCAAGCAAGCTGGACTTCAGCACTGTACCCACTGATGGGCTGGCAGAGCCTTTGCTTTTTTTGGTTTGCTTCTTTTCCTGCCATTAGTGCTGAGCGGGCACCTCTCATCAGAGCACAGGAACTATCTGGCCTCAGTTACAGCCAGTGGATTTCCAGTAAGCACGAGCCCTCGGCACCCGGACTGACAGTAAGTGCTAAGAAAGGAGGTGCTCAGAGAGCTCTCCGAGTACAGTCGGCAGAGAAACTAACCCCTCAGCCCAGCCTTTCCACTCCTACACACACACACTGCTGTGGGCACCACAAGCCAAGGCAATTTAAGTCTCGCCTGCCCAATCTCACAGGCTCTCTGCTACTCTCAGAAGCCACCCCTCCCACAGCGCTCCCTTGCAGCATATTTACCATAAAAAGGCAGCATGATGCTACTCAAACTGTTCTCCAAACTTGCTCACCACAGGAGAGGGATGAACAGACAGGGGGTGGGAGGGAGGTTGTGGGCAAAGGATGAAGAGGAGGTGTCTGCCAAAAAGCTTCTCCCCCAGGGACAGAACCACACTACCTAGCTACACTGTTCGGAGTAGCCCAAGGACTTCGTGCATCAAGCTTCACCTCTGGCTGAAGACAAAATATCTTTGGCAGTCTCCTAGGCAGCCAGCTCTCACATTGCCGTCTGGCAGAGCCTGAGCTCCTTCTTGAAGGACAGCAGCTCCGGCAGTCTGCACTGGATATGCCCCTGGAGTCGCTGACAGCACGCACCCAGCCCCAGCAAGCTGTCCTCCAGCGCTGTCCCGGGCTTCAGGGGCTCTCACCCGCCTCGGTACCGGCACTAGCAGCTCAGCCACCGAAATTCAGAGGCGCTCACAGGTGGCACTGCATGCGAACAGAAAGTTGGGTCTAACCCATGTGATTCTGACTAAAAAGGTGTGTTTAGTGCCAGACCGTTTGCCAGCAGTATCTTGTGTCCTTTTTGAACTCAGCCTGCTGGAAAACAAACCCTCCGGGGAAGGGGGGAGAGGAGGCGAGACCGGAGAGGATAAAGTGCCTGCCCATGCAACTGTGATTCCCGCAGAGCAAGCTGCAGGCACACACTGCACCCATTGCGTGCAGGTAACCGGGCAGGAGGAAGGAGCGCTCGGCACCCTCATAGCTGCGGGAGGGAGGGAGGGAGGCGCAAAGCCGCACCCACGTGGGCCGCCGCCGCCGATCTTTGCACCCCAAGGAGTGCTGAGGGCCAGGCCCGGCTCGGGGAGCGGGCAGCGGGGCGGTGATGGCCAGGCAGCCGCGGCGCGGGGCGGCTCTGCCCGCCGAGCAGGGGGCAGGGCTGGAGCACAGCCCGACACTCCGCACAGGTCTGCGGGGCTGAACGCCGCTTGGGGCCCCTCTCCTGCAACAGGCTGCAGCCACACGGGTCCCACGCTCTGCCTGTAAAACGGGGGTCAGTGCTCAAGCGCCCCCCCCCCTTTCTCTCCGGCGCAGGGAGAGACGCTGCCACGCACGATGCAAGACGAACACGAGGTTGGCAAGCCCCCCACCCCCAGAGCCCCCCCAACCTTTCCCAGTCCCTGCCCGCAGCCTCCTGCCCCGCACCCAGCAAGCCGGCAGGGACCATCGGGCCTCTGGAAGGAGCTGGGATCGCACCTTGCGCTTGCCCAAATAAAGCCCGCGGTTGGGTGCAAAGAGACGGCTCCCCGGTGCCTGCCAAGGAGGGACCCAAACACGGTCCCTGGGTCCCATCAGA